>JASPKZ010007565.1:0-582500 GCA_030220185.1 Diploptera punctata
AATAATAATAAAGCAGTGATTCCTACCGCTCAGACAAATAAAGGGATTCGCTCTGGCTTTATGTTGTATGCCCTTTCTAGAGTGTTCAACAGATTAATTACAAATATAAGTAGAAAATTCAAAATATGCTAACCACCTATTCCAATTTAATCATTCTTTCGACCCAAATTTGAAATGTTACATGTTTGTGCTAAGGATAAGAAGTTGGACCTTGTGGAGGCTGTAGAAATAAATAAATTGAAAAATAGTAATAAACTGTCAAATTCTCAACTTGATTTGAATGAATCGCCTTTGTTAAATTAAAAACATTAAATAAATTATTGAGTATTGTTGCTTAGATCAGTTAATATGTACTATAATAACACAATTCATAATTTGTTAACATGTCTGAAGAAGGTACAGTGTACCGAAACAGCTGTCACTAAATATATCTTAATAAATAAGAAAATCAAATAAAACTAAATTTTATTTTTATTTAATCAATAAATGAAAATGTTATTAGTTTAAATTATGATACAGCTTATAAATGTTAAGAGATTTAAAAAAAAATTAAGTAGGCGCATTGCCGTTTAAAATTACTCGCCACATTTAACACACTGCAGTCCAACAAACCCCAGCCGTACAGCTGACGAATTAACATATATTCTCAACCACGTATTAACACCAACTGAGATTGTAAGTAGCATGCGGGCAAGCTAACGCCATAATTCAAATTTATGTGAATTGTCATGCGGCAATTTTCAGGAACTTTCACTCTATGTGAATCTGAAATGTTGCTGGAATACGACAGGTCCTAGAGTGTATATTTGTATGTGCAGGGTTATCTGCGAAAGCCTTCTGGATTGACTAACGCTGAAAATGATCGACAATCTGACGAAAGGCTCTGTGCTTTAAAATGGTTGGTTGGTTGGTTGGTTGGTTGGTGTCTAATATGATGCATCTAACGCTTGTCATTAGCAGTTTTGCTCTCCAGTACTTTAAAATTTCTTAAGTTTCCTGTTCGAAGACTGCTTAATTGTTGACGTGTTCATCATACATTTCTTCCTCTTGGTGGTTGCATTGAATGCATATTGGTGCAAATAATATATTGATCTTGTGCAGATGTATAGCAAGGCGTCATGATTCATAGTTAATGCGAATTGAGCGACTGCTTCTTCCGTGGAAGTTCTGACGTGGAGTTAGTGTTGTGAAAGAGACATTCCATTTTTTTTTTTTTTTGTCTTTTGAGGATGATTGAAATCGTATTGTTAATGTATTTGGTTTTTTGTATTAAATGTACCGTTTAGACGAAAATATTTTAATTGATTCGATTTAAAATTTATACAATCAAAATGATTGTGCAAACTATTTCTTTTTAAATTGAGATAGAGATGCCATCTGGTTATCAAAGTGATTCTCTCTCGTTGGCAATGAAAAATGTGGTCATATATTGACTCTAAATGTGAAATTGTATAAGCATTCAAAATATTATGTAAGTGGAAATACTGACCGGATTTTACAGCTATTAAGTTTTCGTTGTCACGTATACATTTCATGCTGCTGAAATTGATTTCATTCTTAGTAAGATGATAACTGCTGCTTTTTTGTATGTAATATATTTTAATATTATTCATCAGATTGTTTGACAACCTATCAGAAGGTTAGCTAAGCGAAAATGGTAAATAATACCAAACACAGGAATATTTTTAGTAGTAGGAATTTATTAGACTAAAAGTAAGATATTTACAAATATGGGTCGCACGGGCAGTAAGCCGTACGTGCTGTTGACAGTCCGTTACAATAAAGTAAAATTTGTAATAGTGTAAAGAAAAAACAAAAAGAAAACAATAATATTACAATTAACGGTACATAAAGAAAACAAAATTACAGAATAATACAATGACATATACATTAATTGCATTTTGATAACATGCATTTATTCATGAATGAGTACTGTTCTTATTTTCCGCGTTTTGTCCAGAAATTTACCCAAGTAATTTCATGGATTTGCCATTAACTCGCAGCATGCCAATCTTTCACGATTTGAATTTAGAAATCTTTCCGGTAATAATTGACGTCTCCTATATTCTAAATCATTACATTTGCCTAATATGTATGTCATCTTCAAAGCTCCCGCACATTGGACATATTCTCATATCGTGATCGTCGCTAATGCCCCTAAACACAGGAATATAATGTTGTCTCATGATTATAATATTGTCCTTTAATTTCCTATTTTGTGTATTGCAATAAAGGTTTTTTTAATGTGTCAAAAACATTTTCTTGAGTTAAAACTGGCTAAAAAGGTCTATATAGGCCTAAGTTATATGTCTAACACGTAAGAATAAATTAAACCTTATACTGAACTGTATGTCCGTAGGTTGTAAATAAAAAAAAAAGTCACGTCATTATTCACATAAACTGAATGTTGTGTTTTCTTCAGTTTCTATTTTTTTTTTTCATTTTTATTTTGACTGCTTTGATTATATATGACGACGACTGTGCCATTCAGGTACGTGTGTGTCAATTTAAGTTGATCATGCTATGTAATACGATAAATACACATTTTCGTAAGAGTAAAAAATGTGAAAGCTTTGCTCGTAACCCGTGAATTGCCAGATCGATGGATGAGATGAAACCTCTATTATTAAATTCTGCGAGGATGGAAACTCTGATACACATAAATTAGATGCCCGATCCCATCAGCACATTGTCCTTTATATCCCTCCTCATCACACTACCTATTACTCAAAATTATTTACAGTTTCTCTTGCTAGAACATGGAATTCTCTTCCATCTTATGTCAGAGACTGCCAAACTCTTTACCATCTTTCAGAAACAATTGAAAATAAAATTAACAGAAAAATCTCACTAATATTACTTTTTTAACGTGATTGGTCATTGACTCCCATTTGGGGCATGAATTAAATAGTCAGTGCAATTTTTCAATATTGAACGCCTCTTGATAGGCGTATTTTGTCTATAACAATAGTTGTTAATTGGTTTTCAGCCTGTAAGATATATTTTGAATGTGCAATAAAGTGTAAAGTATTGGTAACCAGAGGCGAGGAAATTAAAAGTTGTAAGAAAGTGAGTTTGTTTAGTTTGTGGAACGGGCTACTCGAGATATTGCGGTCTGGCATCTCAAGCTTCTCGTAATGAAAACTCCCCAGACTGTTTTTCTTGCAACAGAATTACAAACATTCGCCATCTTCAATATCCCGGCTTTTGTGGTCTTCAGATAATTTACAATCTTAATTATTTTGCTTGAGCTCATGGCGTCAGTTTGCTCGGCAACAAATTGCTCACATAAAAAAAGTAACATTTAACACAGTTTAGAGGAATTTCTTCAAATTACTTTCAGCGGACGCGCTTGGGATTACATTAATAATAATAATAATAATAATAATAATAATAATAATAATAATAATAATAATAATAATAATAATAATAATAACAATAATAATAGTAATTTATTTATTTTTATTTATTAATATACAGAATTTTAATGTTTACACATCTTTCTGCGCCTAAAGTTTTATTTTTTTCTTCTCCACTCGTCTCTCTCCATCCAATCCATCTTCTGCTCATGATGGGACTAGTCCCGAAAGGCGTAAGTGAATTAATATTTTATAAGTTTGGGAAGACGGACCTACAAAGTAAACAATTTTTTATTACAATTATAATATTATAACAATTCCTGATTCCAGATTACGTTACTACTTCAGACACAACAAGTCGGGTTCGATCCCCTGTAGGGTTAGGTCTCCTGGGCGATGATTACTTTGGTTTTTTTTTCCTCGCCTGCAAGATGAATGTCAAGAAACTTTAAGACCCAATTAGTCCCCGAACATCGTTCAATTATCCATTTCATGATCGCCTTACTTAGTATGAATGTATGAGTGAAAAACGTATATTGACTTAAATGTTCGTATTGTCTTACAATTGGCCTGACATTGAGCCGATCATCTATTTGAGGAGGGCCACTATGTCCTTGTGTGGTCAAAAAAAGAATGTGACCCAGAGTTTAAAATCTTCTTCTTTTTAGGTCTGTGTTTAAGCCCGGATACCTTGGTACACATAGAAGTACCTAGAAAGGGAGAGATTTGGAAACCGTATACCAGTATAATTAGAACAATTAAGCCTCTTAGACCGCGATGGGCAGGACATGTGGCACTAATGGGGAATGAAAGAGGGACATGAAATCTTCTTGTAGGAAAACGAGAGGGAAAAAGCCCAGTTGGTAGACAAGAATGAGGTGGTAGAATAACGTTAACAAAGATTTGATGGAAGTAATTATACAGGAGATGACTGGAAAACATAAGCTCAGGATAGGGATGTGTAGAGAGCTTCTTTTCGCGTGGCCATGGACCTATGTGTTCGATAGTGCCAGTGTGTTAGTTTAGTTATAAAGGGAGAGGTTAAACTAAGAAAAATAAAAATATTGAAACAATAAGCTTGTATTTGAACTGATCAAGAATTAATAATTTATTTTAAAATAAGGGGGGGAGGGAGAATATGAAGATGAGATACGAGCAACTTGGCTCCGTTGTGTCGTGTAAATAGCATAATTAGTATTTAGCATTGCCTTTGGCATGGTTTTTTAGTTGTGATTTCTTCCTACTCTGCTGTGGTTTAACTCTCCCTTTCTCATCCACCCTCTCGTATATTCCCCGGTAACCAAATTAGCTAACATTTAGTCTTCGATACGTTGAGCTAATGCAGAACCTATGCTACGACTGGTACAGTGGGTTGAAACAGGTATATTTGTCTATTTACTCAATTCTATTGATGCGAATATAATACGCTTGTATACACTCAAGATAAATCTCTGTTCAGCTCTGTTGCATATCCTACTTGTTTTTACAAAGGTACAGACGTTACTAAATAAATATTCTTTAGCACTGTAACACACTTATTTATATGTAACGAGCTATGACATATTTGTTCTATATTCGTAATTCCAGTATTTTCTGTAATTCACTTTAAAAGAAATCCAAATGTACATTTACTTTGATTTTACTTACCGTAGAATATTAATGTATTAATTAGTATATTCTGTATAACTGCGAAATTAGGGACTGCAGTGCAGTAGCATCCTACAAAAGACAAGTTAGTAATATTCTATGTAATATTAGGCCTAATAATGTCTATAGTATACCATTTCCATAATTACATTATTCAACTTTGTTTTCCTATATTCTATCCTCTATATCTGAATTGATTTTATGTACAAAATGATTTTATATTGTGTAAGCCTATTACCGTTATTGAAAATAAACATTATTATTGTTGTTTTCATTAACTCTTAAATTGGTAATGCATCCTGTATAGAATACAGCAGTTGGTTTATTTTATTATTTATTTATAATGAAACAGAAAAAAAACGAACGAGTAGAAATTACTTAATTCTTTGTCGAATTACACAATATACTTGATAGTAATAGTTACGTACGATATCGGTTTCAGTGCGGTCCGCCACATTCCAATAACTGACAAGAGAAATTAGCTATTTGCCAATTTAAGGGTTAATCACAATTTTTGAAAGATTAATTGTAAATACACTGTACTCCGTAGTATAGTATTTATTGAATGCTTGTATTATTATATGAATGGTCTTAACTCTGCCAGTAGTATATTACGATGCGAGGTTGGGAAGTGTTTTTTTACAGAATTGAGAAAAATGTTTAAAAACCGAGCGATAGCAAGGTTTTTAATTTCCGACGTACTGTGAAACACTTCACAAACCTGCGTTGTACATTATTTTTTGCGCGATGGTGTTTTCAAAATAATAAATAATAGTAAAATAATAACATCTTCGTTGGAAATATTCGCGTTCATTATACACAACTGACTAACATTAACAGTGTGGGCAATGTTCATTAGTTGAAACTACAGGAGGCCGTGACACCAATCAGTGATTAAATGGCGGCAAGTACGTATGTATTGTTTTATATTGTTTCAAATAAAGTTCAGTTAATTTAAAATGCAGTGATTTGTTTCGTATAATGTATCTTAACACTATCTTTTGGATATTTCTTGTATATACATTGTTCGTAGTATATATAGAGGGCAGTGATTTTACTTCCCACACGTGGTTTCTAATATGTATTATGACAGTATAGTTATTTTATTACAGTATAGTTATTTAGGTTGGCTACCCGAAATGTAGAAAGTTGAACTTTCAATCATGGCCGCCTTTGCTGTAAGTACGACAAAACGCACTATCGCGCAAAAATAATTGTATTATTAGTAGTAGTATGGTAGTGGTAGTCGTAATAGTTTTAATATTAGTAGTAGTACTAGTAGTAGTAGTAGTAGTAGTAGTACTACTAGTAGTAGTAGTAGTAGTAGTAGAGTAGCAGTAGCACCAGCAGCAGTTATAAATATTCCATTGTATTGGCGCAGTTTAACGTCTCATCTTATAGATAATTTCACGTGCCAGTTGCCAGCCGGGTGTTACAATGGCACAACCTGTAGGGAGATGGATTTTAACTGCGGGGCACACACATAATTTTTTGATCACACAAGACATGGAGGGCTTCCCCGAATGAGTGATCCGCTGAATGTTCTTCCAAAATGTAAATAGAATAAAGCACCAAGCATGAAGGATTATTTTCGTTAATAAATTGCCATAAAATATAGGGCTATTAAAAAAGATGGAACAGGTTTCTAACGTTTATTTCTTTCAAACTAAAAAAATAAACACAATTCCAACGCTCCTGGAAAGAGAAACATTTGAAATTCTAATCACGGCCGTATTGGCGCTATTGCTTGTCATGTTGATTGTATTAAAATGGCGACACAACAGGACGTTGTATTGGAAAAGGAGGAGCAAAATGTCAACTTCATTAGCCGTGGCCTCCCAGGTCACCCGACCTAATCCCGTGTGATTTTTAGTTGAACGGTTACGTAAAAGACCGTGTTTTTATCCCCCCTATGCCTGACACTCCTGAAAATCTGCAACATCGAATTGTTGGAGCTGTGAATTCGGTAATTAGAGACCAGCTGATCCGTGTGTGGTAAGAAATGAGCCACCGTTTTATTTGTCATGTAACACATGGTGATCATATTGAATGCATAAAATAGTGAAATTTGAACTTTTCTCTTTCAGGAACGTTGGAATTGTGTTTATATTTTTTATAGTTTGGCAGAAATAAGTGTTTGATGTCTGTTCCATATTTCTGAATAGCCCTGTATATTGCAATGTACCGGTATATTCCAAATAACAGCTTCAAGTGCGTATATAATGAACTTAATTATATAAAACTATGTAATTTTTATGTTTCAATTTAATGTTTTTTTACACTTGACTAGTCGTGATATAGTTGTAATTACTGACCTCAGAATAATATCAATATAATTGATTAAAGAATAAAAATGTCATTATATTTCCTGTAATAGAACTCTATTTTAGTTATATAAAACGAAGAGAATTTTCTTTGCTCTGAATTCTCCTCTGCATCACGAATTTCTCAATATGAGAGCAGGCAGCAGAAACACAATTTTAAGAGACGCAAAGTCTTGGAGATTAGATTTGAAATCTCATTCCGAGGCACTAAACACCACTGTATTAGCCTCCATATTGAAGCCTGTCGCTCATATTTCGTGTGGTTGGAATGACGTAAAATATGAACGAAATTTTCTTTGCTTATTCTTATTGCCAACTCCTTCAAAGCTTATACTTTCTTATTATGAGAATCTTGTAAAAAAATGTATAATATATGAAAGGAAGATCTTAAAAGGACCCTATATAATATCTCTAAGTTATGTAATTACTCAAAGTTCACAGTATTCCATGTAAGCTCAACAAAAAAATCAAGAGATAATCAAGACATTCTTACATAGATAGCCTTAATTTTTATAATAGAAAATAAAGGAATAAAGGTAAATAAATTGCAAAATTTTGAGATAAACGGCCGCGGTGGTCTAGTGGTTATGCTCCTTGGCTCTAGTTCCGAGGGTCGCGGGTTCAAACACGGTCGGGGTCGATGGATTTTTTAGGAAGGAAAAATCCAATGAGCTAGTCCTCCGGGAGGGACTTTAAGCCGTGGGTCCCGAGTCTGAAGATTTTCAGGGGACTAAAAGTTCCTTATGCCTGAACAAAGAAGCCTCTAAGCTAAATTTGCCGACATCAATGTCCTAGTAATACCTCAGTTGCCTGTTAGATGTATCATTGGGTCCCATGACATCTATGTGCAAATAATGTAACTAAAAATTAACTTATCTACTAACTCCTTACAAATGAGAGGCTATATGTCTCAACAATGGACTACGTCATTATATATAGAAAATTTTATAATAAACTGTTAAAATTTCTTTGAGATTGTAGGGGCTAACTCAGTGTGTGTTTTTTAGTTAGTGATACATTATGCTAGTAACCAACTAATTCACTGGCACTATAGAACCCGTAGGTTCATGACCGCGCTGACATAAGCTCTCCATATATTCCTATCTTCAGTTAATGTTTTTCTGCCATCCCCTATATAATCTACTTCTCTCAAATTAGGATTAATATTATTCTCCCAACTCATTCTTGGTCTACCAACTAGGCGCTTTCTCTCTGGTTTTCCTACAAGAAGCTTCCAGTCCCTCTTTCATGCCCCATTCTTGTATTATGATAGCGTGCATAACAACTGTTAGTTTACAAAGTAACAAATATAAAAAATAGGATTGGAGAATGGAAAAAGTTTCACATCAAACTTTCTAGAACATAAAATTAGTCATTGACTGTGACTCTGTACTTGCTACTCACGTCCACTTTACCGTGTATGTTATATCAACAATATGCACCAATTTGATCATAAGATATCATCCCTTGAAAATATATATCACGACTTCGGCTGCTAGAGGGAAGAAAGTATCGATTCGCTTTCACTCCTTTTTAATACTTTAATTACAGGTGATTATAGTTATTTATCCAATAATTAATAAACTCTCGCACCGTCACGCAGGGCAGACAACCCGGCTGACATCAAGTGCCGATTGTCCAGAAAAAGTAGGAGCCTTAACCTCCTACAACCCCAAGGGCCTCCTGAGGTCTATAGTGGGATCACTTTACCTTTACCCGCGCTGTAGCAGTGGTTAGAATTTTATATTAACTCTTACATATTGCGTTGGTTTATTGTTCTCAAATTATTCTTTTACATTTATGTTACATGTAAAGAAAGTAAAGTGGTCCACTGCAAGGCAGTAGGAGACCCTTGGGTTCTAGACAATCGACACTTGATGTCAGCTGGATTGTCAGTCCTGCGTGACGGCCACCCTTATACCCAAACAAGCGTCTGGTACTTATTTCCGACTGAATCGACCACAAAGCCATGGTGCCACCAGAAGGTTTTTCTATCGGGATTGTAGCGGTTTGTAGCGTATTGCTTTAACCAACTGCGCTATGGCGTGCCCCCTTATGTTACATGTAATTAAGTGAAATACTAATTTGGGAAGAGGCTGCTCCGTGGCACAACTGGTTATTCACTCGCCCTCGACCTCTAGATCCTGAGTTCGCGTCTCGATTACTCCTTGTAGGGCCATGTGGAGGATGAATAGGAGAGAGGGCAGGTTTATCTAAAGGTTTCTCCCTTTTGCCCTGCCAAAACATAATTCCACCACTTCTCCATACCCCATCCATCCATAGTAATTCTGCCCGAAGGCAGGTCCTTCACTGCAATCATAGCATTTTTCATGCTATGCTTGCACCTTTACTAGGGAATTGTGTAGGTGTGGTAGCTTCCCGTTGCTTTCCACAGTCTCCATACTCATACTACTATTACGTCGATTTCGTTTTCATCTGTCCCCGTGATGGTACAACAGGCACCATAGTTTTCTATGCTGTCCTTACGTTTTGTCACGTTTTTTATTGTTTTGGCCAGTTTTGTTGTTTCGTTTCCTTTATATGTGAGGGTTATTCATTTTGGTTTGTTTCTCTTAGTTTCTTTGTCCATTTTAGTTGTTTTTTTTATTATTTTCTTTTTGTTTTCTTATTAGTTTGTTAATTATGTGTTAGTTATATCCATTTTTTTATTGACACTGCTTGTATACATTTCAATTCTTATTGTATTGGTTTTACTTAACGGTAATTTGAGCATTCATGTTAATGAGGCTGATGAAGGTGCTCATTTTCCGTTGTAAAGGATGTCTTGATCTTCATTTTATTGCTTTTTAAATATTTAACCACAAATTTGTTATTAGTAGTAGTAGTAGTAGTAGTAGGCCTTTATTAGACAAAAAGTAAGATATTTACAATATTATTTACAAATATGGGTCGCACGGGCAGTAAGCCGTACGTGCTGTTGACAGTCCGTTACAATAAAGTAATAATTGGTACTAGTGTAAAGAAAAATAAACAACAAAAACAGCAATAACATTACAATTACATAAAGAAAACACAATAATAATATTACAATTAAATAATAACACAATAGCATTATACACTAAAAACATTAACATTACAATTACATAAAGAAAACACAATAATATTACAATTAAGTAATAACACAATAGCATTATACACTAAAAAACATTAACATTACAATTACATAAAGAAAACACATTAATATTACAATTAAATAATAACACAATAGCATTATACACTAATTAATTTATATATAATTGTTAATTGTTATTAGTAGTAATAGTGGTGGCGGTGGCGGCGGAAGAGCTTAATCTCATTTTATTACTCGACTTGACATCACGCCTAACACGAGTAGAAGGTTTACATGTATTAATGCTGGAACCTAAAAAAACTATATTATAAAATTTAATTACACAAGTGATCTTCTTGGTGATAAAATATTAAAATATGTATACAGTCAATATGCCCATTTCACCAATTAATGTTTTAAAATGGTCAACAAGTTTCCACAGCCAAGCTGTCATTCTCAAGACCAGATATTTTGATATAGTTTGTTTTTAACTGAATTTGTTTATTTATTTATTATCAATTTTGTCTTCAGTCAATATCTGGTCTTGAGAATGACAGCTTGGCTGTGGAAACTTGTTGACCATTTTAAAACATTAATTGGTGAAATGGGCATATTGACTGTATACATATTTTTATATTATAAAATGTTTTTTTTTTCTTTCGACATTCCTGGTTTCTCTCCTGGCATGGCGTAATTGTAACCTACTTCTGAGGTTGGGGTGCCTGGAAGGCGGGGTTACGTTGCCCCGATGATATGATGGGTGATGATGATGATGATGATGATGATGATAATGGTGCGCCAGGAGAATCCCTAATCCTAAACCTAACCTAAGATGAATATGAATGATGATGATTGCGATGGCTATATGATTTCGGGGACCGTTTGGGCCTTAAAGTTTTCCTGACATTTGTCTTACAGGTGAGGAAAAACCCCGATAAAAACCTCACCCAGAAAAACTGCCCCGACCGGGGATCGAACCCGGGCCCGCTGCGTGACAAGGCAGCACGCTATCCCAGACCCCAGCGGTGGACTTATAAAATATGTGGCTTAGTCTATTCATTAATTTTAAACCAACGTTAATTTAGAAAGGAAACGATGGCAAAATTAATCAGAGTAATGAACTCTAAGATCTAAGTTTTGTATTTGATATCTTCTCTAACGGATCACCCTACAATATTTTTACATTTCAAGAGGATCCATGTCCAGTCGACCTTGCTCTCATTTCCTGTGTACAAAAATTACGTCACTATGGAGATACCCTAAACGTAATATATTCAAGTATCCAAGTTTTTGTGAAGCATGAAGTTTCTGTCATCCCGTAATCACATCTTGTAACTTGTTCTCTTCACATACTCTGCGCTCAGTCACTTGTTCTTAATTTCAGCAAGTGTTTCATTACTAAAGAATTTGTAATGACGTCAGAGAAACTTATGAAAAATTAAAGTTAGATTAAAGCAGAGTATCAAATTACCTATACTTTTATCGTATAGCATTTTTCAACTATTAAAACTGTTGTAAAGATGCAAAGTTTGCAACATAAATTATTCTGCAGGGTGTTAAGGCGAGGTTGGAAAGCTTATGACGATAATGTTAAAATAATAAATCTTATTTAATCTGGAACCATTTAATATAATGTAATTTTAGTGTACAAATTAATACCTTCTAAATGTTCTGATCTACTTCCATTGATATACTCTTATTCGAAAGCAATATATATATATATATATATATATATATAATATATATATTTAATGTTCTTCTTCTTCTTCACTCTACGTGCTAGGCAAAAATTGCCTCTTCCGCCTCACAGTTGTTCTGTCCATCTTTTCACTGGCCTTCCTACATTCCTTGAACCTCTTGGCTTGTACTTGGATGCTGCTCTTGGCATTCTTGTTACATATTTTTTAATGTTAATATTAATATTATCAAATAATTAAAAATATATGTGTCCAAGAATGGAAATATTTTCATGAAAGTAGATACGTGCATTTACAAGATATTTAACTGTGCACTGTACACGTTTCCTTGCCAATAGTTTCAGAGAAAATGGGGCATGAATGTGGTTTGTTTAACGTTACCATACTCCTCTTAAGATTAGCTTATTACTATTAGAAACACTTCCTGTTGACTTTGGAGGTTTCTGGAAAGTACGTACATTGATTTGTTTTTCTGTAAAATTAGTGACTTTCGTCCTTTGGGGCTTTTATGGACTCGATTAATGAGCTTAGACTCATGTATTCATTTTCCTGAAATAAATAAATAAAATTATGTTATTTACAGGTCGCTTCAAGGAAATGAAGTCTTGTGTAACTGTTCCTACAGCTCTGAAACGGATATACATTTAAATAGCCCGAACACGCCAGGGTTACCAATTGGAGCTGGTTATATTAAAGGTTCGGACGTTTTGACCTGCAGCAGTAACCTGTTTCATCGTGCGAGTTCTCCCGCGTTCCATGCCATCCGGCTCTTACTTTAGGTCTAGAAACGCACTGCTAAATTTTTTGTTAGTAGTGGGTTTTCCTGTACACCAATTAACTACTGTGATAATATAATAAGTTGAATCTATTGTTCCTCCGTGAACTTCAGCATTATCTGTTGACTCTTGACATCTTCTGTATTGAATGAACACTAGCTTGAGAGAGGTGTGGTATTATATAATTCATACACCAATTTGAACTGCAGAAAAGATTATATTGCATCTCTGGGTTGGGAGCTTGTGGAAAATAAATCAATGTTCATAATTATCATCCAGGGATTAAGCTTGTTGGCTCGTTTAGTGATGTGAATTAAATGTTCAAATTTAATTAGTTAAACTAACTTATTATGAATTAAAATGAGACCGGGGATTTTTTATTGAATTACCGCTCGAATTTCCTGAATTTTCTTTACATTTACAGAGTTATTCAGAAATATGGCTAACGTTTGATCGCATTTTGTGTTTTATCATTGAAAGTGAATCCTTCAAATTACAACAATAGAACAAAAATTACTGCTCACGTGCAGCTTGGCGGGTTGATTTTTGTGGGCTAGCGTCGAACGCCTCCACAATTCTCTTCGTTATTTCTGCATCCGTGCTAATGCGAGGTCTTCCAGGAGGTTTGATTTTCTGCATCCTTACCGTTTCCAGCACTCGTTTTCTCCACTTCCCCACAGTCGACGGCTGCAATGCTACGTTAAACTCACGTCTTGCCCGTCTTGCGGCCTCACGATCATTAGCATACGTTATTGCCCATGCAGCAATTGTAATTTGCTGTTGCATATTCAACGCCATGTTGACTAATGACGTAAGTTCTACACTGTTTTGTTTTATTCCATTGTTATAATTTGAATAATTGTCTATCCAACGGTAATTTCATATCTCCTGTAATGGTAATATTTTCATCACACAACGCAATCAAACGTATAGCCATATTTATGATTCACCCCGTAGTTGAGGGAAGCCTGAAAATCTTATTCAATCCAACTGGAAACCGTTGCATGAGAGATAACGATAGTCTTGTGAGGAGTATTTCTAGTTATTTGTCATTTTATATTTAGGCTGGTTTTTAATAATTCATACATTATATAATGAAGTTTTAAAATTCCATATTAATCACCAGTGTATAAATTGTTAAAAATGAAGTCAGAAAAATCCAAGAAGCTATCTAATTTTCTTGCCAATTGGCAGTCTCTTAACATCCTCAAAACTTTTTAATCATTTTTATGTTTAAAATAATTGATTCAGTCATTTTATAAAGGGTTTTATTTAAGAAAAAAGAGGTTTCACTACAGATCAGTACCTGGTAACGTACTGCAGCTTCTGTTTAGAATGGACCTTCTTACAGGTATATCCGTATTTATGAACACATCAGCCGCGTTGTTTTATAAAGTACTTTATTCCTATAATAAAGTAATTTCTATTCTACACGCTCTTAGTGGTAGTTTTTAGGAGTAAAACCTTTTTAAAATTACTGATTTTCAGTTTGGTCTAGAAATGTAGATATCGGTCGAAGAACAATGGTGTGAACCATGTAAAACAGATGTTCACAATAGCTGAGAGTGGAATGAGTTAAAGGTAAAGAGGTCCCACTATAGGCCTTAGGAGACCCTTGGATAGTAGGAAGATAAGGCGCTCGTCCTTCTAGACAATCGACACGGCTGATCTCATTTCAGTTAGAGGCTCAGTCGACTTCAGGGCTATGGTGCCATCAGAAGGTTTAGCTCAGTTTAAAAACCATGACCCCACTGGGACTCGAACCCTCGACTACGTTATAGTGTATCCAATGTAATTAAAACATTGGACGGTACATAGTTAGATTAACCGAAGAAATCCTTACCCTTTATTATAAAATGTTATTATCCAAGCTCCGCTACAATCAGATAGATCCAACGCTGCACTCTTCATTGAAGGAATGTTCGTACAGTATTTAAAATTGAATTACCGATCCTGCATAAGGAAATGTTAGAAAAGTGACATGTTATTTTTATTTAACGACTTTCTTAAATAGCTGAGGTGATTATCGTTGCAGTTCAAATGTGTGCGTGAAATGACGAACAAATTAAACAGAGGCCACTTTTTCAGTCATAAAGTTATTTTGCGGGCCATAAATGTACGGCATGGGATCCACGGCATTGTTCCCTACCGAAGGAACCCACGCTCAGGACTTTATTACGATTTTTAGTTAAAATTAAATTAATAACCTTCAAAGTTATAAATAGAGAAGCTTCTTTAAAAGGAATATATTTAACAACCCCCAAAAGATGAACTCAATCGAATTAATAAATACCATCGTCATTTCCTTTCGCTCCTAACAGGAGCATAGGGCCGTAATGAATTTCCTCCATTTGACTCTATAATCTGGTAACTTCTTCATCTCCAACCATTTTTTCCCATTTCACGTATTTCTCCTTCAACAGACCTCTCCAGAGTCATTTTTAGTATTTCCCAGCTCCTTTAACTTTGAGGATTCCAGTCCAGTGCGCATCTTTCTATTGTAGTCTGAGGTTTACGCAGAGCATGTCCAATCCAAATTAATAAATATACCGCGCTCTAAATAATAATCCCCAATATCAAAGTACTTCTCTCTATTATATGTTCAGCTACCCCATTAGTCACCTTTGTATTCATATGACAAGCTGAAAAAAATCATAATAAACCAATGGCTAGCATAGCAAAAAGTATTCCTGAAAAGTTCATCTACCCCGATAGGACTTGAACCGCGAACCTCGGAACCAGAGACGAGCATGATAAGCACTAGTGTACGCAAATTTTATCCTGAATTACTAGAATGTGTGAAGTAAACCGGCCTTCTGCTTATAATGACCTAATATCCACATCCCAGAATCCATTACAGTAAGTATTCCAGGTTCAGCTCGCAGATCAAGAGAATGTAAGTTCGGGAAGATGTAAGCAGGGGTAAACATGTGTCATAATGCCAAACACACCCACAAATACAGGAGTCCATCAGACTAGGAACTAGCACGCCCACTGAGAGACTAAAAAATTGAGTTAGTATATTCCCCATGACTAAATATGTTGCGTAAATAATTCCAGGTGGTCGCTTTCTTCTGATCTGCGACTGCTTGTAGTTTTAGCGGAGAGTAGAACGTTTTCTGTACTATATTTTGAGGAATGAATATTGCATTATAGTAAGGTAGATCACATTATCCTAGACAGAGTCATAAGTTGCGTACACAAGTCATGACTAGTCCGCCAGGACCGACTACAAAATACGAAACAAATCCTAACACATCCCATCCAATTGAAATTTTAATTATAATTGGACTAATTAAAATATTCATTAAATTAATTTAATTAAACCCATCGCACAATAAAAGTGAACAGAAAATCACTGAACATGACACCTAGATCTGCTCATTTATTTATCAATTATTTTCGTCGACATTGCAGTCTCTGATGCTCTGTCCAGAGAAGGGACATCCTCATCTCTCCCTCTCTAATTTACGTCTCATCAGACATAACACTATTAACGCCAAGTAGGCGAGGATTAAGTGTCAAAACTCAGTCGATAGCCGGCAAGGTATTTACTGCCAATGAACCCTATCTGGTACCAGTGCGCAGTACATTGAAAGATGTCTACTACTACTGCTGCTACTAGTACTACTACTAGAAACTTGATAGTACATTGCCCAGTGACGTAGCATATGATGCCAACCTACAGTCAATGGATGTCATACTTAGACCCGGTAAGTTAATGCATTTACGTATATTTCCCTTTGAAAGTAGTAGTAGTAGTAGTAGTAGTAGTAGTAGTAGTAGTAGTAGTAGTAGTAGTAGTAGTAGTAGTAGTAGTAGGACTTTAATAGACAAAAAGTAAGATATTTACAATATTATTTACAAATGTGGGTCGCACGGGCAGTAAGCCGTACGTGCTGTTGACAGTCCGTTACAATAAAGTAATAATTGGTAATAGTATAAAGAAAAACAAAAAATAATATTACAATTACATAAAGAAAACAAAATAATATTACAATTACATTATAATACAATAGCATTATACACTAATTAAGTTATGTATAATTATTAAGAATTAATGGTATTGCATTTTGATAACATATATGTATTCATGAATGAGTGTTGTTCTTATTTTCCGCGTTTTGTCCAGAAATTTACCCAAGTTTATCCAATTTTCTGGATTTACCAATAACTCGTAGCATGCCAATCTTTCCCGATTTGAATTTAGAAATCTTTCCGATTGAATGTTGTTCATATTTTCCACGTCTTGTCCAGAAGTTTATCCACGTTTATCCAATTTTCTGGGTTCACCATTAACTCCTAGGTTGCCAATGTACCATGACTTTAATTTAGAAATATTTCAGGCAACAACTGACGCCTCCAATATTCCAAACAGTTATTTTTTTCCTAACGTCTTAATTGCTGATTGATTATTAAACAATGTTATTGAATATATTTTTGATATATTGACTTATGAATACATAGTATTTCATGATATTGTTTTTATTATGCATGCTTTCTACTTAAACTCATTAAAGCTGCTTCTTTGTTACTTAAGGAAGACCAAGGTTAACATGGAAGGAAAACATGAAGACAGTAATGCAAGCTAGAGGGCTAAGCATCGAAGATGCCCAAGACCGTAGGCTTTGGAGGTTTGGCACGGGAAGACGGCAAGGTAAAGTGATCCCACAACAGGCCTCATGAGGCCCTTGGGGTTAGGAGGTTACGGCTCCCACTTTTTCTAGACAATCGGCACTTTATGTCAGCCGGGTTGTCAGCCCTGCGTGACGGCCGCCTTTACCCCAGAACAAGCGTCTGGTACTCATTTCAGTTAGAGGCTGAGTCGACCCCAGGGCCATGGTGCCGCCAGAAGGTTTGGGTCAGTTTAAAAATCCTGACCTCAACGGGACTTGAACCCTCGACCCTCCAGCTTGTAGCTCAGTGCCTTAACCACTACGCTACGGCGTGCCCCTCGGGAAGACGGCAGCAGCTGTAAAAACCCGAAGATAGATAGATAGATGTTACTTAATTCGAATTTATAATATTAGAGATTTTTAATGATCCAGGTTGTACTTTCTGGACATTTCTGGTCTTCTCTCCTGACATTGGCGTAATTGTAACCCTCTTCTGAGGTTGGGGCACCTGGAAGGCGGGGTTACATTGCCCCAGTAATATGATGGGTGATGATGATAGTGGTGCGCCAGGAGAGTCCTTAATCATAAGCTTAATCTAAGATAAATATGAATGATGATGGCCATATGATTTCGGGGACCGTTTGGGCCTTAAAGTTTCATGACACTTGTCTTACCGGTGAGGAAAACCCCTGATAAAATCTCACCCAGGAAACTGTCCCAACCGGGGATCGAACCCAGCCCGCTGCGTGACAAGGCAGCACGCTACCTCGAGACCACAGCGGTGGATATAAAGCGTATTTTTATCAACAGTATTTTAATTGCGTGTTTAATACATTCTTTTCAGGGTGGTTACTTACGTGTAACTCTCTAACAGTAAATACATTTCGGTTTTAGTTTGAACACATTGCATTTAGGTTTCTGATGAGTGAATTTTCTGACTTACCTCAATCCGAAACCGCCTCTATCTAATGTTTTGATGTGAATACCTTTAGTGTTAAATATCATATAGATTGCATCAAAGTGAATTATTAAAGAGGACCTTGGAGCAGTAGCAAGTTAAAGTTCCACCTTCCTACAAAAGCGTAACAATGTATCAGTTCGGGTTATCAATCCTGTACTCATTTACATTAAAGGCTGAATCGATCCAAGGACCACGATGCCCCCAGAAAGTTGGGTCAGTTTAAAAATTCTGATCCAATCGAAACTTGAACCCATGACCTTACAGTATAACATTCTTTCGCTCTTCTAAAAATAGTT
This sequence comes from Diploptera punctata, assembly GCA_030220185.1. Lineage (NCBI taxonomy): Eukaryota > Metazoa > Arthropoda > Insecta > Blattodea > Blaberidae > Diploptera > Diploptera punctata. Next base: position 18,747 of record JASPKZ010007565.1, read on the forward strand.
TAAATTGTTTTCGTTAAATTCTCTTAAAGTGGTAGAGAAAAGCAAATTATACTTAGATTCTGAATGCATTACATTACTGAACTATTCAAAACTAATTTTCGAAGAAAAAAGTCCAAAAATCAGGTCTTCTTGTCAAGTGTTTTATGCATTCGTTCGAGTGTATTTTAGATGCGGGATATTGAATTCATGAGTTTTCGCAAAGTTATAAGTCAAAATAGAATATCAAATGTCAATTTTGCTTACCTTGCAACATTGATATTCCATAGTGTTATGTTTAGAGATAAAATTTAACCATTTTGGCAGACGATGTTATCCATAGCGACTGATTCCCTCCCACCTGCTTTCAATCCCATCTTTGCTTTCACAAGAGAAGCATCAAAATTGCTAAATAAATAATGGATAAGGTTAAAGTAACTGTTCAGGCATAAGAAGTTACTTTTCCCCGCTTCTAACATCTTCATTTAAACTTTTGAATATTTAATTTCCTTTTAAAATTCTGTCTTGAATGTTCGCTGATTCTCTGTTATTTTTGTTTGTGAATGAACTTGGTAAACATTCACCACTCCTTTTACATAAACGGGCGGTGGCATGAATGTGCTCTTTCAGTAATAATCAAACTGATAAGTGAGGGAATTAAAACTCAAGATTATTTTTCTACTGTAATAACAATCAATGATAGGCTCAATTCTGGAAATGTATGCTATTATGCATTGCAGATACTCTTGATGTCCCAACTCCATTCAAAAACGTTAAACTGAAAATATGTAAAAATATTATTCTACCAGTTATATTATATGGGTGCGAAACATGGACTCTTACTTTAAGGGAGGAAAGGAGATTACAAGTATTTGATAATAAAGTTCTTAGGAAAATTTTTGGACCAAAGAGAGATGAACAGACAGGTGAATGGAGAAGACTACTTAACAATGAACTACATGGTCTTTATAGGAAGCCAGATATAATAAGAACAGTTAAGTCTCGTAGACTGCGATGGGGAGGACATAATGCACATATGGGGAATGAAAGACTTGCATGGAAGCTTCTTGTAGGAAAGCCAGAGGGAAAACGCCCAGTTGGTAGACAAAAAATGAGCTGGGAGAATAACATTAACTATGATTTGAGGGAAGTAGATTATACAGGGAATGATTGGAAAGCATTAGCTCAGGATAGGGATGTATGGAGAGCTTATGTCCTCGCAGCCATGAACCTATGGGTTCGATAGTGCCAATGAGTAAGTATAACAATCAATGACTCTTTAGTACGTAGTTACTAGGCAACAAAACTTACACTTTATATTCTAACAAAACACCCTATCAAAACATAAAATACATGTTCAGAAAAACATAAAATGCACGTTATTGATGATTAATATGACAGTAATATTTGTTGATTATAAATCAAAAGGAACACGCCCAGATGGTAGACAAGAATGAAGTGGGAGAATAACATTAAGCATGATTTGAGAGAAGTAGATTATACAGGGGATGACTGTAAAATATTAGCTCGGGATAGGGATATGTGAGAGCTTATCTCCGCGAGGCCATGAACCTATGGGTGCGATAGTGTCAGTGTGTTAGTTATTTACTCTAGTATTAATTACTCAAATTGCTAGTTGAAAATAACGCTTGTAACATGAATAGCACGTCTTTATGTGCAGCTTCTCAGTTGTTTACATAAAAAATAAATCTTTTACTTATATGTCCGGCTTAGATGTAACATAAGAATAGAGAAAAAACTCATAATATCCACAATTTATCGAAAAACTGTCGTCTGATTCAGAAATACTTTCATGTTAATTTACACTGAAACTCAATAGACTTGTGACGTGCTACGAAACTCAGGCATGTGATAAATTTTGTCCTTTACAGAATCCCACAGTAAGAAGTCCAAAGTGTAAGATGTGGCTATGTGGATGCTAAGCAAGTATTTCCGCTCCTCTTCGAATCCAGTGCCAGGGAACTGCATATCCAGTTATTTTCGTACGTGAACTGTGAAATGGAGCACTATAATATGATTTTTTAAAAATAATTTGCCACTAAACTAATATTTTGTAATGCCACCATGTTCTCTTTCATAACATTTCTGGCCTTCTCCCCTGGCATTGGCGAAATTGTAATCCATTTCTTAGTTTGGGGCATCTGGAAGGCGGAGTTGCATTACACCGATGATATGATGGGTGATAAATGATATTAAATGCTAGGGGAGTCCTTAACCCAAACTTAACCATAATTTCCGACCAGAGGCAATCATTTAATGAAAAACTCGTATGGCCTGAACGGGAATCGAACCCGGTATCTCAAGAACTAGAGTTAGAAACGCTGACTATACCCATGAGGCTGGTCTAATAACCATATGTTTTTATCGAAATTCCAATAGACGAGAAAAATAATTGTTTTAAGGTTAACCTACAAGCTGAACCGGTGTGAAATAATGAAAATCTGTGTTAAAAGTGTTGCTATATTCGTAACTTCAATAAAGATGAATCTTATTTTTATATTTATAATTCTTCTGTAAGTGTGTTTGTCACCCTACTCCTCCTAAACGACTGGACCGATTTTGAAGAATTTTTTTGTGTTTGTCTGATTAGATCCCTCCATGGTTCAGATTCACAATTGGACTCTCTAAAATCACTAGGTGTAGAAGTTCATCTAAAGTTAAAATTGAAAAATCGCTCTAGCGGTCACAATTTTCGACGTTTCACAACGAAACTCGGTATATCTTATTAAAGTAAACCGAGATATGCATTATCCAAAAATGAGCGAAATCCAACAATTATAAGTAGAGGTTTACCTGAAATCCGAAATTAAAACTTAACTAGCGCAACCGCCATGTTTGATTCGTCTCAGCGTATACCATACAATTTAATTAACTTTTAATATTTCGTTTGTTTAGGCGTAGCAGCGCGCGCCGGGTATTAGCTAATATAAATATATATTATATAACTAACTAACTCACTGGCACTATCGAACCCGTAGGTTCATGGCCGCGCGAACATAAACACCCCATATATCTCTATCCGGAGCTGTTTTCTAATCGTCCCCTGTATAATCTGCTTCCTCAAATCATGGTTAATGCTATTCTTCCACCTCATTCTTGATCTATCAACTGAGCGTTTTCCCTCTGCTTTTCCTACAAATAGCTTCCATGCACGTCTTTCATTCACCATTCGTACCACATGTCCTGCCCATCGCAGTCTACGAGACTTAACTATTCTCATTATATCTGGATTCCTATAAAGATAATGTAATTCATTGTTATGTAGTCTTCTCCATTCATCTGTCTATTCATCTCTGTTTGATCCAAAAATTTTCCTAAGAACTTTATTCTCAAATACTGGTAATCTCCTTTCCTCTGTTAAAGTAAGAGTCCTTATTTCGTATGCATATAATATAACTGGGAGAATAATAGTTTTATATATTTTCATAAGTAATGCCACGAGTGATTTCCAAATTATCGATAAATTGGAAATCAAGAGTGGCATTTGTTAGGACTATTTAACGAATAAAATTAAGCTGTTTACTCACAAATAATTATTTAACTATAGTTATTTTAAAATATTTATATATTTAATGTAAACGGCGATGTTTGAAAACAAATGAGAAACGATAGGTACGCTTCTACTGCTTCTTTTGTTTATCACTGCAACCAGATCATACTATTTATTGCCAAAGGAACGCAATATTGTAAGGAGGAGCTTTCTTTAATATGGTAATTATAACACTGATAAATATTTCGTGAAACACGACTCTGATTGGTTGTAAAACAGAAATCATTGGAACGTGATTGGTCATTGACTCCCATTTGGGGCATGAGTTAAATAGTCAGTTTAACTCTTTTTGAAAGGAGTTGGAACATCAAGAGTTACTGTAATGCATAATAGCACGCATTTCCAGAATTGAGTAGTATATTATATAAGAGCCGGAATTATGTTTGTTTAAATTGTTGCTATAGGAGGATTTGGGTAGCTGTAATAATGGAGGGGGAGACACAACATGTTGTATATAGCATTTAAATGTCTAAGTCATTACTGTTGTGGGGGTGAACACACGTGTAATGATAGTTTCTCCCCCTTTTCATTTCCCTAATCGACAGTACCATGTAGGGTTATTAAGAAGGTTGCAAATTCGACATCAAATCAACAATTTTAACATAAATTGTATGTTCCAATAAACGTTAGTTGACCTCTAACATAACCAATACATTACTATCCTAATTCTCTAATGTTTACTTAATGTAGGCATATATATATATATATATATATATATATATATATATATATATATATATGTACATATATGTGTGTGTGTGTGTGTATGTGTGTGTGTGCATGCGTGCGTGCGTGCGTGGCGATCTACCAATTTGTTCGTGGAATGAACTAGATAAGCTAACAGTAATAAATTGGGAGTTAAATTTAGTTAATTGAGAGTTAAAAGATTGAAGTAGTTCTCATGAAACTATTTTGAAAAAAATTACAAATCATCTTCAATCTAAAAAAGGCAAAAAATAAATCATGACTATAATATAATATAATATAATATAATATAATATTATAGAAGAGAAGAAGAGAAGAGAAGAGAAGAGAAGAGAAAAGAGAAGAGAAGAGAGAGAGAAGAGAGAAGAGAAGAGAGAAGAGAAGAGAGAAGAGAAGAGAGAAGAGAAGAGAGAAGAGAAGAGAGAAGAGAAGAGAGAAGAGAAGAGAGAAGAGAAAAGAGAAAGAGAGAAGAGAAGAGAGAAGAGAAGAGGAGAAGAGAAGAGAGAAGAGAAGAGAGAAGAGAAGAGAGAAGAGAAGAGAGAAGAGAAGAGAGAGAGAGAAGAGAGAATATAAAATATAAGATAAAATATAATAGATAAATATATAGAAATAGGAAAGGAGAATAGAGAAGATAAGAAGTTTTGTGTAAAGAGATAATATATAAGATTATAATATATAATATATAATATATAATATATAAATATAATAATATATATAATATATAATATATAATATATAATATATAATATATAATATATAATATATAATATATAATATAATATGTAATAAATATATAATATAATATATAATATAATACATATGAAAAGAAAAATAAACTCCTCAGCCAGAATTTAAACCCAAAACATCTAACTTTATTATTTTTTAAATTGTTCTTTGGGACTCATCTGAATTTAATACTGACCACTTTTTTTGCCTCTTTTAATTTTCGTTTCCTGAGGATATATGGATCGTTGAATCCATGTCACCTATGGGTTCTGAAAGAACATTATTCTTCTTACCTCTAATAATTGGGACTTTACTTAGATTCTAATTTAAATTGACATGCCCAAGTAAAAGAAACATCTAAAACGATCTTCTCCATAATGCATTCCTTAAAGCGTCTAAATTTTTTTCTTTTCCTACAGCTCTTAAAATAATTTTAATTCAAACCTTAGTGATGCCGCATTTTGACTATTGTGACGTTCTACTAACTGACATAAGTGACGGATTGTCGGACAAACTGCAGCGTGTCCATAATATGTGTATCAGATTCATATTTAATGTTCGAAAATACGATCACATTTCTCCATTTTTCCACGAATTGTCATGGCTACATCTAAAAGAGAGAAGAAAATCGCACTGTCTAATTCTCCTATTTAAGATCCTACATACCTCGATTCCCAATTATTTATCATCCCGTTTCCAGTATCTATCCTCAAACCATAACTTAAACATAACATCACAACATAGTTTCTTGCTTAATATACCGCAACATAGGACATCACATCACTCCATGTCATATACCATCTCCACTTCTCGCAATTGGAATTCCCTACCACAATAAATAAGGGGCTGCCGGACAAAAAGAAATATAAATTTATATTTGCTCTAACCTCGACTTCATCATTACCCAGTGTAAGGTATATATATTAATTGGTGTTTCTCGTATAATTTATCACATTTTTATTATTATTATATTATTATTATTATTATTATTATTATTATTATTGTTATTATCGTATAAAATGTTGTTTGTACATCAAATTTACATTGCTACATTTAATGCATCTTTAACTGTTTATAAGTCCACCGCTATGGTCTCGAGGCCTTGTCACGCAGCGGGCCCGGGTTCGATCCCCGGTCGGGGCAGTTTTTCTGGGTGAGGTTTTTATCGGGGTTTTTCCTCACCTGTAAGACAAATGTCAGGAAAACTTTGAGGCCCAAACGGTCCTCGAAATCATATGGCCGTCATCCTTATCATTATCATCCTTACCATTATCATTATCATCATCATCTTTCACCGGTGTGGAAAGCAACGGGAAGCTACCACACCTACACAATTCCCTAGTAAAGCTGCAAGCATAGCATGAAAATGCTATGATTGCAGTGAAGGACCTGCCTTCGGGCAGAATTACTATGGATGGAACTGTTTATAATTTGTATAGTGCATATCTATATTTGTCAAATATTTATTTGTATTTGTACTGGTTGAGTGGAAGAGAAGGCCTTATGGCCTTACCTGTGCCAGAATAAATAAAACATTATTATTATTATTATTATTATTATTATTATTATTATTATTATTATTATTATTATTATTATTATTATTAGTATTATTATTATTAATAATTAAATATGATTTTCATCGAAAGAGAAATAAAGCCGAGAATTCCATTCTATAGTTTAAACATCGCATAAAATAGCCTGTAGCCTGAAAAAAGATGATTCTGAACAAAATGTTTGTTCGCTTTAGCCCAGGGTCGAATTGCTAATGGTTTTAAGAGCATCATTAAATAAAATGCTTACTGAGATTAAAATTATCATTAAATTATAGCCTATATAAAATATTAAATTGCCACGCTTAGCGGTCCTGTAGGATTCAAATGTATTTATTTAATTCGACTCCACAAATGTTTATATAAGGTTTCCAAATTCACTTTATTGCCTTCTCGCTATTACTTTTTATACACATATAATTTTACACTAAAAGAGTCTATTACAAAAATAGTTATTTTATAATTCAGTACATCACGATCGCTGACTGTTTCATTTAGAAAATCTTCCTGTCTTCGCTCTCGAGGCCACTTCATTGGTTCATAACGCAGATACAACTGGCTGCTCCGACCCTCGCACTTTCTTACGTATGCGCGACAGGAACATTCCGGAATCCCAGTCCAGACTTTCCCCGAGTCGAAGCGAGGTTCTGATAGATTCTTCTGTCATCAACTCATCTAGAAAATTATTTATCAACAAAGAAATTCCGGAAATGTCTTATGTTGGCTGCACACATCCCAGATCTAACTCCTATTGGTTTATAAGGAGACCTGCTGCTGCTCGCAAATTTCAAATGCGGTAATTAGAGTACCGGATCAATAATTTGTCAATGCTTTGTTATTATCTCCTCACTATGATATTGTCCATTTATATAAAAGCGAGTGGCGCGACAATGATTGACATGCAGAATTAGTAGTAGTAGGACTTTATTAGACAAAAAGTAAGATATTTACAATATTATTTACAAATATGGGTCGCACGAGCACTAAGTCGTACGTGCTGTTGACAGTCCGTTACAATAAAGTAATAATTGGTAATAGTATAAAGAAAAACAAAAAACAATAACATTACAATTACATAAAGAAAACACAATAATATTACAATTACATAATACAATAGCATTATACACTAATTAAGTTATGTATAATTATTAAGAATTAGGCTAATGGATTTGCATTTTGATAACATATATTTATTCATGAATGAGTGTTGTTCTTATTTTCCGCGTTTTGTCCAGAAATTTACCTAAGTTTATCCAATTTTCTGGATTTACAACTTATCCTGGAAGGAACTTCAGGTACTTGAATTTAAACATTTCTTACAAAAATACTGGAACTGCAACATGCGAAATTATTATAGTGGCGTCAGTCGGCATCTTTATATATAACAGCTGCTGGGAAACAAAGTGAGCCGCTGGACAACCATCATAGTGAAGCTGCAATACAATATAATTGTATTTAAATATATTCAATTGTGCATGATGGGAAATCAGTTATAATAACAGTTAAATGTCGTAGACTGCGAGGGGAAGGACATATGACAGGAATGGAGATTGAAAGAGTGGCAATGGAAACTTCTTGTAGGAAAACCAATAGGGAAGGCGTCTAATAGGTTTGCCAAGAATGAGGTGGGAGAATAACATTAATCATGATTTGAGGGTAATACATTATACAGGAAATGATTGGTAAACATTATTTCATCATAGGGATGCATGGAGAGTGTAGCAGAAATAACTGCACCAATTAATTTTATTATTATATATTATTACTGATTATTGAATATGTAGTTACACTTTCCAGAAAACGTTTCGTGAGAAACTTTTACCAATCTGTTACGCTTGAGTATACATACAGGCATTTCTGTCTATTGTATCTCAAGTTCTTTGTAGATGGACACATGAAAGTAAATCGGTTTATGACCCCCGTGACAATCGTTCCCTAATAATAAGGCCTCACAGCTGGAGATGTAACGTCCCTTGTCCGGCTCTGGAAGTCATCCTTCCAGACAGATAAATGACGGTCAACTTTAAGTGTGTCAAAAAAGCACTAGACCGCCTGTTGAGATGGCGACAGTAGCCAAAAACTATGTCCATCTGTTTTCAGTAAATTAATAAACTTCTCGCCAGCGTGTGAAAATCACATCCTGTAAATACACGACCAATCATTATCCTGAGATTCTGGTTGAACTATAGTGGGAACCGTAATGCCCAATCAGAGTCCATAAGTAAATAGTATTCTGCTAGTAAGGCGTTTTTATGCATGTTCAGCCAATGAAAATATTGGTCTTGTAAAGTGTATTTGTAAGATGGAGTTGGATATATTCCGAATATCGGGAAAGTAGTCTCCTCCGGAATGGGTTCCCGGGTGGAACAAAATTAACATAAGACTCCGCGCAGGATTAACTGTTCCGCGGCAGTGCGGACTCGTATATTTCGCCGGTCGCAGGCAAGCGACCCATTAGATACACTAAATGTGTTAGGCCAAGAACGGCAAGTTATAAAAGTTTAGTTTAAAAGCATCAGTGTGCTGGTGTTATATCACACCTTAGGTCGTGTGAAGACCAGTAATTATCAGTGTTCCAAAACGCGATAGAATCGCCTCGATAATAATAAAATTGGTCCAGTATTGACCGCTGTATCATTCCGAAGTGAGAAAGAGACCGGAATATATCCAATCAAATCCAATGTTCTGGAATTGGAACTGTAACTGTCTTGTGCTACATATGATATAATAAATAGTATTTAAATAACACCAGTGTTGTCTCGGTGAGCCTCCTGATAGTACCCTGTTATCCTTAGTTCGAACCTCGCCTTATCCCACGGTGAAAATCCACAACCCTGAGATACACATAGAGTCCATGCCTTGCCCAGGCCTTACCGCCTCATTCCTGTTATAAGAGCTAATGTCAGCGCGGCCATGAACCTACGGGTTCGACTGTGCCAGTGAGTTAGTTGGTTACCATTAATATTTGGATGTTTAATTTACAGTTTTATATACTTTACTAGCTAATACCCGGCGTGTGCTGCTACGCCTAAATAAATTAAATGTGTTTTTATATGTAGTTGAATAAATATAAAGAAAAATAATTACACATTTATAATCGTAATTATTTTTAGTTACCCCCACTGATTTTCGTGCTTTGTCCGAGAATCTACTTATCCCGATTTTCTTGGCATCAATGGATATTGTGAGTTACCCGTAAAAGATAGACAAGTGCTGTCGCAGACTTTAGTGTAGATTTTTTTTTTACATTTTCAGTTCTGTGTACATTAATTTGGTGTATTTGTTATGGTTTAGCCGGCGTAAGCCATTTAAACGTCCAAAAGCGACTTTTTAGTGCACCGATGCACCTTTTTTCTTATAACTCCGGCCTATTGTACGTAGGGTAATGATATGTACGTTACTTGTCCCAGAAATATTATCTAAATGATAAAAAAAAACTCTCATTCAAATCGGTCATATAATTTCTTAGTCCTTAAAGGGCAGACAGATAAACAAACGAACAGACCCACACCCATTTTTATATATAAAGATTTGTAATGTGGAATTGAAATGAAACTAATATATGAATCTTATGTATCTAAGAACTACGTTGAATAAACTGAAATTAATATTTTGTTCGACATAAATAAAAAAGTAAAATTCAAATAATTCACTGTACACGATATGCATTGATATTTCATAAGTATTAACAATTTAAAATATATATTTACAGTAGTCTAATGTAAAATATAGATTATGTTGTAAAAAATTAGTTTTATTTGGGTAATGATAGAACAGTGTACTTTCAATGCTAAACGTCAATAATAATAATAATAATAATAATAATAATAATAATAATAATAATAATAATAATAATAATAAAATAGTAATCATATAATATTAATGGGGACAACTTGTATTGTTTCTGAACAGTATGTTGTCCAAAGTTGGTATTATATATTATGTAAAATGTAAGTACTGGGAATCGAAGTGTTGGCTTTGTGAGTGCAGGAAATGTAAGCCACATCCTGTGTTGTGCAAGGTAGGGCTTACTTCCGATGTTGGATTGCTTGCATTGTTTTTGAGATGTGGTTTACCTTCCTCTCTTCTCTCCCGCAGTTTTCCGGCTACTCATATATTTCTACTTTCCTCAGCCACAAGCTGATTTATACGGTGCATTAAGATATCTCTCAAGCTTTTGTACCTTTCTCCTTTAGCTCTCCAAATATCTGTTCCGAGTTAAAAAGGGATGAACATAGAAAGCGTGAAAAGTGACGACTATTTTCTTTCCAAGCCATCGTGTGACACAATGAGGAGGTAATCATTTATATTTTACCTCTTTATTTAGCGGTACTATAACTTGTATCTAAACTATATACTTAAAACTATACATTTACTTCAATCTACATATAACGAAATAGTGATTTATCTATCTATATATCTTCGGGTTTTTACAGCTGCTGCCGTCTTCTATGCCAAAGCCTACGATCTTGGGCATCATCAATGTTTAGTCCTCTTGCTTATATTACTATCTTCATGTTTTCCTTCCATGTTAATTTTGGTCTCCTTCTTTTCTTCTTTCTGGTCGGCCATCGCTCATCTTCCATTCTTAAAATATGTCCTAACCATTTTAATTCCTTCTCCTCAATTCTTTCAATTATGCGGTTGCTTCTGCTTCCATTATGTTTTTCTAGGTTCAGGAATTTCCTGACATGTTCTAATTTTGACTTTCTTTTTTTTTATTTATAATACATGTTTTTTATTCAATGCCACCACGTTGTTGCTTCGACATTCTGGTATTCTTTCCCGGCATGGCGTTATTTTAACCTACTTCTGAGGTTGGGGCGCCTGGAAGCGGATTACGCTGCCCCGATGATATACGATGGCGATGATGGTGGTAATGTTGAGCCAGGAGAGGCCTTAATTCCCAAACTTAATTAATATAATAATGATGGTCATATGATGTTCGGGGACCGTTTGGACCTTAAAGTTTCCTGACATTTGTATTACAGGTGAGGAAAACGCCAGAAAAAAACCATCAGCCAGGAAACTTGTCCAGACAGGGGACAGGGGACACGCTACCTCGAGACCACAGCGGTGGACATAATTCATGTTATAATTATCAGGTGGTAGTATAAAATGGTTAGTGAACAAAGTTCCGTTGAAGAAACTATGTCCGAAAATGTATCATTTTAGCGCTACAATGATGAGATCGCACCAAATCTACAACCTCACCTATGTTAATGGGTCAAGCAGTTGTTCTCTTCGATAATTCCATCTTACCTTAAATATTCAGGCGAAAATTTGTTGGATAGCAGGCAAACCGTGTCCTTACACACACGCTCAAGAACGTTCAGTGACAAATCCTCAAGAACCACAACAGTACTTCCTGAAGGAAATTCAGGTATCTGAGACTCACGTCAGATTATAAAGTAAAGTAAAGTGATCCCACTACAGGCCTCAAGAGACCCTTGGGGAAGTAAGAGGTTACGGCTCCCACTTTCTCTGGACAATCGATACTTGATGTCAGCCGGGTTGTCAGCCCTGCATGACGGTCGCCTTTACCTCCAGAACAAGTATCTGGTACTCATTTATAGAACAGAATATTTAAGGCATCTAATGACTTCAGATGTCGCACTTTGTCAGTGTTTATTGTCAACGGTGAAGTAAGATATTTTAAATCTTGATTGTTCTCATCGTTATAGAACCAAGGCAGAGCATTTCCAGACATGAGTTCATGAAAATGTATCTAGTTATTCCCGCTACAACTTCCAGAAAGAATTTGAATTCACTCTATATAAAATTATCAACAAATATCCACCTATTGAGCAAATTTCCATGATCTAAATATAATTATTAAAAAAGCCTATAACGACATCTCTAAAAATAAATATAAATGTATTACTAACTAGAAGGTTTTGGCCTAAGAGCCGGCTGCTGGCTCTCATCCACCATCTGTCAATCACAGAGCTGTTCGTTCATCCAGTAAATATAGGTATGACGCGTGGTCAGCATAACGTGTTTCCTTGTCGTTACAGTTGGATTTTCCTTGGCCTATCAGCCGGTTGCTGGCCTAAGATCTATCATGGGTCAGTCACAGAATTGGACGATTATCCAGCCAGTGTAGATGTGGTATGTAGTCAGCATATCGTGTTCCCAGCCATTATATCACTTTTCTTAACCTGGAACCTCTAATAATCGTAGCTACCGAAATTCTTCAAAATGGTTAATAGGCAACTGTTTCATACGAATTTCCACATAATTTATGTCTTCAAAAGAAGTCGAATCAGTGCGCATGCCGTCTCTCTGCGTCAAATCAGAATCTCTTAGACCGCTCGTCCGAAATGCGGACACATATAATCATTACCAAGAAAAATAATTAATCCAGATATATCAAAATTGGAACTTATATCAATAAATCCGGGAGTGAGACAGGGTTGTAGTCTATGACCTACGTTATTCTGTATTTATATTGATGATGTAATTAACAAATGGAAGAATGAAGTACCTCTGGGAATACCAATTAGTGTAAATAAGAAAATAAACATATTGCTATATTATGCAGATGATATCGCAATAATACAGAATGATGAAGCAACTTACAACGTTCAGTAGGCTACATCAGTTGAGTAAAGTTGGCAGTGAATATGACTTGAATATATCTACAAAAAAGACAAAAGTAATGACCCATCGAGGAAATACCCTGTACCCTCCAAAATAATAATAGAAAACAAAATATTGGAACAAGTATCTAATTTTGATTATCTTGGATGCAATGATCGAGACAGAGATTTAGAAACCAAATTGAACAAATTTCAGTCAGTACATGGGACAATAAATAGAACTCTTCACAATAAAACCAAAATTAAAATGTTATAAGATAATGGCTGTGCTGGTATTAATGTTCGGTAGTGAGTCTTGGATATTGCTGGAAAGAGATAGAAGTAAAATATAATCGGCTGAAATGAAGTTCCTTAGTAGGGTTGAAGGGCTGCACAAAAATGGATCTTCTAAGAAATGAAGATATAAGAGACGAATTGAATGTATTCAACTGAAATGAGAAAATAGAGGAATATAAAAACAATTGGAGAGCCCACCTGGATCGTATGAATAACGAAAGAATCCCAGCACTAGCGTATAACTATCACCTTCGAGGAAGAAGAGATGTGCGACTTCTGAGGAAAAGATGGTTCTAACAGTATGAAGAAGAAACAGGCAAAATTGCCTAATCCCTGCACGGAACATGATGATGATGATGACGAAGAAAAAATAAAGGATAACAATTTTGTACCTGAAGAGCATATTTTTCTTAATCTAAGGTATGCTTTGTTATGTTCTTATTTCTATTGCAATTGTCTTATATTTCTTGTTTTTTTGAGACACTTAAAATCTTCGACAACATCTCAACTATAATTAGACATATTTTATTTTAATTTCATATATTGTCCAGTAATGTAAAATAAATGATGGTAATAAAAATTCAATATAGAATTTGTCTTAAGACTGTCGTTAGGGTGTTCTATTTTGTATAATTCCTTGTAAAATTCCTTGATCGTCTAGAATCATGTTTTCCTTAACAAGACATTATGAAACCGCAATTAGTCAACAAATTATGTTATTATAGCGGATATATAAAGCGGAGAATTGTAGCTAAGTTTGCGGTTGTTGTGTTCCAATTAGCAAAATGCTACATTTAGTAGAGACATCTCAGCATCATCTTCTCTACTCTCTGGACCAGTTACTTAATGACTGCTTCTGGGGAAATTTGAGCAAGTGCCTCGTTCAGCCATCAAATAATCCTCTGTGTTTGCTAATTGTTACTCAGTATTCCTGCAAACCGACATCTGAGGCGACTTTAACCCTCTGAAATGACGTTATCCCGTGTACAAAAGAAAATAGCGTAATAGTTCATTTTTTCAGGTTGTAATAGAAAACCGAACCACATCATATCGTACAAAAAATTTGATTCCCAAATTATATCTTCTTCCTTCCAAGTATTAGGTCAAGGCCTGTTACGATCCTCCCATCTCCAGCGCTAACACACACATGAAAACATTATTTGACAGGATAAACAATACAGAAATTAGAGACAAATGTCAAATTCAAGACATAACCAAATTTATTATAGACGAAAATATTGGAGAGATTATGTATAAAGAATGGAAGACAACGGACTTGCAAAAGAGTTAAAGAAGGTAGACCAATGGACGGGAGAAGAACAAGAAGAAGATCAGCCAAAAGATGGATAGATAGTGGATGCACATCCAATACGTCTTCCTCCGAGGAATAATTTGGGAAATAAACATGATGAAAATCCTACAAATAAAGAATAAGAAGAAGAGAAAATATGTTAAAAAATAATTATGGACCATTCAGATGTAAGAAGACATTTTGCAAGCCCTAAATCTAGGTGGATGGATGGAGTTTTGGAAGATACCCAAAGACTTAAAATTCAAAATTGGTGGACGGTCGCCAGGAATAGGGTCTGGAGGACCCGGGTTCTGATGCCAGTCATGATGATGATGATATTATTTAATTTATAGACCTCAAAAATGGAGGAACTTTTTTACACATAGATAAATTCGCCTTAGTGGACAAGTCATCTCAATTTGTGCTGCATTAAGTATTAGCATATTCAGAGCGAAAAAAAACATGACTTAAATCTTAAGATGGAAATCAAACCTACCGTCAACTTCCGGAGATTCAAATATGTTCTCTGAATAGTTTGATATAGGGAACATGTTTCCGGTTTTCTATGATCCAGTAATTGGTACTATATAGAATTTTACGATTTTGGTGCGGAGGTAGAGACCCAAGATTGGTATTTCCACTGCTTAGGAGTTTTCATCTTCATCGGTTTAAAAACATATCTACCCCAATATAAATTGTACCTTATTGACTATATGTGTGCGTATATTTATGTTTATTTTTGTTGTTTTTTTGTGCGATTCCTGTATTTTTTTATATTTAGTGATTTTTTGTGTGAATGTATTTTTTTTTGTATGTGATAGTATGTGTGCACGTTTGTATGTGTATATGTGTCAGATATATATATATATATATATATATATAGAGAGAGAGAGAGAGAGAGAGAGAGAGGGAGGGAGAGAGAGAGAGAGAGAGAGAGAGAGAGAGAGAGAGAGAGAGAGAGAGAGAGAGAGAGAAACTAACGTCATGGGTCGAGTATCATAGATTTACAGCATTTAAAAACCTCAAGCCCGTGGTAGTTTGGTGGTTATGTTCCTTGTTTCTATCCCGAGGGCCACTGTTTCAAACCCGGCAAGGGTCGATGATTAAAAATCATGGAACAATCCAAGGGACAAGTCCTCCGAGAGGTTCTCTAGTCCGTGGGTCCCAAGTCTGAAGTTCTTCGGGCTCGCTAAGAATCTCAAGCCTTAAATTAGTGCCTCTGAACAAAATTTAAACGGCCACCTCACCTAAATAACTCCTTAGTTGGCTTTTATATTTCACATTGAGGCGGTGTACTGACCACATATCATCCACTGACATCTGTAGGGAAATAAGCGTGCATAAATCAATTGGGTCAGGAAACTCCCTCTAGGAGAGCACCCACATAGCCACGAGGAACATATGAGCTAGATAAATATGAGTATTACAGAGTTACACCACCGTATTTTGATCGCTTGCAAGAAGTAAACAAGCTTATCATTCAGAAGAGAATGCAAAATACTTTCATTGTAATCTTGTCTTCATACCCAGAGGCATCACCTATTCTTGTAATACTTGTACAAGAAAGAAAAGCCGGGAGATGCATCTATTAAACTTTTTTAATTAAGAAAAGTCTCGAGAGCCATGTAGTAGCGATGATTGGAGATCTGGTCTCAAGAGTGAGACCAAACAATTGAACGGTATAAAGTCGAACGAGAATAATTATCAAAAAATTTCAGATTATCGCTTCTCCTATACATTATCTTACGTTACGACAATTCCTTTTCATTCCTGTACAACTTTTACATACTACGAAGTGGCATTATTCTTGTTTTTTTTTATTCTTTTTACTTAGCACATTATGCCTTCATATTTTCTTTGTTTTAGGTCTTGACCTGTTCCATCTAAAATTAAGAGTCGCCCAATCTCTTTTTTTACCTTCCAGGTGCCCTTCTCCCATCTTCTGGTAACTTATGTTACGCGTTGTCATGTGGGATCCTATTCAAATCTTTATTTTTCTACCCATTCACATATTGCCTGAATATTCATCTGTCTTCGTATTTCTTCATTTCTAATTTGATCTTTCCTTGATCTACATACAATCTTCCTCAGATTATTTATTTCATTTGTTTCTAAAATTTGCTTTGTTTTTACAATATCTTCCCTTATTTTGGAGGCATAGGGCAATATTGGGCGTATCATTACTTTATATATTCTTGTTTTTTGTATTTATTTAAGTACTTGTCATATTATTTCATGTTACTTAATTAATTGATCATATCTTTGAAGACTCGTGTGTTGGGATCTTTAAGAATCGACTCGAGTGCGGAGAATGTAAACTTCTAAATTCTGGGGCAAAATTAGAATATATACAGAGCAATATTAAGGATCAATTAGGGAATTTACGTTATTAATAATGAAAATTGCAATACGATATTTGTTTCTGGAATTCTTATTTGTTATAGGCTGTATTCAGTTGTCTTAGTGCAGGTTTAAATTACCTATAATGGATTTGCTGCATCTGCGCGTTTGTGTGTGTGAGTGGGTATGTTTTGTGTGGTTGTGTACGTTTCTCTTCGGGTTTTTGTGTGTGTTTATGTGTGGTGGGTGTGGAAGACGCAGTAGGAACTAAAATGACATAGATAGAACGTATTATGTTTATTTTTATATTTATGGGTGGTTAGTTTTTACTTAACAACGTCTTATAATAACTCTGGTTATTATGGACGTTAAAAGGCCTCTTATTTTAGGCTTAGAGCTCTCTTGCGTGTCGTAAATGTATGACACATTATCAGCATTTTTATTTCCTTTTAGGAGGAAGCAATATCCAGGATTCTTACTCCCTGAAAGTTGCATCGACTCTAGGCGGGTTTCAACCCTTGAATATAGGAATCAGTGGCAAATATGGCAACCACTCGTCCAGCAGGATCGACATATCGGCGCTGGAAATGGAAATCTCTTGAATATATTTTTTTACAAATTTAACAGAAAAATAAAAATAAATTAGAAACTGATTAAAGAAAATTGTATTTCTAACATTAGATGGTTATAATTCATACAAATTATTTAAGAAATTTGTGCAGGTTACACGCTAATTTGTTTAGCCTAACAACACAATTTAAAGCACTTACAGTTTTTTAAGTTTTATGTAGTTTCCATTACCCTTGCGACCATATGTATGCATAATTCAAGATGTGTTTCTATATATATATATATGTTTTTGTTCTTTAATTTTGTAACAGGATTAAGGACGAACGGCTAGATATGCCATAGCGTTCTGTCTTTGTGAATATAATGTATTTTATTGCTTCTTTTTTAAATATATTAATTATTTTGGAATTGTTGTTGTGAAATGATATATTAGTATTTTTTCTTTTTATTATACGATGTAGTATGTGATCATAAATGCAGATTTAGAAGAAATAGTTCTACAATAGATCAAAATTTTAGTATAAGACAGATTTTAGAAAATAAATGGGCATATAATGGCACTGTCCATCAACTACATGTAGACTTCAAAAAGTCATACGATTCAATAATAAAAAAAGACGTTATATAGTATCCTTCTGAGTTGAGAATTCCTAAAAAGTTAGGCTTATTCGTATGTGCCTAAATGGCACAAAGAGTAGGGTGCGTGTAAGCAAACAATTTTCAGATACTTTTGAAATTCACAATGGATTAAGGCAAGGATATGCTATTCAATGTTGACTACACCATGCCATCAAATCTTTAGAGGATCAAAAAGGCTTACAAGTGAATAGGGTATTAAGATGTTTTGTAGTCTTCTCCATGCTGATGATGTAGTATAATTAGGATATAGCGAGGAGATACTAAGGGCCAATATGCACATTCTATTAAGTAATACTAAGGAATTTAGGATAGAAGTAAACATCAATAAAACTAAATATGTGGTCACACATAGAAATACATTATATAATGGTAATAGTTAATGGTTTTTTTAAGAAGCGGCTAAATGCAAATACCTAGGAATAATAATTATAAACAGGAATGAAATGGGCAAAGAAATTAAACATTGGCTCAATTCTGGAAATGCATGATATTATGCATTACAGGGACTACTGTCGTCCCAACGTCCCTAAAAAAAATTATTTAAAACTTCAAAGACTGAGAATAGATTTGTTATCATTTTCAGTTCATTATTTTAATACTTACTCCTTTTTTTGTAAAGGGGGGATGGCAGGGATGAATAATAATTTATAAATGAGAAGATAATTAATATAATAATGAAAAATATAAATAGAGTTAATCAGCTTAAGGGTATTATTTGAGGAAGTTATTCTCCCAGTTATATGGATGCAAAACATGGACTCATATTACAAGTATTTGAATATAAAGTTCTTAGGAAAAATTTTGTACTAAAGAGAGATAAACTGACAGACGAATGGAAATGACTACATAACAATGAGCTACATTATCTTTATGAGAAATCAGATATAAAAAGAACAGTTAAATCTAGTAGATGTTGATTATGATGATAATAATAATAATAATAATAATAATTAAAAATTATATATTATATTACGTATAAATATTAATATTACGAAATGTATTATACACAATCTGCATACATACCTTCTGCATAAAATAGTGATCTCGCTGTGTAAATATAATTATTTTTCTAGTAACTTACCTGTTTTGTTAAAATAAATCAGCCGAATGGTGTAAGGCATCATGTCTTGGTGCAGTGCTACAAATCTATGAATACCTTGAACGATTATGAATAATGTAACAACTTTTATAACCTTATACATAATAGTTTTATATTTATTCAATAAAGAA
Organism: Diploptera punctata; assembly: GCA_030220185.1. NCBI lineage: Eukaryota > Metazoa > Arthropoda > Insecta > Blattodea > Blaberidae > Diploptera > Diploptera punctata. Next base: position 38,223 of record JASPKZ010007565.1, read on the forward strand.
ATTCCTATATTAAAATACAGCCAAGGCTCTTATAATCGAATCTTCTTTTAGCCTCCGTTCATCACGTTATGGAGTTCTTTAATAATAATAATAATAATAATAATAATAATAATAATAATAATAATAATAATAATAATAATAATATTAATAATAATAATAATAATAATATTAATAATAATATTAATAATAATAATAATATTAATAATAATAATAATAATAATACGAGACCCTACGATTCATATGTGTTTTTCAACATTTTTATCATGAATCCCATATCAGATTTGTCTTGTGCTAAAACCAGTTGATCATCAGCAAATTGTAATGTCAGCAAAAAAACTATTGCCTATTGTATATCCATACCTTTGCAGCTTTCTTTCCATTTCATTAATATGAATTCTACATAAATATTAAATAAAATTGGTGATAGACTATATCATTGTTTCAACATAATGGAAACAGAATAAAGCCTAATTGAAAGAATTGAGGAAAAGGAATTAAAATGGTTAGGACATATTTTAAGAATATCTGCGCAGCCCTTGTAAGGCGGCCAGATGAATTTTCTATTACTAAAAAGCGAAGGAGAAAATTTCAGAGACCTGTGGTACAACGAGAATGAAAACGAAGAAGAACCAAAATGTGAGAATTTGAAAGTAGATAAAATACAAATGGAAGAACTGGAAGAATCGCTCAAATTAACAAATAATAGAAAAGCTAGCGGACCAGATGACATCAATTCAGAACTAATTAAATATGCAGATATATTCTTTAAATTAAGATTCTTGAATTTTCTTAATATGTGTTGGGAGAATCATAATATACCAGCAACATGGAGACAAGATATAGTAAAACCAATTTACAAGAAAGGAGAAAGAAACCAATCATCTAATTACAGAGGCATTACCCTCCTAAATAGTGGATATAAAATCTATGCTAGAATAATAGCAAAACGAATACAACGAATTACTGAAGTAACACTAGCAGAAGAACAAAACGGGTTCCGAAAAGGAAGATCTTGTACCGATGGAGTATTTGCCCTGAATCAGATAATAAACAAAAGACAAGAAAAAAACCTGGAAACACATTTGTTATTTATTGACTTAGATAAAGCATTTGATCGAGTAAACAGGGAAATATTGTGGAATATCCTAAAAGAAAAAGGCCTCCCTATTCAGATTATAGAAACTGTTAAGAGCTTGTACTATGGAACAAATATTTGTATTGACCCTCAGTTGACAAAAAATAAGACATTTTTTCAAATAAACCAAGGAGTACGACAAGGGTGTTCACTCTCACCTATATTATTTAATATTTATATGGACGATATTCTAAAAGAATGGAAGAAGATTTTAACTAATGAAGGAATATTAATTGATGATAAAGATAAAATAAATGCTTTATTATTCGCTGACGATGTTGTACTTTTAGCAGAATCTGAAAATGAGCTCCAAATGTTAGCATATAAATTTAAATTAATAGCCAATAGATATAATTGTAAAATATCAATAAATAAGTCAAAAGTAATGGCATTTATTGGTAAATATGGAATTAATATAAAATTATAGAATATTCACCTAAAAGGTCCGTCTCCTCAACTTAAATATCATTTAACTGTAGCGCTTTCGGGACTTGTCCCATCATCGGCAGGATTCAAAACTGGTGTTTCACTGAAGATCTGGTAGAGGGGGTTACATGTATTGGGTTCGTTTTCGTTTATCAGGCTGTCGTTGTGAGCTGCTTTCATGATTTCCATCTCTTCGAGTACGTTTATCTTCGCTGGATTATTTTCTCTGTGCATTACTGTTAGGGTGGTTTCAATATTTAACATGCGATGTCCTTCATGGATAACGTGTTTTGCATAGCTTGATTTACCTTCTGCGTGAATGAAGTCTCGAAAATGTTCTTTGAATCTGATGTTAAAACTCCTGTTTGTCCTTCCTATATAAAATTTGTTGCAGTCCTTACATGCCAGTTTATAAACTCCTTTGCTGTTGAAAATGTTATTTTCTTCAATGTTATTGTTTATTATGTTGTTTAATTTGTTATTGGTTCTGTATGCTATTTTTACGTTTTTATCGGCTTTCTTTAGTGCATTGGCTAATTTTGTCGTTTCTTTTCCTGTGTATGTAAGTGTTATCCATGTTTTCTTGTTGTTGTCAGATTCTTTTTCTAGTTTAGTTATGTTGGTTATGTTGTTCTTCTTTGCTTTTTTACGAGCTTATCTATGAATTCTTCATTATAGCCATTGGTTTTTGCCATATACTTAATGTAGTTGAGTTCTTGGATTCTCCCATTAAGCAAAGACAATTATATTCAAGAACTCAACTACATTAAGTATATGGCAAAAACCAATGGCTATAATGAAGAATTCATAGATAAGCTCGTAAAAAAGCAAAAAAGGAAGAACAACATAACCAACATAACTAAACTAGAAAAAGAATCTGACAACAACAAGAAAACATGGATAACACTTACATACACAGGAAAAGAAACGACAAAATTAGCCAATGCACTAAAGAAAGCCGATAAAAACGTAAAAATAGCATACAGAACCAATAACAAATTAAACAACATAATAAACAATAACATTGAAGAAAATAACATTTTCAACAGCAAAGGAGTTTATAAACTGACATGTAAGGACTGCAACAAATTTTATATAGGAAGGACAAACAGGAGTTTTAACATCAGATTCAAAGAACATTTCGAGACTTCTTTCACGCAGAAGGTAAATCAAGCTATGCAAAACACGTTATCCATGAAGGACATCGCATGTTAAATATTGAAACCACCCTAACAGTAATGCACAGAGAAAATAATCCAGCGAAGATAAACGTACTCGAAGAGATGGAAATCATGAAAGCAGCTCACAACGACAGCCTGATAAACGAAAACGAACCCAATACATGTAACCCCCTCTACCAGATCTTCAATGAAACACCAGTTTTGTTTCCTGCCGATGATGGGACAAGTCCCGAAAGCGCCACAGTTAAATGATAATTAAGTTGAGGAGACGGACCTTTCAGGTGAATATTCTATAATTTTATATTAATTTTGAATAAACCTCAACGGAACACATCATGAATCTTATAAAAGTTGAATATGGAATTAGATCAAAAATTGTACTGGATAACAAAATAATAGAACAAGTATCACACTTCCAATATTTAGGATGTGATATAACTTACAGAGAAAATAAAGATATAGAAAATAAAGTAAATAAATTTCAGGCTATTTGTGGAACCATAAAAAGAACCTTAGGTCGGAAAACAAGGCGAAACTTAAATTATATAAAACAATGGCTGTTCCTTTGTTGTTGTATGGAAGTGAAAATTGGATAATGAAATCAAGGGATAAAAGCAGGATACAGACTGCGGAAATGCTGTTTTTACGTAATGTGAAAGGATGCACAAGGGCAGATAGGATAAGGAATGAAACAATACGAGAAGAATTAAATATATATAAAATTGAAGATAAAATCAGCGAAAATAATAAGAAATGGACAGATCACTTAATGAGAATGAACAACGAAAGAATACCAAAAAGAACATTCCTGTATAATCCCAGAGGAACATGAGATGTTGGCCGACCACGTAGAAGATGGACTCCACTTTTAACTTCGCCGGAACAGGCTGCATAGCCTAAACCTTGTAGTAGAAGAAGAAGGAGAAGATGAGCGATGGCGGAAACTACTATATCAATGGCAACCGACCAGAAAGAAAAAAAGAGGCAGACCAGAGTTAACATGGAAGGAAAGCATGATGATAGTAATGCAAGCAAGAGGGCTAAACATTGAAGATGCCCAAGATCGTAGGCTTTGGAGGTTTGGCAACGGAAGACGGCAGCAGCTGTAAAAACCCGCAGATATTTAGAGAAAAAAAAATCGAACTAAAATTTGAATATCTTGAATATATTACATTGTTGTATTATATAATTGTAGTTAGATAAAAAAAATACTGTATCTGATACGAATAATTGGTGTTGACGTGTGGAGACGAGCATGTAATGAACAGGGTGATATAAAAATAGCGTCTCCCCTCTCATTACGTGTCTGGCGTAATTACAATCTGCACGCGCCGCATCACACGTTTTTCAAAGAATCTCACTTTGCAGTCTTCACCAGCCGCTAAATGAACTACACTTTTAATATCCCTTGCTCCTTTTATGCTCTACGTGGTGATGACTGTCATATATCCCCCATGTTTGTATGCGCCTTTTTCATACTCTAATTCAAAACACTTCTTTAAGGAGCTTCCGAATACCCTATATCACTAATGTCAAAATGCAGTTCATAAAGTGCATGTTTTCTCGGAATCTGTTCATAGAAGGACAATAAAACGTTTATGGGTATTTTATGAGAACTTTGGCTGTATTTTAACATAAGGATATTAAATTCTTTCTTCGTGATCTCACTGTGTAAATATCATTATTTTTGTAGCAGCATATCTTTTTTTTGTTATTTTTTTTATAAAAAGTCCATAGCCGAATGGTGTAAGGCATCATGCCTTGGCGCAGGATCATGGATAATGGAATAACTTTATAACATTAATCCGGACATCATAGACATTATAAAAAAAGAAATGATACAGATTTTTACATGTCAAAAGAATGCCTGAGCATAGATTGCTTAAAGTGATTCTGGAATGTATCCCAATGGAAAGGAGGAAGAAAGGAAGACCAAAAAAAACCTGGATAGAATGTGTGCAAGCGGCTATGATTATCATAGGATTGGAGGAAGTTCAATGGATGGACAGAGAGGAATGCCGTTTTCTTTCCGGAAGACTGCGGCAGCTGTCATGATACCAGATGATGATGATGATGATGATGATGATGATGATGATGATGATGATGATGATGATGATGATGATGATGATGATGATGATGATGATGATGATGATGATGATGATGAATGATGATGATGATGATGATGATGATGAATGATGATTATGATGATATGATATGATGATACTGATGATGATGCTGATGATGATCGATGATGATGAGATGCGATGCTTCTGCTGACAGATGATAGATGATTCATGCATGCTGATGCTTATGCAATGATGATGCTGATGATGATGATGCTGATGCTGATTTGCTTCTGCTGATGATTATGCTGATGATGATGATGATCTGCTGATGCTGCTTCTGCTGCTGCTGCTGCCTGCTGCTGCTGCTCGCTGCGGCATGCTGCTGCTGATGCTAGCTGCTGCTGCTGCTGCTGCTGCTGCTGCTGCTTGCTGCTGCTTCCTGCTGCTTCTTCTGCTGCTGCTGTGCCTACCTGCGTGCTGCTGCTTCTGCTGCTGCTTCTGCTCCTCTGCTTTCTGCTGCTGCTGCTGCTGCTGCTGCTGCGCTGCTGCTGCTGCTGCGGCCTGCTGCTGCCTGCTGCTTGCTCTGCTGCTGCTGCTGCTGCTGCTGCTGCTGCTGCTGCCTGCGACCTGCTGCATGCTGCTGCTGCTGCTGTCCTGCTGCTCCTGCTGCTGCTCTGATGCTGCTGCCTGCTGCTGCTGCTGCTGCCTGCTGCGCTGCTGCTCTGCGTGCTGCTGCTGACGCTGCTGCTGCTGCTGCTCTGCTGCTGCTGCTGCTGCCTCTTCTGCTGCCTACTGCTTCTGCTGCTTCTGTCTGCTGCTGCTGCTGCTGCTTCTGCTGCTTCTGCTTCTTGCTCCTCTGCTGCTGCTTCTGCTTCTGCTTCTGCTTCTCTGCTGCTTCTTCTTCTAGTCTTCCTTCTGTCCTGCTGCTTCTTCCTTGCTTCTGATGATGATGATGATGATGATAATGAGGATATTACGATGACGATGACGATGACGAACGATGACGATGACGATGACGATGACGATGACGATGACGATGACGATGACGATGAATGATGATGATGATGATGATGATGATGATGATGATGATGACGATGATGACGATGATGATGATGATGATATTTATAGCCTAAAATTTGGTGATTAAATTATATTAGTAGTTTTTATGTGTATTGTTATTATGATATTAATAATTTTAATTTGGGGACTCGGGCGGGTTTATGTCCCCACGCGGGAATACATTTTTACATTGTTTTGTGGTCAGTATAGGACCGGTTTCCACCTAGAATCGTCAGGAATTTAGATACCTACAGTAAGCATCGGATCCAAGTTGAGGAAACTAGCTATAGCACTGAAAGGCCTACATTCTGACCTCATGTCACTTCTATATTTGTTGGATGTCGTTCATCTCTGTACATTGAAAGTGTTGATATGGCATCATGGGCCTTATAGGGCTTTCGCTCCATGGAATTTAGTTTAGTTTTAAATATATTCGTAGAATGAATTATAGGTTTAATTCTTATTAGAGAAATCATCGTATTAAGGTTTGGACAAATATTGTTTTGCTAAAATATACGCTAAATATTTTTATAGATCCATTCGTATTTTAAGTAATAGTAATGATACACGTGTATGGCATTTTAGAGCATGTCAGAAACAAATATAGTCTATAGTGACAGCTGGCTTCCATGGATGAAGAGTAAGGTATTATACTATTACTTCTTTGATCTTCATATTTATTTTAAAAAGTGATATTTATGGTTCTTTTGACCACAGATATTATTCAGAAATGTTTAGTATTACTTATACATCGCTTCAAGTTAAACAAATCATTCTTCAAAATATAAATTTTCAGTTGGCGAGCAATTTAGTATTAGAATTAGCCCATAATCATCCCTTTTCGGGCAAGGGCCTCCTGCGACTGCAGGGGTGGCTTACGTTACATACCCGGGTTAGCCAATCCCTTGGGACTGTCACTTCAACTTTTTTATGGATTGTTTCCATCTTTGTCTGTCTTGTGCTATTCAAGGCCACAATGCTCCTAGATGACACTTGAACACTTCACTCCAACGCTATGTTTGTCTTCCCACTTTCCTTTTCCCTAGTCTGGGTTCCCACATAGTCATACGTTCACTTTTTAGGATCCATTCGGAGCACATGACCCCCCCCATTTCCATTTCAACCCCATTGCTGATGTTGCTACGTCTTTCAGCCTCGTTATCTTGCAGATGTCCTCGTTCCTGAAGTGGTCCCTTCTTGTGATGTTTAGTAGCTTTCGCTCCATTTTTCTCTGGCAAATCTCTAGCATGGATGTTCCTTTTTTTATTAATGGCCATGTCTGCGAGCCGTAAGTTAATGCAGGTAGTACACACATGTCCACGACTGTTTTTTTTTTTTTAGGCTGATGTCTTCTAGTAGTATGAACTTTAGAGCCTAGAATTTTTTCCATGATTGTGTGATTCTCCTTTCTATTTCGTTTTGAGTTTGGTTGCTGAATGATACGGCTTGGCCTAAGTAAACATATTCATTGATGTAGTCTATTTTGTGATTTTCGATCTGAATTATCTTTTTTGTATCGTTAGTCATTATCTTTGTTTTTTATACATTTATTTGAAGTCCTGATTGTTTACTGTATTTGAATAACTCTCTTAGCATTTCTTCTGCTTCCACGTATGAGTCTGTTATGAGGACGATGTCGTCTGCAAAGCGGAGATTGAATAATTTCCTTCCGTCTATATTTATTCCATAGTCTTCTTTCACCCTGCTGAAGATATCCTCCATTAGGGCTATGAACATTTTTGGGGATATTGGATCACCCTGCCGTACTCCTCGTTGTGGCGAGATTTCCTCCCCTTCTTTGAACATTTTAACTCTTGCTTTGCTATTTGCTTACAGTTTTCCTAGAAGTCGATGTACTTGTGTTGTTGTATCCCCTGGCGTTCTAGTGCTTTTAGAATGGTTGTTTACTCCACCGAGTCGAAGGCTTTTGCAAAATCGACAAAGACCACACATAGTTTCAGGTTGAATTCGTTCGTCTTCTCGATTACGAGTTGTGTTAACACTTGTAGGTGGTCTATGGTTGAATAACCTTTCCGGAATCCTGCTTGTTCGTATGGTTGATTTTCTTCTATCTTCATGCTTATTCTTTTTTTGTAATTATGGTGGAGAATACTTTGTACATGCTGGCCATTAGGCTTATTGGTCGGTAGTTATCTATGTTATCTCTGGGGCTTTTTTTGTGTATCAAAATGATAATATTTGAGAACCATTGTTGTGGGAATTCTTCAGATTCTAATATTCTGTTGAAAAAAGCACCAGCCCTTGATAAGCTCGTCTGAGTCGGTTTTGAGAAGTTCATTCGTTATGCAATCTTCCTACGGGCTCTTTCCGTTTTTCATATTTTTCAGTACCGTTTCTACTTCGGAGGTCATGATTGGCGGAATGGTTTCTCCGTCCTTTAGGGTGTTTATACCGATCTTGTCAAGTGATCCTCCCTGTCACTTAGCATATTTGTGTAGAGTTCTTTGTAAAATTCCGTTGCTCTTTCTATTATCTTTGTGCGGTTTTGTCATTTGTACGTTGTTCTTGGACTTGAGCTTTTCAGTCCAGCTTCTGCCTTCGTTTATTTATTTTCTAATTGTTTTATTGTCTTTGTGGATTCCATTGTCGCCTTTTATTTATGTTTAATTTTTGTGTTCTCTCGTATGTCCGCTTCTTATTGGCTCCTCCTCGTTAGTTTTTTGACCCTACGGTATTCTAATTGGTTAGCTGGGGCGCTTTCCATTGCTAGTTTTCATTCTTTCTGTTAGTAGTTGTTTGGTGCCTTCGCTAAGCCTCGGAGTTTCTTTATGCCGTGCTTTTTCCTTTTATGGCTGATTTCTTTTTGGGCCGCTTTTGTTATGGTTGTTTTCGATCGTTTGTAATATAAGTTTTTGTATATTGGCTGAAGCGGGGGCCCCCATGTGTTTATTTTTTTTTTCCATGTTTTCGTGTAATGTTGCTGGCATAATTTAAGCTTTGTCCCAGCTTGTTGATCTCAGTCTCCTGTTTGTGTGCCTTTTGCTTCGTATTTTTCTGCTGCTTATTTTTATCTTTGCCTTGACCATCCTATGGTCTGAATCGAAATTTAGGTGCTTCATTACGCTCACATCTCTTATTATGTGTTGGTTGTCGCTTAATATGTAGTCGATCTCATTCTTCGTGTCGCCATCTGGGCTTCGCCATGTCCATTTATCCTTCTAGGGGTTTTTTGAAGAATGTGTTAGTGATTCTCATGTTATTACTCTTTACGAGTAGCTAATAGCATAGACATTTATATTGATACTGTATTCACAAGGTCCTAATGGCGACCAAAGTAACTGAGGAACCAGATGAGCGAATATATGTAGAGTATTATTAAACCATCCAAATATTATGAATCTTGTGATTGATTTTCTTCAATTATTAAAATAAATGATGATATAAAATTTCGTAACCAATTCGCCCTCAATCATTTCATAATTCATTGAAACTTTAGGCCACAACATCATCCCAATATAGGCCATTGGAGTTCCTTGGGGTAGCAGGAAGTTAAGACTCTCACTTTTTCTAGACAATCGGCACTTGATGCCAGCCGGATTGTCAGCCCTTCGTGACTGCCGCCTTTACCCCCAGAACAAACGTCTGGTATTCATTTCCGTTAGAGTCTGAGTAGATCCTAAGGCCATGATGCTATTTAAAGGTTGAGTTAGTTTAAAAATCCTGACCCCGCCAGATTCGAACCCTCGACCTTGTAGCGTATTGCCTTAACAAACTACGCTACGACGTGCCCCCCACAACGTTAGTGAATATGTATAAAACACAGCAAGACGTAAAGCAAGGTAATATAATACAAATTAACTCAACTCAGATTTCTTGAAAATTTCTTAGCCAGTGCAGAAATCTTAGTTTTAAAAAATCTCATACTTTCAAATGTATCTTGTAATAATGTTTAAGAAATATCATATGTCGTTTTGTATCTTCTTGTAAGCCAATGTTTCCCTTAACAGTGATTTAGGCGCTCTCCCCCTACAGGGATGAATTTGAACCATACTAATTTAGTTACACTTGTTTTCATAGGCTATATATGTCACTTGAGTGGTCCGTGGTCAGCGTTCCGCCTCATACTGACATCTAGGAAACCAAGGTAGTACAAGGACGGGAAAATTCTGTAAATGTTGCTTAAAGGTCTTTTCATTCAAGCTTAAGGATATTTTACGAGCCTGAAAATCTTAAGACTCGGGACCCACGGCTTAAAGTTCCTCTTGGAGGACTTGCTCCTTGGATTTTTCCATCCTAAAAAAATCCATCGACCCCGGCCGGGTTTGAACCCGCGACCCTCGGGACCAAAGGCAAGGAGCATAACCACTAGTCCACCGCGGGCGATATAAATGTCGTTTTGTAGGTTTCAAAAATATCGAAGTGTTTGAAAAGTTATTGATAAAAATTGAACTCCGTGGTGCGACAGCCTTTGAAGTACTTTTGTTTACCAGACGCCTGTTAGTAAGGGAAGAACGTTTATTTTCATTTCGTTATTTTCAATCATTATATTCAACACTTTTCTACACGCCTCATACACACATGTGTCAATCCCAACAGTGGACGATCATATAGCCAATATATAGGTAACATATGGTTAGCACGTCCAGGTGTTATAGATGATTTTCTCAAGCTGGAAACGGTACTCGTCGCAGTTACCCAAATCCCTCACGATGCCGTATGGACACCGATCCACACACACGCTTGACAGAATTCCATGAGAAAAGTATCCTCGCTTATGAACCTTGACCAAAGTGGACCCTTAGTTCTAGGACAAAGCACGATGATTCAGACCGACCGACCACGGTATGTTAGACAGAATTATCTGTGAAATATTTCTTCGTTACAATTAAACACATTTTTGATAAGGACAGTTATTGCTAAGAACTCTTAAAATAGTTGAGTCTAGCCTCAGATATTACATGTAATTACAAATGTAAAAAAATACTCGGTATTCTTTCATCCAAGATAACTGTAGCTAATAAACTTAATTGTCAGTATACTCAAGAGACTTTAAAACATATTGGGAATTCGTAGGCCTACAGAAAGCAATGATTTGTTCAACTTAAGACAAAAAATAGGAAGTCCCTTGAAGCGAGATTTTCCGCAAGTAGATCAAAACTTTATTCCTCCATATGTTACGCATGACATTTTCCGAAGATATCAACGGGAAGTGAAAATGTTTTAGTGTGAATTCAGCTGCATACGAGAGGTCCCCCCTAAATCTTCCGAACGACTCTTAGTCTCTGCGGTCTTTTTTATTTGTCTTAAAGTGTATATTGGCAACATTGATGTTTAGATATTTGTGATTTCTGACTTATCTGAACTAGTTGATCCGTTATCGAATTGGTTAGTCCGATGTGGTTATTGGCCTGTGTTTACATTGAGTCCTTGAGGACAAGTACCGACTGTTACATTGACGTAAATTAATTTTAAAATTGTCTATTCGTTGTGCAAGAATGAAATTCATATTAGGAGTACACCGTTTTTACGTTACATCATTAATAGACTGTGTTGATTCTACAGAGATGACAGATCATTAACTATTAATGACTCTGAATGTAATATAGTAACTTTATTAAATATTATAGTAATATTTACTTTATACTTGATGTCCACCGCTGTGGCCTCGTGGTAGCTTCGCTGCCTCGTATGCAGCAGGCCCGGGTTTGATCCCCGGTCGGGACAAATTTCCTGAGTGATGTTTTCTTCGGGTTTTCAGGAACCGTTAAGGCGCAAACGGTCCCGGAATAACATGTGGCTAATATTCATGATTATTATATTCGCCCTTTTATTGATTTTAAGAAGACATTCGATCGTGTTGATAGAGATAAGCTATGGAAAATTATGGAAATACATGGCTACCACGCAATATTAATTTATGTGATAAAAAGTTTATATGTAAAATCCAAAATTATAATAAATATAGGCACAATAAAGACCGAATAAATTGTAATAAATAGAGATATAAGACAAGGGTTTAGTTTATCACCTACCCTTTTTAATTTATATATTAATTTAATGACATCCAAAATTGGAAAAGTAATGTTAATGTAGGTATAAGAATGGACCGTTTTAAAATATTAAATGTTTTACTATATGCAGACGATGTGGTTATTATTCAAGAAAATGAAAATAATTTGCAGTGCTCATTACATAAATTAAATCAGTTATGCCAAGAATATAATTTTAAAATATCAAAAGAAAAAACGAAAATAACGGCATTTTGGGGAAGTGAACATATAAGATCAAAAATCATAATACACAACAAACCTCTAGAACATGTAACAAATTTTAATTATTTGGGTTGTAATTTTACTATAAACACAAAAACTGAAAGAGACGTAAATGTGAAACTGTCAAATTTCAAATGATATGAAGAACTATACAAAGAACATTAAAGAACAAAACAAGAAGAGATACTAAATTGAAGTTTTATAAAACATTGGCAGTTCCTGCATAACTTTATGGGAGTGAAACTTTGGTATTGACCAAAGAATTACAAAGTATAATACAAAGCACAGAAATGAACTTCCTTAGAAGAACAAAGAGCTGCACAAGAATCGATCGGATAAAGAATGCAGATATAAGAACGGAGTTAAAATATATATCCATTGGATGATAAAATCAAAGAATATAGAGAAATATGGTTTAGACATGTATAAAGAATGAATAACAAAATTACCAAAAGCAGCATTTAACTACACGCCAAGAGGTTCAAGAAATGTAGGATGGCCAGTAAAAAGATGGACAGAACAACTGTGAGGCAGAACAGGCAATTTGCCTAGCCCGTGAAGTGAAGAAGAAGATTATATTCGCCGTGTGTAGTATAAACCTGTGTGTGCGTGTGCGTGTGTGTGTGTGTGTGCGTGTGTGTGTGCGTGTGCGCGCGCGCGCGTGTTTGTGTGTGTGTGTGTGTGTGTGTGTGTGTGTGTGTGTGTGTGTGTGTGTGTGTGTGAATAGTGTGTTTCGTTTTAATGTTGTGCTGTTACGGAGGAGCCCCTTGGTGGTCAAAAAAGTATGTGTGTTACATTAGCATTTTTCATTTATTAACTGGTGCTTTGTTTAAGGCATTATAATTTATATGTGGGGGTATAGTTATCCTTAGCTAAAATCCCTCTCCCGACATGTGCCACTTTAAGATCCGGGTGACGTGCAGCAGGTGAAAATACCTATAATGAGCAGATAAAATGTGTTAATGGAATGGAACATAATATTTTATTATTATTGTTCCTGACGCAATATTGTGTCTCAACGTCATGACTTTCAATATCAAATGTATGTGGTGCAAACACTCGAGAAAATGTATGTGGTGCAAACACTCGAGAAATATCTCCATGATCTACTTTTTAAGCACTGCTATAGCCAATATAGAATTGAGTAACATTTGCAGAAAACATCTTAAAATTTCAACAAATCTCGAAAGCACGCACACACATGCATGCAAACACACACACGTAACATGGATATTGCAATTCTCGATATTAGTACCAGATACTTGGGCTCCTACAACACGACTCATATTCAGAATCATTGCACATACCCCATAGAGAAGAAGGGCAAACAACCCCCACACCACATCTTTCCTAAGCCCATATTGAGCATAAATACCCTGCGGTCTGTGTCGACATTCTTTCTGCATCCACCAACAATCCGCCCCCCCCCCCACTTTCCCATCCCTTCTTAGCATACACCAACTTTTTTAATCACCCGAGTAAAACAATAGGCTTCTCATCCCCCTAGCTTGAGTAATTATGGGCATGAGTGATAGGGTAAGCATCCCTGCTCTGCGTATTTTAAGACAATGAACACGGGCGTCTTCCAAGCCTATCTCTTTTTCCCCCCTCTCTCTCAACCCGCAAGCATGTTATAAAAGATATGAGGTTCTTTTATATACAGACTTGAAAAGCTTGCATGTATGCTTTCGTTCTATTGACTCTGTTCTGATGACATGGTTACATATGCTTCATATGCTACATGTGGAGCAGGGAAATACAGTATACTCTTTATTTTAGCTTCTATTTATGCTTTAATAGCCTTTTAGTGGTGTACCGCTTCGTTAATAGGTAAATGAAAGTCTTTCAGGTTTAAAACATGCGTTCCCCTAAAGAACACGTCATTATACAGCCATCTGAAGCAAGATAGGGATTTATACAGAGAAAATAGAAAGATTTTATTCAGAATTGGTTCTAATAATAGAAGAATATCTGATCAATGATGGATGGAAAATATACAAATTCCTTCTAAAGTTTATTTTCATAAATATGTTGTGTTTCATTAAAAAGTCAATTATAACAATTTTCAAAAAGACATTTACTTTACAACATTACTGTCTCGGATTATAATTGAGGAGTTGAATGAAATATGGGCATAACTCACATTTTGCCCTTTTTTCCTTTCAATGCATTTTTGGACTCGCCATTTTGTAGTTGGTCAGCCTGAAAAGTTTCGTTTCGATATCTCGATTACAGCAGGTTCAGCAGCTGATTGTATCGATTAAATTAACCAGCAATGTTGTTCATTTAGTTATATAATATCTCAAAACGTATATTTTTAATTGTGCCCATATTTCATTCAACTCCTCAATTTCCAACAACAAATAAGGAAACAAGCAATACACTAATAATTTTAACTTAACTAACAAGTGAACCATAAAAATTACTTTCTAAAAAGTTTATTCAATTTAAGTTTATTAGAAGTTTCTGGAAAAATAGAATACAAAAAATTGGCTTGTTATGGGAACTGTAAACTCTTCAATAGAATGTTAAAATACTAAAAACCACTTCAGAAGACCAGTGGCTTGTGAAGTTGGCATTCTGAGAAATCCGTACCTATACGTAGCTTATATGCTGTGTGACGCTCCTCAGCCTGTTTTAGCTATTAAATGGTACCTCCAATTTTTTTTCTAGTGTAGACTTCTCTTAACACGAACTTCAGTGCGTAAGCATTGGAAGAGTTTTAGTTTAAGGTTGACATGTCAGACGGAGATTTCTAGATTGTGTTGGGAAGTCTCATTTTTTAACTGAACGTGATTTTCTTTCTCGAGGTTTCCCTCAGTTATCAAATATATTTTAATGGAATTTTATTTTCTAGCCACTTTGATTTTGATAATAATACTTATTTTTAACAGTGGAATTTATTGGTATTTTTGTTGAATATAGGTCTATATTATATTTAAAATCTAAAATTAAAAAGGCATGTTTCTACATTCGTGTTGTTCCTCTTCCAAAATTAAATTAAATAATAAACATTTTAAAAATCCAACACAAAATTAGACGTTAAATATTCTCTCTCTTTCATTTTCTCTTTCAATCATAAATTCTCTCTTTCAATCATAAATTCTCTCTTTCTCTCTTTTTTATTCTCTCTCTGTTTCCCCCTCTTTTTTCTTTCTTTTCATTCTCTTTCTCTTTTACCTCCCTTTCTCTTCACCCACCCTTTCTCTTAACTTTTGCATTCTCTTTGCCCTCTTTTTTTTCTGCGTGCCCATTTTTTCTCCCTTTCCCCCTTTCCCCTCTTTTGCCTCTTTTCTACTATTTTTCCTCTTTATTCTCTCCTTGCACTTTGTTTCTCCTTACACTCTTTATTTTCACCCTCTCATCCTCTTTATCCTCTATATCTGTTTATCCTGTCAATTTTTTTCCTCTCTCTACCTCTTTGTCTCTCTCATTTTAGTTGAGACCTTTATTCATAATTTTCTTTCTAATGTCTGAGTACCAACGACTAGACTGTGCGCACAACATAGAAGACAGAGTTATCTTCTCATAATCACGACAATGTTGATCTAAGTTAAACCCCGTTGGTATTAGTGAAAGGAATTTTGGCATATTGAGAAAATAGTGACAATATATCATTGACTATGAAAATATCAATATGCTAGAAGTCACTGTTCTAGATGAACGATAGCCGGGAAAATATCAATGAAAATAATAGAAGACTGGGGTTTTGTAACGGCTATTACGTGATAAGTATAAAATGTATTTGTATATTTTTAAAAAATACAAGGTGTCATTTTCTACTTTATCAATCACTAGCTAAACCCGACAACGTTTCGTTGTGGTTCACTCTGATATTAAATTAATGGGAAAATAAATAAAAGTATTCCAGCAAACATAGAATCACCGAGGAAGCACGCCATTCAATTCAGTACCTTGCCTTGCGTTGCTGATGTTATGTGGTTTAAAATGAAACGAATAACTGTGTCGCGCTGTGCGTAAAAACACGCACGTATTCGATGTCAAAATTTCAAGTCAATCGATCGACTATGTTTCCAGTTTTAAGAACACGAACATATGCAGGCTGAATTTATAACTGTGTCGCGCTGTGCGTAAAAACACGCACGTATTCGATGTCAAAATTTCAAGTCAATCGATCGACTACGTTTCTAGTTTTAAGAACACGAACATATGCAGGCTGAATTTATAACTGTGTCGCGCTGTGCGTAAAAACACGCACGTATTCGATGTCAAAATTTCAAGTCAATCGATCGACTACGTTTCTAGTTTTAAGAACACGAACATATGCAGGCTGAATTTATAACTGTGTCGCGCTGTGCGTAAAAACACGCACGTATTCGATGTCAAAATTTCAAGTCAATCGATCGACTACGTTTCTAGTTTTAAGAACACGAACATATGCAGGCTGAATTTATAGACCCTATGTGTGGCTTATCTAATAAATACAAATGAATGTTTGTATATTTGTTCGTATTTTATGCGCGGCCATACCGTTGATCCGATTGTGATGGGGCTTTTTGCAAAATGTTCAGGAGATTCCTGGGATGAACATAGGCTATAATAGAGTTGTGATACTCAACTCCTACACCCTTAAAAATCGCCTTTGTAGTGGAAAACGTGAAAAAAGTAGCCCTTTGGACGCTTAAATGGCTTAAGCTTCCCAAACCATAACAAATACACAAAATTAATGTACACAGAATTGAATATCTAAAAAATCTCTACAAAAAAAGTCTGCGACAGCATATATTTATCTCTTACGGGTAACTCACAATAACCATTTTTGTCTTTCATTGATGCCAAGAAGATCGAGACAAGTACGTAGATTCCTGTGCAAGCATAGCAGCACATGGCGTGTATTCTTTTACGGATAACTCACAATAACGAATTTTGTCTTTTAGCTCATTATGCCAAGAAGATCGAGATAAGTAGATTCCGGGACAACACCGGATAAACAGCGCGAGGATCTTAAAATAATTACGATATACATTTATAATTATTTTTCATCTTGCTTATTCAACTAATCATAAGAAGTAAATTAATTTTTGACTTTCAGCTCATTTATGCCAAGAAGATCGGGATAAGTAGATTCCCGGACAACGCCGTGTAAACAGCACAGGGTATCTAAATATAATTACGATATAATTTGTTTCCTTTTACTCATTCAACTAAACTTAAAAGCACAATTATTTTCATTCATTTAGACGTAGCAGCGCACGCCTGGTATTAGCTGGTATTTCAATAAAAATCATTCATCGGACGTTTCAATTGATTTTTTTTTGTATTTTCCTTCAACTAAAATCATATTCCACAAAAATATACACTCAAAATACTAACTAAAAATGAGCATCAGATAAAAGAGCATCTTGAGGAGATATAACTATTTTTGTCCAATGCCAGAAGATTGTCATACGACATTCTGACACTCTGTCCTGGCATTGACGGAATTATAACTCATTCCTAAGGTTGGGGCGCCACAAGACGCATTTACGTTACTTCGATGTGATAAATGATAACGAAGCACCGGGAGAGTCCTTAAATCTAAACTTAACCTAAATTCCAGACGATGCGAGGGCGAACACAAAATAATTTCCTTTAAGAAAAATGCATATGCCCTGAGATGAAAACCGTGAACTGTGGTCTGAAACTATGCCCATACAATCATTAGGCTGGTTGGTATGACTATTACGTATTCATGACTAAAGTTAATTCTTGAAAAAGAGTAATGAAAAAGCGCTATGTAATAACTACGCTCATGTTCTTTCCTGAAATTTGTCTAGTGGTTCGTGTCTTCAAATGGGGATTTTTTTACTGTGGTTATAGAAATGCATTCATTTCTGAATTCTGAGTTCAGTGCCAGTTCATGGATTTCTTTCTGGTGTATTGTTCCCTGTGGAGCTGGCCAGCGAATAAAATCGCTTGAATGGAGATATGAACATTTCGCTTCGTGTACGTGAATCCAATATGTAGACAGTTTAGAGCAAAAATGATTTATATCCTATTTGCACAGATTTTATTTACTATATTTTAGTATAATTCATAAACAATTTTGTATTGCTAATACATAGCGTGTATTAAGATCAAAACAAACAAGTATAATAATTATGGATAGTTTTTCCAGAAGTCTGTGTTTCGGTTTCAGATCATCAGGGGCTCAGTGTATAGTATTATTCATCTTCATCATCATCATCATCATCACTCCAGGGATTAGGCAATTGCCCGTTCCGACTTCATTATGCATCAGCCCAACGTCTTCTAGGTCTTCCAACATCACGTCTTCCTCTTGCTTGATAATTTCTTGCTAACAATGAATATCTCTCCTTACTCATTCCATCCATATGATCAATCCATTTCTGTCTGTAATTCGTGATCTTATCCAATAAACGCTGTACTTTCAATTCTTCTCTTATATCCTCATTTCTTATTCTATCAAGTCTTGTACCTCTTTAACTTGTCTTAGGAACCTCATCTCCGCCGTCTGTATTCTATCCTTCTGTTTTTTCAATGGAGCCCAAGTTTCACATCCATGCAATATTGTGGGAACCGCCATAACATTATACATTTTTATCTTTGTATCTGAGTGAAAGAAAAAGTTGTATTGTATTATTCATCTTACTTTGTTTATTATTGTTATTATTGCATTGGTATGAGTGTTATATCGACCGCTGTATTCTCGGGATAGCGTCGCTGTCTCATACGGAGGGACGCGGTTAGATCCCCGGTCGAAACGAGTTCTGGATGATTTCTTTCCCCGGTTTTTTTCCTCAATGTAAGACAAATGGGAAACGGAAATAGTCTCCGAACATCATCTGGCCATCATAATCATCAATATCATATTCGCAGTATTAGTAATTTACGCATGTGTGTGTGTGTGTGTGTGTGTTTGAATGGTGTGTTTCGTCTTAATGATGTGTTGTCTCGGAGGAGATCCTGATATTGAGCTGATCACTCATTTGGGGAGGCTCTTATTGTCCTTGTACGGTCAAAAGTATTAAGTTATGTATGTGATCCACAGTTTAAAATCCCTCTCCCGACAGGTTGGCCACAGTAAGGCCCGGGTGGCGTGTGGCACGTAAAATGTACCTATAAGGTGAGAGGTTAAACTGAGTGAAAGAAAACGTCACTATTATTGTAATTGTAATTATATTTAACATTATTAATTTTCGTTTATTATTTACTATTATAATTCTGTGTATTGGAGCAAGATAATGTTAAGCACTAAGACGATCTTTCTTTTCAGTTAAGCCTAAAGCTGTTTTCTGAAAATGGTATATCTTCTATTCCTTTAAACCTGATTTTGATTATGGCTGCCACTTCAGAAAATACAATAAAGGGAAAACATTTACTTCAAATGGTCAGATTGGTACTTACCACTGTCTTGCCTCATGAATCAGATTTATTATAATTGTGTATTTCAATGAATTGTCTTAACTTCAAGATGCTAAATAAATAAATGTTAGTTGCCTCATAATGTGACCTTACTTCTAAAACCTCGTAAGTTTAATTGAACATTTGTTTTCCAAGAGAGCATAAAAACATTTTTGACATTCAAAATATGACATTAAAAACATAGTTACAAAAAATAATCAATGCTAATAGTATATTACGATGCGAGGTTGTGATGTGGTTTTTATAGAAGTGAGGAAAATGTTTAAAAACCGAGTAATAGCGAGGTTTTTAATTTCCGAGAACCTGGTGAGTTGGACTTACAATTTACATAACACCGTAGAGTAGATATTCATTCCACTGATCTCCAAAATACTGGGATAGCGCAATAGATATTTCAGGTCATGTTGCTCAGGGCAATGTGCCCTCCCAGTCTGAATAAAGAACTAAATAACTAAATAAAAAATACTTACTCCAATTGTTTAACTTTAGTTTCTGGTTTGTCCGCAGGGCAGCGCTCGCACCAAACCCGTTCTTCTCGTCATCTCTCTGGCAGGAATCAAAGTATGCAGCCCAGACGGAAAGGTAAGAAAAATATTTGTTAAATTATTGTTAATACATTGAAAGCAATAAACCAATAAATAAGGATACATGAAAGTATGGTTAAAGTAATTTAATATAACTTATGTAATGAAATATTATATATATAATTCAGTGTTTGGATTAAATTTTAAAATCTTCCGCAGTATGTTTTTACAAAAGCATGTTGTATTTGTTGATAGCGATTCGTTCGTTGGATGGGAACGTTTAGTCTGGCAGACCCTTGGTGCTTTTCGACACATTCTCTCTTCCTTTCATCATCATCCTTCATACAAATATATATATATATATATATATATATATATATATATATCCAGTATGCAACATATATCACCTATACCTTATCCGTTATTACTGATCCTAACATAAACAAACGCCAATTGTATCCTTCCGCCATTTGCGCCACAATTTCTTTGACATTGACAGGGAGCACGTTTGAAGCATAGCCTATAAGACATGTGATCGTTGAATGGGGCAAATTGCAAGAAAGCTGGTGAGATTTTTTACTGAACTTATGAAATACATTTAAAATAACTTTTTTTAACCACTAGTCAAAAGTTAGCCAGACTCGTGTTTTAAAATGGCGACACATCAACAGAAGACTCGACATCTTCGTCATTTTGTTGCATTAGAATCGACTGAAGCTTGATTCAAATGCATCATCCACATATAATAAAAATAAATTATCTTAAGACAAGTATCACATTTCCAATATTTAGGATGTGATATAACTTATAGAGCAAATAAAGATACAGAAAATAAAGTAAATAAATTTCAGGCTATTTGTGGAACCATAAAAAGAACCTTAGGTCGGAAAACAAGGCGAAACTTAAATTATATAAAACAATGGCTGTTCCTTTGTTGTTGTATGGAAGTGAAAATTGGATAATGAAATCAAGGGATAAAAGCAGGATACAGACTGCGGAAATGCTGTTTTTACGTAATGTGAAAGGATGCACAAGAGCGGATAGAATAAGGAATGAAACTATACGAGAAGAATTAAATATATATAAAATTGAAGATAAAATCAGCGAAAATAATAAGAAATGGACAGAACACGTAATGAGAATGAACAACGAAAGAATACCAAAAAGAACATTCCTGTATAATCCCAGAGGAACAAGAGATGTTGGCCGACCACGTAGAAGATGGACTCCACTTTTAACTTCGCCGGAACAGGCTGCATAGCCTAAACCTTATCGTAGAAGAAGAAGAACTATCTTAAGTTGTAATTATTGATTAGGTATATTTTAGAATATTTTCTATGTTTTGAATATTATTATTTTCATTCTTGAAGAATAACAAATGGCTATATTCAGAGGACATGATTTTAATTTAATGAAGGGAACTACTTTTTCGCGTACTTATTTCTTCTATATCGTACGTCGGTGTCCATAACCAATGAAAAGCGAACAGGCACATGGTATTATGTTCATGAGGATCACTTTAAGATCGAATAGATAGCCTTTATGTAACTTCCCCTGCCAAAGTGGTAGGCGTACGTGAATTAAAAAAAAAGTATCCACGGTGCGATAGTTCTAGAAGGCCCTTAGCCTACCAGCCTGTTGCTGGCTTCACATCCACATGTATTAATCACAGAAGTAGACTATCATTCAGTCAGTGTAGGGGTGCTATTTGGTCAGCATGTTGGGTCTCCCAGCCGTTATAGCTGGTGTTCTCAACCTGAATCCACTACTTATTGTAGCTACCCAAATTCCTTACGATGCTGGCTGGACACCGGTCCCATACTGGCCGCAATTCTTAGACAAAATTTCCTCGCCATGAAGACTCTAACTAGGGTAAGTCCCGTAGCTTTGCGCCAAGACATCTTGCCTTAACCACTCGGCTACTCTGCGGGACTCATTAGTAATTTCATAATACCATTAAATTACAAACACTGATTTTTGCAGAAAACTCGTAATTATGTGCGATAACTGAATACAACCACAGACTCAAAATGCGATATAACTTTCTTGCGCGATAGTGCGTTTTGTCGTACTTACAGCAATGGCGACCACGATTGAAAGTTCAACTTCCTACATTTCGGTGTTGGCAACCTAAATAACTGTACTGTAATAAAATAACTATTGTAATATTAATATTACAAAACGCGTGTGGAAATTAAAACCACTGCCCTCTATGTATGCTACATACAATGTATATAGGCTACAAAAAATATCCAAAATATATAATATACATATAATATACATTATATGAAACAAATCACTGCATTTTAAATTAACTGGCATTTATTTGAAACAATATAACACAATAAATATGTACTTGCCGACATTTTATCACTAATTAGTATCACGGCCTCCTGCAGTTTCAACTAATAAATATTGCTCACACTGTTAACGTTAGTCAATTGTTTATAACGAAACGCAAATATTTCTAACAAATATGTTATAATTTTACTATTATTTATTATTTTGAAAACACCATCGCGCAAAAAATAATGTACAACGCATATTTGTGAAGTGTTCTACAGAATCTCAGAATTTTCCTCGCTTGTGTAAAAACCACTTCCCAACCTCGCATCGTAATATACTATAGATGTTAAATTAAAATAATGATAAAGTGATTCCACAACAGGCCTCGGAAGGCCCATGGGGTATAGATGGTTGAGCCTTCACCTCTCTAGACAATCGGCGCAATATGTCAGACTTGCATGGTCTAACCTTTACCACAGAACATGCGTCAGATACTCATTTCCGTTAGAGGCTGAGATGCCCTCGGAGCCATGGTGCCACCAGAGGATTTAAGGCAATTCCTGTGTTGACACGCCGTAGCGTAGTGGTTATGGCAATCCTTACAATCATGTATGTTGAGGATTCAAGTCTCGGTGGGTCAGGATTATTAAACTGAACTTCTGGCGGCATTTTAACCCTGCTATCGACTCAGCCACTAACGGAAATTAATATTCTTGGACCAACGGATATGTGCCCCCGTAAGAAATGCGAACTAAACACTAATTCCGTTTCTGCCTCGGTAAATCATTTCCCTCCCTGCATTCTTGCCTGTCTCTATTTTCCATCTTTCTCTTTCTCCCCCTCCCATTACTCACAGTTTTGAGCTTTCTTGCGGGATATTATTTGCACTCATAGTCCAGTGATGTAAAGTCAGTATCAGTATATTATGTAATATAGTATGTAAATTGTAAATTATTATCACTAACTTAATTCATAAGCATGCATTAGAATTCCTGTATAGTATCAATATGCAAATAAGATCGTAGCATGCAGTAACTTCGCCATAGCCGGTACCTAGCCCGGATGAGAAAGATTGTGAGTTCATACCTAAAATTTTATAACTCTGTTAGGACTTCAAGAATACGTTCCAAATCTAACCAAATAAGACAGTTAGGTGAAGGAAAAATATTTATGACGAAACATTTATCTTTAAAAACAACATATGTAGATTCCCTTCACGTAATTTCCATTTAACCAACAAATATCCACTATTATAATTATATCCATTAATCGTAGAAACCAATCAGTGTCATTGGACCTACTTAAATTAAATATGAAGAAGTAATAATGAACCTTACATTATTCAATATTCAAGAGCCTGACATCAGGGGAAGTTTGGCTACGTCCCTACTCAGTCAGTTACAGTGGCTTCTATTTGACGTAGTGACAGGGGAGCGCGGTGGAGTTGTGTGAGAACTGACGTGTACTTTTTGAAGAACGATGCCAGCGCTACAGGGGCACAGATTCGTTGGTCCGAGTATACCAGACGCTTGTTCTGGGGGTAAAGGCGACCATCACGCAGGACTGACAACCCGACTGACATAAAGTGCCGAATTTATATAAAAAGTTGGAGCTTTAATCTCCTACTACCCTAGGCCTTCCTATGGTCTGTAATGGGATTACTTTACCTTTTTTAAAATTCCTGACCATCAGAACTTGGATCTGTAACTTTCTGCTTTTAGCGTATTACCTTAACCTATTACGATAACAGAGTGCCCCTAATTTTAGATGTTAATTTAACTGTTAGGGACTAAAGTGTGTGTATATATATTTCGTGTCACGTTGTTTGTCCGCGATGGAATCCTAAACTACTGAACCGATTTTAATAAAATTTTGCACGCTGTGTGCAGTTTGATCCAACTTGAGACTTAGGGTAGTTTATAATTCAATTTATAGTCGCATTATTTTTTTATTGCAAATTATTTGTTTATTATTTAACAAAGAATTATAATTATCTGTGAGTTCCATACGATTCTAACAGATGGCGGTGTAATTATCTGTGAGTTCCATACGATTCTAACAGTTGGCGGTGTAAGGTAATTTGGTAAGGTAATTGGTTTATTATTTAACAAAGAGAGATCCAGATGGCTGTGCTTTTTGTTGTAACCGCGAATTTCAATTGAATTACAAATATTGATTATTTCATAATTTAAGTGTGTTCAGTGTTTATTTTATTTTCAATATATTGATAATAATATTAATTTCGTGTGTAAGTAATAGTTTTAAGTAATCTGGCTGAAAGACAGCAACTTAATTTAAATAAATTTTTAACGTATACCTTAGCCACAGCAACGCGTGGCCGGAACTTCTAGTATATATATATATATATATATATATATATATATATATATATTTGGATGAAATGTATAATGTTATTATAAATTTTAAAAGAGAAGGCGGCTCCGTGGCGCAAGCGGTTAGACGCTGGGGTCTCGAGGCTCGTCACTTCATGTGGTTTTCATTGTGGACGAAACGGAGCTTGGTCAGGTTTTTCTCGGGATTTCTCCCATTTTCCCCCGACATGAATTTCATTCCACGATTTTTCCACACTTATTTCATTCATTTCATTTTATTTCGTTCATTCTTCCATGTGAAAGTGCGTCAAACGCAGTCGGCCAGTGCCCTTTTCGCTCATAAACCTCTATAAATATAGGGGCTTCATCTCATCTCATCATTCGACCCGACCCTGAATTGTTCACCAGTTGAGGATATTACTATTACTACTTTTATTGTTATATTTTTGGACCAAAGAGAGATGAACAGACAGTTGAATGGAGAAGACTACATAAGAGTGAACTATATGATCTTTATAGGAAGCCAGATATAATAAGAACAGTTAAGTCTCTCGAGGTAGCGTGCTGCCTTGTCACGCATCGGGCCCGGTTTCGATCCCCGGTCGGGGCAGTTTTTCTGGGTGAGGTTTTTATCGGGGTTTTTCCTCACCTGTAAGACAAATGTCAAGAAAACATTAAGGCCCAAACGGTCCCTGAAATCATATGGCCATCATCTTTATGATCATCATCCATATCATTATCATCATCATCATCCTTCACCGGTGTGGAAAGCAACGGGAAGCTACCACACCTACACAATTCCCTAGTAAAGCTGCAAGCATATCATGAAAATGCTATGATTGCAGTGAAGGACCTGCCTTCGGTCAGAATTACTATGGATGGATGGAAGTCTCGACTGCGATGGGCAGGACATGTGGCACAAATGGGGAATGAAAGACGTGCATGGATGCTTCTTGTAGGAAAACCAGAGGGAAAGCAACCAGTTGGTAGACCAAAAATAAGGTGGGAGAATAACATATTACTATGATTTGAGGGAAGTAGATTATACAGGGAATTATTGAAATAATTAACTTAGGATAGGGATATATGGAGAGCTTATGTTCGGGCGGACATGAACGTACTGGTTCAATAGTGCCATTGAGTTAGTTAATTATTATTTAAAAGCACACTAATCATGTCATTTTCATAGATTGTATAGGCCTAGCATAAAATATTATTTTGAATAGTAAATTATAAACATGGAATTGATATAAGAAAATGCCTTGAGATTCACTGTTTTAAATAAGCAAAATAGCGGTAATAAAAATACAAGTTTTCAGTCGTAAATGCCATCTGTTGTTAGGAACTGCAGAATATAAAAGAACGAAGCGCCTTTTTCTTGGATGGAGTAAAATTGGATTGTTTTGTTGGTCGCATGCCGGTTTATCCGATTTCATAAATAAAGTTAAGTACTGAACTTCCGCCACTACAAAACCTCATCTCAGGGTGTTTGATCTGCAAGAACTCACTCCATTCCACCCTCTTGTTTTGTACGTCAGGCTCTCTTTTCCCATCTCTACGCTCTACGTCCTACGTCAGGTCCATAACATCTGGACGGTACACTCACAGATTCCTAAAACTTTCTTTCTCCACAATGTACAATGTTTTTCAAATATAATAGGAATATATTCAGTATTCGGGAGAAGTGATTCAAGCGTTTCTACTAAATCAAAGTTAGCACTGGAATTCACTGACTTCTGACTTCATAAATTAATTACGTTTACTCTTTTCACAGGGCCTATCTGATCGTCCATTCTTAAATAGTTTTCCTAGTTATGTATTGCCGAATGTGTAGAGCATTGCACACATTAAATTCTACCGAGGGCTACAACACACAACCCGGTCATCATCATCAACCTTATGATTATCATCATCATCCTTCACCGGCGTGGAAAGCAACGGGAAGCTACCACGCCTATAATTCCCTCATTCTGAACGTGCGGTCCGAGGCCATCTGAACCGACGATTTGCACAACAGTAGATAGGTCGTGGTGGTCCGATTCCTTGGCCTGCTCGTTTTCTTGACTTAACCCCGCTAGACTACTATCTGTGGGATCACATGAAAAACTTAATTTACGAGACCCTTGTAAAATCCGAGGAATACCTACTAGCAGGAGTTATGGCTGCGGCGGATTATTGAGGACAAGGGATTGGTGATCGTGTGTACGAAAACATGATACGGATGTACCACATCTGTGTGATTTTCACATCGAGCCCTTCTTGTAAATGGTTCCAGACGACAGCAGCAGGAGTCGGAGGGAACAAGTGAATGTTGTGGTGGTATTTTTATGTGTAACGAAAAAACGGTACGTTTTCGGACAAGAGCTCCTGTGTTAAATTCAGTTGCCTTGGTTCCTTCTATAAGTCGACTCTGTAAGGGAATTTAGACTCAGCCTACATATATAAGTGGTAATTGTGAAGTCGGTTATATTTCAGGGATTTCCGAACTTTTCTGGCATCATTTTTAAAACGGTAAGTTGAATCCGGAATCACCTCACCTCATAATTTGTTGTGTTCTATTTCAACTAATTTTGGTTTATCATGTAGACTGTCTTCAGCTTTTCCAGACCGAAACATATTCAAATGGAACACAATAAGTTATGAGGTAAGATGAGTCCGCACTCACCTTATTTATTAAGAACAACTTCATTATTTTACTTCCTATTGTAATTTTTAATCATTTTAAAACTTTATTTCAGTTTGTTTACCATATAAGTTTATCTTAAACTTTTTCAAACTATTTCTAACACATATGGAAGCACAACAGTAGACCTCATATAGGCTAACGTAGATAATTCTACTTTGAGAAAAATCCGGAAGACCAAGACCGGGAATCAATTCCGGTACCTCTTGCTTTGTATCCAGGAATGCTGTCCAAAAGATTACAACGCCGGTAATTATACCATATCCATTGTTCGGCACCAGAGTTTGAACCCGGAGTCTCTTGAATATTAATCTCAAATGCAACCGTGTAGCACCTGAACCAATTCTCTGGTTGGAATTTCCCTTACAGTTACAAAAGTGCTCTGAAAATCCTCTGGTACGAAATACAGCCCAACCGGGAATTGAATCCGGATCCTCAACGCTAAAAGTACGTACGTAACCCCTAAACCACAGTTGTGAAGTTCATTATTCTCGTGATATTTTATTTTATACAAAAACTTTAATTGTGAATTCCAAAGCAGTTATAAAGTCAGTATTTCGCATTGATTATTAGTTGTGCTTCAAATGTGAATTTAAAAGTGCCGGTATAATCCCTTTTCTTCATAGGTACTTTCATATGCCCCATTCCACCCGGTACCTATAGGGACACGATTTGTCGGGAGAGTGTTTTAAACTTTGGAACACTTACATATTATTTTGTCCGAACCCCGGATGAGTGATCAGCTTAATATAAGGGTCATATTCGAGACGATATGAAAGTTTGACATACCATTAAATAATTCATTCTTACTAAAAAGCCAATATGATATGAATGATTATGATGGGCAGATGGTTTCGGGGACTGTTTGGACTTCAAAAATTCGTTACATTTAACTTACACATTGTCCCTTGAGAAGCAACATCGCTTATGCGACACATTTTTCAGGAGAATTAAAATAACTTCCAATTGCAAAGTTCCCATGAAAAAAAAGTCACTTAACGGTGTTGTTTGTTAAGCGACGATATGAGGAAGAAGCCCAGAAAACCCTTACCCAAAAAAATTTGTCCCATCCGACGATCGAATCTGGGCTCGTTGCATCTAGATACAGTGCTGGCCGTCAATACTCTTTCAAAAGATAAAGTTGAGATATAATGCCTTACCCATCGCCTTTATATTTCAACAGTTTACATCAGCAATATAAATAGTTGCATATATTTATATTAAGCTTAGTCTATCATGAAAGTTGTGGAGAGGCCACAACAAAACTACAATCATTCATTAGTAAGTGCCTCGTCAACCAATGAGTGTGAGATGGGGGCCAACTACAGAATGTGGAGAAAAACGGATCAGAAGAAAATAAAAACAAATAGCCTATTGAAGATCATGAATTGAAGTGGATTGGGTACATTCTAAAAAAAATAAGGATAGTCAAATATCAAATACACCTCTGGACTGGATCCCGCAAGAAAGTAAAATTATAGGAAAACCTGAGTTTATTTGAAAGGGAAGCGAGATATGTAAGAAAAATGGATGGAAATAAATAAAAATAACTACTAACCGACTTACAATTAGATGAGGAAGCTGATTGTGGCCTCCGTATGCTCCACAAGGCAGTAAATGGAAATAAGTCACAAAAGTTGTGTGAATTGTGTTTCGGTTAAAAATAATCACTTAAATATAATCAAGAGCGAGAGTTCACTAGCAATATTATTACTCTACTTTCATACTATACTTATTCTTCTTGTATAACCTCTCACCTTATATGTAAGTATGTATATATTCCTACCAGGGAAATGAAAAGAATTTTAAGTACAGAAATGGACGTTTTAAGAAAATCAACTGGAAAATCTAGAATGGATAGAATACGAAATAAAGAAATAAGGGAAATTATGGGTGTACAAGAGGAGCCGGACATCATAGACATTATAGAAAAGAAAATATTGCAGTGGTATGGTCATGTCAAAAGAATGCCAGAGCAAAGATTGCCAAAAATGGTTGTGGAATGGATCCCAATAGAAAGGAGGAAGAGAGGAAGAGCGAAAAAACTTGGATAGAAGAGGTACAAGCAGCTATGAATATCAGAGGAATCGAGGAAGATCAATGGTTGGACAGAGAGGAATGGCGTTTGGTTTCCGGAAGACGGCGGCAACTGCCATGATACAGGATGATGATGATATATATATATATATATATATATATATATATATATACTTGTTATATACCACACGCCACTCGGGCCTTACAGTGACACGACCTGTCGTGAGAGGGATATTTTAAACTGTGGATCACACAATACTTTTTTGTCCAAATGAGTAATCAGCTCAAAATCAGGATCTCCTCCCAGAGAAGATAACATTAATACGAAATTCATATTTCACACGCACAAACACACACACTTACACACATTCATACACACTAAATATCAACATTAATAAAATTAATGATAAAACTCGCAAATTTCACAAAAACAACGGGAATAATTAACAGTCTAATGAAACCATCTATAGTACAAAAGAACATAAGATTACGGTTTTATAAGGTTCTCGCAAGACCTGTATTAAGATATGGTAGTGAAGCATGGACAATACGAAGAAGAGATGAAAGCCGAATAACAGCAAATGAGATGCGATTTATGTGCCGTACAGCAGGCTACACAAAGTGGGACCATAAAAGAAATGAGGACATTAAGGAAGAGCTGGATGTAGAATCCATTCTCCGCGATATTCAAAACTACCAGAACAACAGGAAAGCCCATCTTCAACTAATGCCATCTAATAGAATTCCAAAAGCCATGCTTCGTTACTGTCCCCAAAATCGCTGGGACGTCCGAAAATGCGCTAGATGGAAAATTCCTCTTTGAGACCATAACAGGCCACATGGCCTAATACTTGCATGGATGATGATGATAATGATGATAAAAAACTGTTGAAGTATTTTAAAAGAACTAATTAATTAATAGCTCCAAATACCTCGAGATTACCCTTATAAATATATATCTTCTTCTTCTTCTTCTTCTTCTTCCTTTCATGTGATAGACCTAGCGGTCTGTTACGATCTCAATCCAACGATTGAAGGGGCTGCCCAAAGATCTCTTGCCTCGTGGCTGGTGATTTAAGATCTGACGTGGTATTCTTGTTCTGCTCATTCTTCTTACGTGAGATTTCCAGTTGTTTCTGTATTTTTTGTATATATTCCACGACTGATTCTGTTTGTAATTCTTTGAGAATCTCAGTATTACTTTTATGGTCTGTTCTTGAGTAGCCTGCAGTACGTCTCATAAATTTCATTTCTGCCGCAGTTAGTGTTTCTTCATCTACACAGCGAAATGTTCAGGCCTCACTGCCGTAACATAACATGGGTCTGGCGAGTGTTTTATAAATTCTAGTTCGTGTGTGTTGTTGTACTGGGTTATATATATATATATATATATATATATATTAACCCTGATACACAAGGTACAAAAATATGATAAACTTTTAAAATAATTAACTATCATCCTTCACAGTACAAACACATACAATAAAATTCATTATATTTTATACTAAATACAAAAAGTAATTATATTTAAAATATAGTTACAAAATTAAAATTATAATATAAATTATAAAATTATTATATTATAGGTCCGACTTCTCAATTTTGTGAAGTATTAATTCTCTATAGACCTTTCGGAACTAGTTCCATTAGCAGCAGAAGGAGCAGCAGATAGATCTGTATCTACTGAACCTGAATGCATACTGAGAATACCTACAGAGAATTAATAGTTTATAAAGTTGAGCAAACGAGCGTATAAGGTAACAATTTTATAGTTTATATCTTCTTTTTTCTTCTTAAACATAATTTATAGGATTTTCATCCTGTTTATTTCCAAAATCACTCCTCGGAGGAAGACGTATTTGGATGTACATGCACTGTCTACCCATTCTTGGCTGGTCTTCCTCTTGTTCTTCTCCCGTCCATTGGTCTATCTTCTTTAGTTCTTTTTACAAGTCGGTTTTCGTCCATTCTTTCTATATGACCCTTCCAATATTTTCGTCTATCTATAATAAATTTGGTTATGTCTTGAATATGACATTTGTCCCTAATTTCTGTGTTGTGTATTTTATCAAATAACGTTTTCCCCAGAATAGTTCTTAGGATTTTCATTTCACATGTGCTTATTATTTGTTTAGTTTTTTTATTATTTGTTTAGTTTTTGTTGTATCAGCCCTAGTTTGTGCTCCATATACGATAAGTGGTCGAACTATCGTTTTGAGCTGTGGAGCTGGGTGAAGGCAATCGGCCTAGGGAGGAAATCCCGAATAATAAACCCGCCATGAAAACGGGCTAGCAACCCACTTCAAGGTGTGTCTTATACTCGTACAGTGCTCGCAGTCCCAAGGATAATTTTATATCATAATTTTAATTTTGTGATACTAAACATGGCGAATATGATAATCATAATTATAATCCCCAGATGATGTTCAGGTTCCTGACATTTGTGTTATAGGGGAAGAAAACCCTCGGAAAAGAAACATCATCTAGAGTATTGGTCCGACCGGGGGTCGAAGCCGAGTCCTCTGCGTACGCTAACCCGAGACCACCGCGGTAGACTTATTCTATACACTGTATTTAAATAATACACTGATATGAAATTTCATGACGGAAAGTGTCGGTATTTCCAGCACTAGCTATTGGGGTGTAAATGCGAATAGTGGAACATGCCTACTAAACAATTGAATTGGACGCAAGATTCTGACGTCACATATATTAATCATGTTTACATCCGACATGCTGATGCCTCGTATAATTTGAATTCGTGATTGAGAGAGAGAAACTAGGAAAAAAACAATAGAGCAGGATGTGTGCTTGATTGGAAATGCAGTGTAAAACGATGCAATAGCGTGTTTCCACAGAGAACAGAATTCCCGGGCAGATAGAGTTATGACACGTTCTTCAGATTTCACGTATTTTTCAAACAAGAATTGTTATTCAAATTAGGTTAATTACACGCATGCCAGACCTTGTGATCGAGAGTTTCAACGGATTTTAAGACAGACTCCCTTATGAAAACGCATTGTACATTGTGATTATCCACCCTAAATGGATCAAAATATATTTTCAAGGAATTTGCTCAGATATTGCCAGTTCCTCTACGAAATATTCGACGCATGACCCACAAATATTAATTAATAAAACTATGTAAGATGTTATTTCATTTACCACTAGCTAATACACGGCGTGCGCTGCTACGCCTAAATGAATGAAAATTAATGTGTTTTTTATATTTAGTTAAATAAGTAAAGGGAAAAATAATTATAAATTTATATTTTTAGATATCCTGTGCTGATTACCCGGCGTTGCCCGGGAATCAACTTATCTCGATCTTAATTGTCAGTGTATGTCGCAATTATTTTATAATTCCCCGTGCTAATTATCCGGTGTTGCCCGCGAATCTACTTATCTCGATCTTCTTGGCATAAATGAGCTAAAGGACAAAATTCATTATTGTGAGTTATCCGTAAAAGAATACCCGCCATGTTTTGCTATGCTTGCACAGGAATCTACATACTTATCTCGATCATCTTGGCATCAATGAAAGATAAAAATGGTTATTGTGAGTTATCCGTAAGAGATAAACATATGCTGTCGCGGACTTTTTTGTAGAACTTTTTGAGATATTCAATTTGTGTACATTAATTTGGTACTTGTTATGATTTAGGCAGCGTAAGCCATTTAAGCCTCCAAAGAGCTACTTTTTTTTACGTTTTCCACTACAAAGGGCGATTTTTAAGGGTGTAGCAGTTGAGTATCACAATTCTCTTATAGCCTATGGTTCATCCCTGGAATCTCCTGAACATTTTGCAAAATCCCCATCACAATCGGATCAAAGGTATGGCCGCGTATAAAGTATGAACAAACAAACAAACATTTTTATATTATATTATTTAGCTTATAAAATACACTCTCATGTATAAACCCATAAGATATTACGATTACCCAGTATTAAAGGGACAAAAAAATAGTTTAAAGTTTAAAGAATTTCACCAAAATATTTAAAAATCACCAATATCTGTACAAAATATATAATACGCAACCTCGAAAAATAAATTGAATAAAGTACTTCAGTGGTTTAATTCCTTTTATATTTCTTAATGTAGTATATAATAAAACATTACATTTACATTGTAAAAAATCAATATTTAATCATAAATATATTATTTAAGGGTTAAATATATCAATTTATTATTCATTAGTTCGTGTAATACAGAATCTCATAATCAAAATATTTTATGATTACCAAGTTTTAAAGGATCAAAGGTATTTTAAACAAAATTGTAGAGATTTTATTCAGTGTATTACAAAATATTCTGCGCATAACCCCAATAAATAAATATATATATATATATATATATATATATATATATATATATATATATATATTTAATTTCTATGTTATAATTAAATTTTTGACATTGAGCAATGCAAGCTTAATATGACATAAGAAAAATACATCCCCATCCATGAATTTATTTTTATCATATCATATTAAGCTTGCATTGCACAATGTCTAAAAAAGTAATTATAACATCGATGTAAAGAAGCAGCACTGCTACAAAGTAAATAAATTCTCTTTAATTGCTTACTTGTTATAGGAGCTACTAGAGGGCAGTGGAACAGAGTTCCCGCTACCTCTCGTAATAGACTATATATATATTGAAGTATCAATTCAGGGTCCGGGATCAAATCCCAGTCCAAGCATTTATTTTTCTTATCTTATATATATATACTCCTTTGCTCATAAACCGGTATAAATTACCATGAATTTAAACAAATCACACCTCGTACCTTCGCCACAATATTATCCTTCTTTTTTTTTTATATATCGCACGCACGTGAAATTTGTTTGGAAGTTCATTAGAATAGTAAACTCAAATATATTTTTCGTTTGTGTTTATTATATGTTACGTATTCTCTATTCTTGCTTAGTTAAAAAGCAGAATTTTCGCCCCGAAATATTTATTTTCATAATGACATTAATCTTCTCGAATGTTGGTGGAAATTAAAATGGTGGACTCAATATCCATAACTATGAGTAATATTATTTTTAAAAATGAATTTTATGGATATACGTTATCTTTACACGCTTTATAATAGTTTGACCTCTATCTGTCTATGTTACGGAATCTTTCAACACGATGTTCACCCACTCAAAATCATTGGATCGTCTTGAAACTTTGTATACTTGTAAAGGACCAATGACAACACAATAATTTAATTTTTTTTTTCTTTCTAAGATCCTGGCCAGGATCATCAGGAAATCAAAAAAAATAAAGACCGGTATAATAGGTTGCGGACGTATCGACAGTTTAGTCCATCGTTGTATAGGTCGCTGGTTCAAATCAGACCCGGAGGATTTTTTTAGAAGAGTATTATGTTTAGCTCATACTACAATAGTGTCGAATTTAAATATATTTTCATTTTTATCTTATTCAGTAAAGTATTAATGACAATTTTGTAAACTTACGACATTGTAATTTATCCAAAACGTATGAGAGGGTTACGATTAACTGTAACTATATATCTTTATTAAAATATTCAAAAAATTATAATAATGTTAGATAATAATAATTTTAAAAATATATAATTATATTCATGCCTAGACACTAAAAATATCGTAGGCAATTAAATTGACATGGGATTCCGGTTTATGACAAGCAATTAAACTAAAAATTAAAAAATAAATAATAGTTTAAAAAACTAAAACAACACGCTTTATTAGAGAACTGAACTAAAAAATGAAAAATAATTTTAATTTCCAACACGCTAGGGATAAAATTAAAGTGGTCAACAAAAAAATCATCTCCAACACATCTAGAAAAAAACTATAGTTATCTAGAAAAAAATATTGCCATCAAAAGCGTGGGGCGCTTTTTATGATTTTTACGTTTTCTTCTTAGAGACTTTACTTTTACCAATATCTGTTTATTATCAAATACGAGTATATTAAAATATATAGAGCACCCCACGCTTTTGATGGTATTTTTTTTGTAGATAACTCTAGTTTTATTCCAGACGTGTTGGAGATGATTTTTTTTATTGACTACTTTAATTTTGGAAACTAAAATTATTTTTCATGTTTTAATTCGGTTTTCTAATATATGGGACATTCCATACGAAATCGGCAAAAAAATTGTGAAAATTGAACTCACATCTTTAAAAGTTTACCATTTTTTTACAGTGAAACTTTATGATATACTGAATATCTGAACCGAATTTCAAGTCTTCGCTTGGTGTAATTAAAGAGTAATAGAGCTGTCAATTTATCGTATTGTTTTAAATAGTCTCTTTTATAAAATACATTTCTCGAAGTATGGCTATTCCCTCAACTTGAAAAGATAGTCACATTATAGATGATTTTATGCTCTATCGCTTGAAAATTAGTATGTTAATATTTACGTTTTTCTGAAGGGCGTAAATGCAATTAATATGCAATTGACCTTCCTCACCAAAAATTTTATAAAATCAAAAAGTGCCACATTATTACCTGAACACCAGTTAATTTTTTGTAATTAGTATTAAAGTGGAGTCTTGAAAGGAAACTACCAAAAATAATTATTTTTCCTAAAATCTCCTATGTGTAGACTGCCCGCAATACCTTTCGCGTGAGTGGAGATCGCTCGCTCGTACAAACAATGACGGAGCTACTTGGTAATAGTCCTTTGCGCACTTACAAATATTTTTATTGTTATTATCATCATTACATTATTTTTATTATCATTATTACAATTATTACATCATATCATCATCATCGTGGACAAGTGGTTACTCTGCACGCCTCCGATTCCGAGGTTCGCGGGTTCAAACTCGATAGGAATCAATGGCATTTTAAAGGCGTAACAATTCTGAATGTAGCTTTCTCCAGAAGGAAGGAAATCCGTGAGTCCCGTGTCGTAAATTTATGGTACGTAGGAGAACCTCGCGCTTGAAATAAATTGCTACATAATAAACGTCATTAAATATAACAATCTTTATTGATATATTCAGTAGGCGGTTAATTTTGTGCTGATTTTGGCTAATGTATAGTTTAATTTAAATTACTAAGCACCTACGAATTCAAGCTGGTAGGCCTATTAAAAATATTTTCTAGAGAGTAGTTTTGTAATGTGTTGTAATATTTTGTACTTGTACCCTACACCAATGTCTGATGTTGAATATTGTAAGTAATGTTAAGCTATCGATAATAATTTATAACAATTTTCATGCTGTTACAAGTAATATTTAAGAGGTATAAATATATTTTATTGGCTTGGTATCACTTACTGATCTTGCATCCCCTACTCATGACATATCTAAGATGATATTAAAATGCACGATAATATTAGCTTTTATTATAAGCTAAATTTGTTATAGTATTTAATTTAATGTCTAAACTTCCCATTATTCTCCTTTTATAACACAAAATGTATATCTCTACGATTATTCTCTCATTCCAGAAACATTTAAGAAATTGTAAAATTATATATTAACACATAATATTGTTAATAACTATTGTATACTAATATATGCATAATTAAAATTATATTTAACTTCTAACACACCATTCAGTCTTTGTAGATCTGCAAACTTGTGAGTTAAAAACAATAAGATATTATTTTTAATTTGACTGTGACACTTAAAATGACGAGATGCACTAAACATACACAGTGATGTAAATCAACTGTCTAGTATGTAATCTGAACTTGAGAATTGTTGATGTAAAACAGATGTTTAAGGAAGACTTGCTGACATTGCATTATTATCGTTTGGTAGGAAGTGGTACGAGTATTAAAACATTCGGTTTTATTTGGAAGTGATATCTTATAACAATACTATTTCGTCAAAGTTTTCAGGGTACAATACAATACACTGAATAAAAAGTTATTTTAAGACTGAAATTAGTAATTATAACATAATAAAAATTTATACCAGTTTATTCAATTAATGATGAAATAGTTTTTATTATAATATTACATTTAAACTGTAATGAAAAATTTGTAACAAAATAAATAATTTGTTTTAAAAAAGGGCAGAAGATTACGAGTATTTGAGAATAAAGTTCTTAGGAAAATTTTTGGATCAAAAAGAGATGAACAGACAGGTGAATGGAGAAAACTACATAATAGTGAGCTACATGATCTGTATAGGAAGCCAGATATAATAAAAACAGTTAAGTCTCGTAGGCTGCGATGGGCAGGAAATGTGGCACGTATGGAGGATGAAAGAGGTGTTTGGAAATTTCTGGTAGGAAAATCGGAGGGAAAACGCCCAGTTGGAAGACTAAGAATGAGGTGGGAGAATAACATTATACATGATTTGAGGGAAGTAGATTATACAGGGGATAATTGGAAAACGTTAGCTCGGAATGGGATGTATGGAGAGCTTATGTCCGCGCTGCCATGAACCTGCAGGTTCCACAGAGCCAGTGAGTGAGTTAGTTATAAATAATTTGTTTAATAATTCACAGTAAACGTAAGTAACAGAGCTCTTTACTTCTCACTTCAGCAATAAAATTTGATAAATAAATATCTACTGCGTAAGAATTAAAATATCGCCACTTTTATAAATTTACGGTACTGTTCCATTAAGCAGAACATATAATAATCTATTCGATTTAATGGCAGTTTAAAAAGTCACTGATGAAGCTCTTTCAATAAAGTACGCGCGCGACCTTGGTCGTGAAATGAATCTGCTGCGCCGTGGACCCGCGAGTTTTTTTACGAAAATAGAATAAAAAACATTTATATTGTCTGAACTATTCAACTCTCCAAAAATGTAATTGCTGGAAATTAATCCTTATTACGTGAGTAGTATCCTGTATTTTTTCCGTT
Source organism: Diploptera punctata (assembly GCA_030220185.1). Taxonomy (NCBI): domain Eukaryota; kingdom Metazoa; phylum Arthropoda; class Insecta; order Blattodea; family Blaberidae; genus Diploptera; species Diploptera punctata. The sequence goes on from JASPKZ010007565.1 coordinate 76,385, forward strand.
TTCATTTTTTGATATGTACTGCAGTAAACCGCCATAAAACAGAAAATTGACACCGAAAATAAAAATATCCTAATTATAAAAATAACACCCTTAAACTACATGATATCACCTATATAAATACGTTTGAAACAAATTTTTGCTGTTTACTGTTTCAGAAATATTAGCTAGTAAACGTTTTAGTTTATCATATTTACGATAATTTTAGATCATCATGACTACGAACCTATAAATGATAAAAATTAAATTTCTGTATTAATACGTTTATAAATGTATTCACTATATTTAGGGATACATAAAATTAAAAAATAAATTGCAAGATTTTTTGCTGTCCGATTTGATATGGATTGTCCCATATCCCCGTTATGCTAAATACAAATAGGCCTACCTGTCTCACAAATAACCATTGCCCTGTAAAATCTTAAATAAATTTGTTCTGGGACCGATCTTTCACAGGTAGCATTCTGAATTTACGGAATAAAGATGGCTAAAACGGATGTTTAATTGCCATTAAACGAGAAAGTGAAAGTGATTGAAGATAAATCTCCGAATTTCCGGACCCCTGCTCCAAAGTCAAGATCTAGCTTTTGCTAAATCCCTAGGGAATAACGATTCCAAGGCATCTTTAGGTTGGCTGGACAGTTTTAAAAGATGACACAATTTAGTGTGGAATGAAATTTGGGGGGATCAAAGGATGTGGACGTAAGTGTAGTTAGTGAACGGAAACCGAAACTGCATTCTTTAATTTCAGGATACGCGCCTAAGAGACATTTTTAACGCTGACGAAACGGGGCTGTTTTTTCGCGCGTTACCGTTGAAGTCGCTCATATAAACTATACTTCACTTTTCAAAGACAGCAGAACTACAATTAATCCAAGGTTCGTAAAACGACATATATGGTACTCTATAATCGAAAATTATTAATAAGTTTTAGTTTTTTACAAAGCGGAATTTTGTCCAATGTAGAAAAAATGGCTCCATGCGATTCCGCTTTGATCAAGTTTTACTGTACATTGTATTGGTCATCTACAAGTTATAATACTTTTAATACACAAGTGATCTTCTTGGTGATATAATATTAAAATATATATGTAGTCAATATGCCCATTTCACCAATTAATGTTTTAAAATGGTCAACAAGTTTCTACAGCCAAGCTGTCATTCTCAAGACCAGATATTGACTGATATCTGGTCTTGAGAATGACAGCTTGGCTGTAGAAACTTGTTGACCATTTTAAAACATTAATTGGTGAAATGGGCATATTGACTACATATATATTTTAAGTTATAATACGTTTAAGAAGATGCAAACAGTGGTTGCTTTTTTCTTTTGTGGACATATAATAGAAAAACATCCGAATTTCCAAGGAATTAATGTTGCAGAAAAATATAATTGACATATTTACATCATAAGGCATCAGAAATTAATTAATAACCAGTAATGATGTGTTTCAGTTTTTCTCCACTAGGGTGCATTCTTACAATATTTGCGATTCTATTTGGCAATAAATATGATCTGGTTGCAGTGATGAACAAACAAAACATAATGTTTCTCATTTGTTTTCAAACTTCGCCGTTTACATTAAATATATAAATATTTTAAAATAACTATGTTTAAATAATGAGATACAGGAGAGGAAGGAAGGAGCGATATCATGCAAAAGATAGACAACATTATGGATCTCCTAAACAACAAACTAGACAAAATAATCGAAGAAAAAATAAACAACCAAAGGAATCCAACAACACAAGCACAACAGAGGAAAAAAAACGGGGGGAGATGGAGCCCAAATAAAAACAAAACTCTAACACAATGGCCAACCCAACAGAAGAAAAGCAGAAAAGAATCGACGAAGAACCAAACTATGAGGACACGTGGACCAGAGTAACATACGGAAGGAACAGAAACAAGAAATCACAAAAGCCTGAACAGAAGATAGGAACAAAAACTACCAAGAACGAAGACATCCAAGCAGCGCAGAGGTATGCCTGGCTCTTCCTAGGAAGACTGAAAGAAGACACAACACCAGATAAAGTAAAAAAACTACCTACTAAACAACGATATTCAAGGAAATCTGATATGCGAAGAAATAGCGAGCAGGGGAAGGAACAAAGCATTCAAGATAGGAATACCATTTGAATACCTGGAGACAGTAAATGGCTCAGACTTCTGGCCGGATGGGGTACTGATAAAACGCTATCTTTTTCGGAGAACATTTAGAAACAAAGGAGTCTCAATCGCCTGTTAACGTTCTTAATTGGAATGCGGAAGGTCTAAAAAATGCACTGAAATATATACCAGTAGAGGAACTACTACAGTATGACATAATGGTATTCACAGAAACATTCGCAACAGAACAGATCAACATAGAGGGGTTTTACGGACTACATTCGTACGGAAGGAAAACGGATGGCAAGCCGACAGGTGGCGTATCATGCTATCTGAGGCCATCACAGGGGAACTTCAAAGTAATACACAAAGACGAAGACATACTCACAGCGAGAACAGACAACATCACAATCGTAGCAGTATACATACGACCACAAGCAACCACGGAGGAAGTGATAGAAACTTTAATAGCAGCAATAGCAGATACAGAAGAAGACGAATCCGTCATAATAGTTGGAGACATCAACTGCAGGATAGACAAGAAGAACACAAAGACTGAAGTAGTTCTAGAGACACTGAGAGAAGAGGGTTACACACTAACCAATAAGATGGAACTGCCAACATATATAGCGCACAATGGAACAAGCGCGATCGATTTACTGCTATATAAGGGAAAAGATCTAAGATTAATAGAACAAAACGGGCTATGGTCATCAAACTTAGCACCCATCAGGAAACACGTACCGATAGCAACAAGACTGGAAAAGACAAAGGCCAGAAATAGACCAAACAAGGAAACCCCTAAAAACAGGATATCAAGAAAACTAGATGTAGAACAAATACGAAAAAACACGGAGAACATAGATAAAGCTAAAAAGAGAATAAAGGAAGGGCAACTGGACAAAGCACTAGACATCACTAACAACCTTATAAAGAACGCCTGTCAACCAACATCAAAAAGAAGAGCACAACCGTGGTTCGACAGGATGTGCTACACAGAACGGAAGGAAACACTAAAAGCACTAAACAAAGCAAAGGAATCCAAAAATCAAGTAGACCTGGAACGATACGCCCAGAAAAGAAAACAGTACAAACATAATAAAATACAAGAAAACCTATTACATAGAAATGAAAGCCCAACAGCTAGCCGAAGAAGCAGAAAAGGACCCTTTCCTGGTCTTAAGGAGGAAACCCAGAGGAGTGATGAAAGAAATACCGATAGATGATTGGGAAAACCACTTCACAAAAATACTGAATGAAGAAAACAGAACAGAAGCTTACGAAGCCAATACTACCAGGAACCCCAAGAACCCTGAATCTGGAAATGGAAATCACAGAGGATGAAATAAACAAATGCGTGAAAGAAGCATCATCATCATCATCATAGTACATTCACGAATTTAGGCCATTTGTTGACCTGTTTCGGCCTCAAGAGAAACACCATCCAGAAGTCTTTTGAGTGGACGTCCTGGTTTTCTTCTTCCTGCAGGTTGATATCTTAACATTAGTTTGGGTATTCTGTCATCTTCCATTCGATGAACATTGAAAAAAGCAAAAATACAAAAAGCCACAGGACCGGTTCAAGTAGCATACGAACACCTAAAGGCATCAGCTGAAGTGCTAATATCAATATGGAAAGAACTGTTTAACAAATGCCTAAAGACGAGAACCATACCAGAACAATGGAGAAGGGCTACCCTGAAAATGCTGTATAAAGGTAAAGGAAACACGGGAGACATGAACTCATACAGAGGCGTTGTACTGGAGAACACCCTGTTCAAAATCTTTATGAAGATACTTACAAACAGATTGATGGACATCACTAAATTAAACATCCCAGATAACCAATTCGGATTTAGGAAAGGAAAATCCACTCTGCAAGCAGCATCCGCATTATTATATGAGATAGAAGCAGCCCTCAACAGACCGAAAGGGAAATACTACGTGGTCTTCATAGATTATGAAAAAGCGTTCGATTACATAAACAGAACAAAACTACTCACGAAGATGAGGGACATGATTGGAAACGAGCACCCCATTGTTGGAATAGTACACGACATAATGAGGCGAAACTGGTTACAAATAACAGATGAGGTTGCGGCATCAGACGTGGTTATGCAAACTAATGGGATACTACAAGGAGACCCCATCAGCCCGCTACTATTTAACATAATGACGGCTGACATTGGGAAAGCAACAAACGGGACCACGCTGGTAATGCATGCAGACGACATGGTCATTGGGGCAGAAAACAAAGAAGAATTGCAAAAAGGCATAGATGGGATACAACGATGGGCTATGGAAAATGAGTTCAAGATAAACCGCAACAAGACCGTACAAATGGTTTTCAAGAAAAGAGGAAGAACAGCGGCAAGTGATAATCTAAAACTAGGAGAAGAATCGATAAGAATAGTCAACAAATTCAGATATTTAGGCATAACACTACAGCCAACAACAAAGTCTTTCAGCGCACATGTACAGGAGAGAGCAGCAGCAGCTATAAGAGCTATGTGCAGTATCAAAGACATCACATCGTTAAAATTAGTCACAGCCATGAAATTATTCTCATCAGTGATCACCACGATCGTCACCTACGGGATAGAACTGATATGGGAGAAACTATCGACCAGCGATTTGGAGAGGTTAGAAAAAGTAAAACCAAGATTCATCAAAAAGGCATTAGGTGCAAGTAAATACAGACCAAATAGAATGACCTATATGCTAGCCAGAGAAACGTTCTTCCTAGAGGACCTGAGGCAAAGGATACTACTGCCAGCAACGGAGCCATATAAGAAAGTCATCGAAAAAAAGACCAAATAGAATGACCTATATGCTAGCCAGAGAAACGTTCTTCCTAGAGGACCTGAGGCAAAGGATACTACTGCCAGCAACGGAGCCATATAAGAAAGTCATCGAAAAAAAGACCAAATAGAATGACCATCTATGATAGCCAGGAGAAACGTTCTGCCTAGAGGACCTGAGGCAAAGGCTACTCATGCCAGGAACGGAGCCATAGCCATATAAGAAAGTCATCGAAAAAAAAAGAACAGAGAGAAAAAGAGATCGACGAAGATTTCTAAGCCTAAGACTGCCATGGTAAACAAGAGAGGGGACTGGAAGTAGAAACCAACCACAAAGGCACAGAATCATAGGTTTAGCAACACACACGGGATATCATCACAACATGTTGAAAAAATACACAATTCCACCAACCGAGCGATTTTGTGTGAATGTAAGATATGCGACCAAAAGTGGTGAGCGATACTATCAAAAACAATGCCGAATATGGACAGGATCACTGAAAGACACTCATACAAGACAAATAATAAGCTGATAAATTATGCTCGTTCGAGTGCCGTATCCCCACTTCTAATAATGATTTGTGAGTAAACAGCTTAATTTTATTCGTTAAATAGTCCTAACAAATGCCACTCTTGACTTCCAAATTATCTACATAAATTCACTCCACACTTCGTGAGTCGTCAATTTTTTCGATAATTTGGAAATCACTCGTGGCATTACCCATGATAATTTTTCTAGTCAAGGTGCGGCTTATTTTCGTGTCATACTTCTTTTTAAAACTGCTGCTTTTACCCGCAAACGGTTTGCGAATACACTATGATATTAGACAATATAATTAATATGATAATGCGGAAGTTGAACAGGCTGGTTAAAAACACATACATTTAATGAATTACCCAAAACAAACGGATAAAAAAATGAGAATACCAATCTGTTGTTCTATTTATTTTACATCTCATTTACAATCCTAAATTTCCTACCTTCTGCTGTATAATCCTTCCATGCATGTTTCTTCAGAGTCCAACTATCCATTTTATATTTTGGCATGTCTTACTTCTGACATCTTCATCTCTCAACATTGATTATAATATTAATATCTAACTAACTCCCCTTCACACGGAGGTTCGTGGCCGAGCGGACATATGCTCTCCATACATCCATATTCTGTACTAATGTTTTCCAATGACCCCTGTAAAATTTGCCTCTTTCATATCATGGTAAATATTATCCTCCCACCTCATTCTTGGCCTACCTGCTGGGTGCTTATCCTCTATTTTCCTACATATTTTCCATCCCTTCTTTTTCCCCAGTAGAGTCACATGTTCTGCCCATCGGAATCTATAAGACCTAACTCTTCTTATTATATCTCATTTCCTATAAAAGCCATATAGCTCACTGTTATAGTATTCTCCATTAACCTGTCTGTTCATTGATCTTTGGGTAAAAATTATTCTAGTCTCTGCTTCTTCTTGGTCTTCTTGTTCTTAGCTCACGATTTTCCTTAACGGAGATTTAGGAGATCCTCACCCAAAAACGGAGAAGAATTTGAACCATACTAGTTTAGTTACACTTGTTTTCGTATAGATGTCATTTTGAGTGGTCCGTGGTCAGCGTTCAGCGTCATACTGACATCTAGGAAACCAAGGTAGTACTAGGACGGGAAAATTCGGTAAACGTTGCTTAGAGGCCTTTTCATTCAGGCTTAAGGATTTTTACGAGCCTGAAAATCTTCAGACTCGGGACCCACGGCTTAAAGTTCCTCTCGGAGGACTTGCTCATTGGATTTTTCCGTCCTAAAAAATCCATCGACCCCGGCCGGGTTTGAACCCGCGACCCTCGGGACCAAAGGCAAGGAGCATAACCACTAGTCCACCGCGGCCGACTCATGTGGAAATTACATTTTGTAATAACTGACAATGAAATTAGACAAACGGAAAAAATATAATTTTGATATTTGTAACAGTCATTGCATCATTAGGAGGGTTAATTACACTGAGCTACAAGAAATATTTTTTTTGTCTCAGAAAGAACATTATGCGATTCTGATAGTATTTTTTCTTCTGAATTTAAATATGACATCGGTTTTTCTCCATCACGCACGGTTTCCGAGAGAGACAGACATTTATAATTTCAAGCACTTTAATATTTTCTACGTTCGTAACTACACAATAATCGAACATTCGGACTCACCTAGAAAGTAAGAAATGACGATTTTCTACTATATTTCGCCTGTGGAGCATCCCTCTTGATGGTACAACAATAATCGGCCAGCATATTAGGATTCGGTTTACCTTTATATCTCTTTTCCACAGCTGAAATCTCCTGAGTTAGCAGATTTGGTTTTATTTTACAATGGACAAATGGACGAAAAAACGTTTATTAAAAAAATAATTATTTAATTCCATTAATTGAAATTGAAATAAAAAAACTGTGGGTGATGGAGAAATTCCGATTACATATTTGAAAATTTGATAAAAACTGCATTAATTACAACTATTGGTACTCATGAGACAAAACTCATGTTGACCAGTGTTATTTTTCACTACTTTTGGCACAATCCATTGACAATTTATAGATAAGTTAGAATAGTAAAGCTTTCATATTATTGTTTTAAATGAAACAGTTAAACACAGAATAGCAAATCAAAGCTTGTGTAATTTTTGCTTGTGTATGTGTGTGTTTGCATGTATTGTATGTAACATGTTAATATCAGAGTCACAGAGTATAAACAATTAATGTTTTCTAGATTTTTCTTCTTAAGCCATTTCCTTCCCTGTACCGGGATAGGGCGCTCCCTAATGGGATCTTATTGACCAAGTTAATTTAATTACGCTCATTTACCCATGCGATGTCAGCGAGTGGTAGGGGTTCGGCATAGCGCCTCGACGAGACTTCTAGTGGGTAACTAAGATATTACTGATTAGGAAATGTTCGATAAATTTTGCACAAAGGCATTTCTTATTCAGGCTTGAGGTTCTTTTACGAGCCTGAAAATCTTCAGACTCGGGACCCACGACTTAAAGTCTCTCCCGGAGGACTTCTTCCTTGGATTTTGTCCATCCCAAAAATCCATCGACCACGGTCGAGTTTGAACCCGAGTCCCTCGGAACTGGAGGCAAGGGACATAACCACTAACCCACCGAGGCCGAATATGTTTTCTATATATATATCCATCCATCCATCCATAGTAATTCTGCCCGAGGGCAGGTCTTTCACTGCAATCATAGCATTTTCATGCTATGCTTTGCAGCTTTACTAGGGAATTATAGGTGTAGTAGCTTCCCGTTGCTTTCCACACCGGTGAAGGATGATGATAATAATGATTATGATGATGATGGTCGGATGATTTTCGGAGACCATTGGGCCCTACGCTTCCTGACATTTGTCTTACAGGTGAGGAAAAACCCCGAAAAAAACCTCACCCAAGGCAGCACGCTACCCGAGACCACAGCGGTGGACGACAAGAGGATAAAGACTTTTTTTTTTCAAATATAACTTTTCTTTGTTGATCCTTGTGGACTAATGCTTAGGCCTATCATGCTCGACCTGTCCCGACCGGGAATCGAACACGATCACACTGCGTGACAAGACAGCACGCTACCTCAAGACCACAGCGGTGGACAATTGTTTATAATGAATGCAAATATTTCCAACAAAGAAGTTATTATTTTACTATTATTTATTGTTTTGAAAACATCATCATGCAAAAAAATAATGCACAACGCAAGTTTGTGAAGTGTTTCACAGAATCTCGGAAATTAAAAATATCGCTATCGCTCTGCTTTTAAACATTTTCCTCACTTCTGCAAAAACCACTTCCCAATGAATTACTACCCCTGCACATATAAATAATAATGCCTTGAATAAAGCATGAGTTAATAAGTAAAAAAAAAGCCAACCCAGCAAATCCTAGAGATAAAATACTTATTATTAAACCTCGCATCATAATATACTATAAAATGTTGAAGGTTCTCCAAAATTTAACTATATGGCTTTAGTTGAGATATAGCCTATATGTATATATAGAAAAAAAATATATATAAGTAGTAGTAGTAGGACTTTATTAGACAAAAGTAAGATATTTACAATATTATTTACAAATATGGGTCGCACGGGCAGTAAGCCGTACGTGCTTTTGACAGTTCGTTACAATAAAGAAATAATTGCTACTAGTGTGAAGAAAAATAAACAACAAAACAAAAAAAAGAGCAATAACATTACAATTACATAAAGAAAACGCAATAATATTACAATTAAATAATAACACAATAGCAATATACACTAAAAAAAGCAATAACATTACAATTACAAAAAACAGTAATATTACAATTAAATAATAGCACAATAGCACTATACACTAAAAAAAACGTAACATTGCAATGACTTAAGAAAACACAGTAATATTACAATTAAATAATAACACAATAGCATTATACATTAATTAATTTATATATAATTATTAAGAATTAATGTTATTGCATTTTGATAACATATATTTATTCATGAATGAGTGTTGTTCTTATTTTCCGCGTTAAGTATATAATAATGTATACCATATAAAATATCAGATTTGAGAAAATCATATTTAAACAAAAAGATCAGATTTGAATAAAAAATAATTCTGATTTTAAAATATCAATTAAATCCACCAATCCTGCCCTGTTTTAAATAATATCACACAAATAGTTATTTTCTATAAACTAGAAGAAACACACAAAAAGTGCATTAAATATGAAGCGAAGCTCTTGCAATGGGAGGTAAAAGTTGGTTTATGGTTTTATTTCGTTTACGCACAAAATAAAATATATAAATGTTCTGGTTTCAATCGCTAACAGCAATCGTATGATGTAATCAGCCATGTCAGAGAGAATCAAATAACAAATAGCATAATATATTTTTGGCTGAAAGTATCCACAGTAAAACCACAGTACATATGTTTAAATAGCAAGTACAGTAAATGGTTGCTCTAACCCGCAGTGTCCACTATCTGTAATTGCGGTTACGTATATATCTGCAGGTAACTGCTACAAAACTTCGCTACGGCCACTTAGCGAGTAAACGGTTTTTAAACACAACGTAGCTTGGACTTTTTTGTCTGTTACATTAATTGAAGTGGAGATAAAGGTTGGGAAAATGGTGTCAGAAACCGGTGCAATCTACACAAAGTGAAATAAAAGTGTACCACCTTGATAATTATCTAAAACCTCGTGCTCTGCAAATGTTCAGAAAGGTTACTCAACACCATTTAAATTAATCTTAATACCACATCGTCTGAGTACTTATAACATTCGCTCAAATCACAGTTGAGGTTATGAAACAAAATGTTGAAATATTAAAATAAGTTATATTTGAAACGAAAAATATACGCCTAGACTGGGGTTTGAACCCAGGACCTTTGACTCTCTATGTCAATGCTCTTCCATCTGAGCTACCTAGGCCTCCAATCTAAACGCGTATTTTTCTCATATACATAGTTAATTCCCTAACCCCAAACACTACGAACCGTTGCTAGGATCTTTGCAAATGGCGGCCATTTACTACTAGACTTGACTTTTCTTATTATATCTGGTTTCGTATAATGATTTGCCTGTCTGTTCATCTCTGTTCGGTCCAACATTTTTCCTAACGACTTTATTCTCAAGTACTCGTAATCTCCTTTCCTCCCTTAAAATAAGATTCCAAATTCCGCTTCCATGTAATATAAATGGTAGGATAACAGTTATATATATGTATATATATATATTTATTTATTTATTTATTTATTTATTTATTTATTTATTTATTTACTTTAACGTTTTCGAAAGGAATATATATATATATATATATATATTATAATTAAATTTTTGACATTGAGCAATGCAGGCCTAATATGACATGAAATGAAAATTAAATTCCTAAACCAGGATTTGAACCCAGACCTCCCTATTGATACTTCAGTGCGCTACCGATTACGCCATCGAGACTGGCGTTCATTTTTCTTTCATATCATATTAGGCCTGCATTGCTTGTTGTGAAAAATGTAATTATGATATCTAAATAAAGAAGCGTCATTGCTATAAAGTAAAATTTCTCTGTAATTTACTTACTTGTTATAGAAGCCACTAGAGGGCAGTGAGAATGAGTTCTCGTGATAGAGAATTTATAGGATAAAGAAAAAATAAATGTTTGTGCTAGGAATGTTTGGATGGCGTAATCGATAGCGCACTGAAGTATCAATTCAGAGATTTGGGTTCATTTATTTTTCTTTTCATGACAATTACTACCCTACATATATGTTACATATTGTGGTATGAAATATAAATTGATTATAGACATTATGGGAAATGTAATTTACATATATATATATATATATATATATATTTATATAGCTGGCCCGGCGAACGTCGTACCGCCTTTAAATAGTTTTACGTTAATTTTTCCGATGTTTTAATAGTTATCTGCTATTCGGGGCGGAAACAAATCCAACAAATCAAAGATCATAAAAATCGGTCCAGCCGTTTTTGAGTTATAAATAGTGTAACTAATCCGACTTTGTTTTATGTATATATAAAGTCCCGGCCACGCGTTGCTGTGGCTAAGGTATACGTTAAATTATGTTGTAGTAAACTAAGTGAGAAATCTAAATGAGAAAGTTTTTGTTTTACACATTTTTTTAGTTCTGGTACGTTAACTACACCCGGTATAAATATGGGTGGTGGTTTATATGGAAGTGGTTTTGTTGATTGAGATGAATTTATGTTGTCTGTATTCTCAGTATCATCCATAAGTGTATCATAAGGATTATATACATTTATTGATGGAATATTTTGAGGAGGCTTGCTGATTTCATTATACTTTCGTTTTTTTTCCTACGAATTTGTTAGCAGTTTAGATTCTCATTATCATCAAGAAGTCACTGTATAATAATATCATCTTGTGATATATTATAGTCATCTTGTTTTTCATTTAATTGAGGCACGGAGATTGTTTCTGTAATATTACAGTTCTGTTTATTCCGTTCCTTAGGACCTTCATATGTTTTTAAATTGACATTCTTCTTAAATATAAGATTAATGCCACATAGGCCTATACCAATTTGCGGAAATTCACTTGATATCTTATCATTCATGGTCTCTAGAACTGATTCGCCATATTGTTCAATGTCCCTTCTCGGTCCACTTAAATTTAAATTAAGTTGCTGTCTTTCAGCCAGATTACTTAAAACTAATACTTAGACACGAAATTAATATTATTATCAATATACTGAAAATAAAATAAACACTGAACACACTTAAATGATGAAATAATCAATATTTGTAATTCAATTGAAATTCACGGTTGCAACAAAAAGCACAGCCACCTGGTTAAATAATAACATCGACATCGGTTAGAATCGTATGAAACTCACAGATAATTATAACTCTTTGATAAATAATAAACAATAAATATGCAATAAAAAAAGAATGCGACTATAAATTTAGTTTTAAACAACCTTAGGTCTCAAGTTGGATCAAGCAGCATACAGTGTGCAAAATTTTATTAAAATCGGTTCAGTAGTTTAGGATTCCATCGCGGACAAACAACGTGACACGTAATTTTTATATATATATATATATATATATATATATATATACAGGGTGTATCAAAAAGGATGGCGCAAACTTACATGGTTGAAAGTACACGGCAATAGAAGCAAAACGGCTCGTTTGCGGACCCATGTTTACTGGGACATTGTTGCTTCTGTTATCGTGTACTTTCAACCATGTAAGTTTGCGCCATCCTTTTTTATACACCCTGTATATATATATATATATATATATATATATATTATATATATATATAAATTACATTTCCCATAATGCCTGTGATCAATTTATATTTCATACCACTATATGTAACGTTTATGTAGGGTAGTTGAGGAGCCTGGAGTTTTCAGAAAGGGTTGATAGTGTTTGCAAAGCAGAAGGTTAATTATGATGCTTTTAATTTTGGTTTAAATTCTGCCCTGAAGCGGAGAGTCCAGTGTTATACTGATAACGTATCTACATACATAGGCAGACACACTTTCCATTTCTCTGTTACTCCTGCAACCTACCCACATAAAAAGTCAAATTCAATCAACTTTTTCTCCTATCTTCCCCGCCGTCAGTGAATGTGCTGTACATGTTTTTGTTCCCAAAAGAGTGAATAGGGATTTTTAGATGTAATCTGTACATAGGGGTAGAGAAAAAGGACATGTAATGAATGCGCAATTAAAAAAACTGTTATGAAATTTATAATACGAGAAATAAAAATTCAATCAAAGGGTAAAAATATAAAATTTTACCGAATTTATGTTACTAATTTAACAGTTTTATAATATTCTCTGTGCTCACTTCTCTTTGTTTTTGCCATTACGTGCTCACCCCTCCCGTCTTAAATGGTCACAACCTGCCGGGAGAGATTTTTTAATCTGAATCTCTCTCTCTTCCTCTCTCTCTCTCTCTCTCTGCCCTCTCTCCCCCTCTCTCCCTCTCTCTCCCTCCCTCCCTCTCTCTCCCTCCCTCTCTCTCCCTCCCTCCCTCTCCCTCTCTCTCCCTCTCTCTCCCTTTCTCTCCCTCTCTCCCTCTCACATTATCTCTCTCTCATTCTGTCTCTCTCTCTCTCTCTCTCTCTCTCTCTCTCTCTCTCAATACACACACACATGTATATACATAATTATTATTATTATTATTATTATTATTATTATTATTATTATTATTATTATTAGTTTTATTTATTCTAGCAGAGTTAAGTCCATAATGCCTTCTCTTCCATTCAACCAGCACAAATATACAAACACATATTAACAGAACATATTATCTACATATCATCTTAATTATAAAGGATTACCGAGACATTAAAAATTACAGTTTAAATTCCATATACAAACAATTTAAACAATAATTAATTAATAATAATAACATAATAATAATAATAATAATGACAATAATACAAACAACATTTTAAACGATAATTAAGTAATATAATATTAATTATTATTATATTTATTATTATGTATTATTATATATTATTATATATAGGCCCTATATATATATATATATATATATATATTTATTATTATTATTATTATTATTATTATATTATTATTATTATTATTATTATTATTATTATTATTATTAGTGCACGAGGTTATGATCAGGTCAAGATCATACGTGCATACGTACATACATACATGCATACATTGTGACCACAAAACAAGGAGATTATGATATGGGCCATTTTTAATGGCCAGATGATGAACGGGAAATATTAGGATATCAAAATTTCCTGGAATTTACCTTGAATATGAGAAAAAATTAGAAATATATCATACAGCAAACTTGTTCCAACTAGAAATCGAACCCGAGTTCGTTTCTTCCAGGCAATGGAGTTTACATAGGCCAGAGCAATTATTAATAATTTAACAATTCGAATGATAAAGATTTGGTACAACATTCTCTAACCGGGTTTTAATATACGAACTTCGGATTCAGAGGCTATCATATCCTATTGGCCACTAGTTTACGGAATAGATTTTCTCTTGCTTTAACAAATCTAGTAATATCATTTTTATCCCCATGGTTATTTGTATTATCTTCATCGATAAATGATGTAAACTAAATGCCAAATATTGTAAGAAGTTGCATATTAAAGATAAAATAAAATTTTAATTCAGAATATAAGATCAACTAGTAAATTTTAATTTTAAAAATTTAGTGAAGCACATTGTAATCTTATTATAGCATGAAAATGTAGGCAATGAAAGTACTTAGAAATAGAATAGAACAGATTTATTTAGAATTAAGACCATGTGGCCTTCTCTTCCACTCACCAGGACAAACATAATATGTTACATTTAAATAAAAAATTCAATAATAGTACATACTAAACAATTAATTATCTGGTAAACTGGAAAAGATAAAAATAGTAACATTTTTATCATGTATTTCTCATTCTTGATTAAAAAGGGAGGATTTTTCTCGATCTTCAATATTTTTTTTGATAAAATTGTGGTTAGGCCTATTACAATCATTGATAGAACTATAATAAAGAACAATATTGAAAATAATGTCTAATAATACAATAAAATTAAACGCAATTAAAATTAAACTAATGGAAGAATATATACTCAAAGGAATAACAACACGAATCTACTACACATAAAAAAGAAAAGAAAAAAATGCACAAAGAAAGTAATAAACTGTAATGATATTATATATCGCTTATATATATAAGACATTAGCAATAATCGCACCTCGGATAAACCTCATTGGTTACGATATTGCCACTGCGTTTCCTAGCATTTTTTTTTTAATATTAATGTACGGAATGTGGATGAATGTAGATATGTATTATTGTGAAGTAGTGTAGACATAGATTTTACTTATATGTAGCCTGTTATTGTTTTTTGATACAGGTGTATTTGTAGGTATTTGTTTATATTATTAGTTTTATTTTTTATTCATGGAAAAATAATGCACGTACAGCCAAGCAGGCCCGTGCGCAATGTAAATGCATATGTATTTTCTTTATTCTGAAAAAAAAAGGCAATAAATTCCATATTCTATTCTATTCTATTCTATAAGACATTATGTAAATATATAGGCAAATCTTAATACAGTTTTATTAAATAATAAAAAAATAAATTATTAATACTTTAAAAAGTAATATTAGTGAGACGTTTCTGTTAATAATGACAGAGATTTAAAAATAGTTATAACGTGAAATAACTTGTAACAAATTTAATGGCCTTGAAGAACATGACAAAGTATCAAGATGTAAGAGGAAACAGTGCAGAAATGAAGTACGGGTAAAACAGTTGAATGGAGAGGCTCGTAAACACGAGGGCAAACTGTGCCCACAGGTGCCATAACGCAACAATACCTAGATGTGGTAACACAACATACAGCTAAACATAAATAAGCTCATATTACCATGTAAACTTAGCTTGAGTGATGAAGCCATGTTCCACTCGCACACATACACTAAGTTTTCAAGAGCGTCTACATTAAACCAATGAGATATTGTAATTACTTTGCCTCGTGTTACGGTTCATTAGCAAAATAAGCTAAATTAATCTTTAAGGCACTCTGTTTTCTCACTCTTATTAAGATCACTCTACAATAGCAGTCAATTTTTGTAACAAAGATGTATTCTGCATACATTTATGTTTTATATTCTGTCTCCTATTCTCTATCTGTAGCCTTCTATTCCATGTATTCTGTAGTCTCGAGGTAGCATGTTGCATTGTCACGCAGCGGGCCCGGTTTCGATTCCCCGGTCGGGGCAGATTTCCTGGGTGAGGTTTTTTCGGAGTTTTTTCTCACCTTTAAGACAAATGTTAGGAAACATTAAGGCACCTAATGCTTATTTCAGTTTAAAAAATCGAATTTTCGTTTTGCTTAAAAAATCCAGGAATGGTGTGTAATATTATTTTGTCAATTTTGGATATTTAAACCCATAAAAATTGATTTTTAAGTGGCATATCTGTGTTCTGCTAATGTGCACATTTTGTTTCGTTTTTTTTTTTTTTTGCTTTTTCCCGAAACTTGTATTTTTTCATATTTTGATACACTTTTCTCTGAAGCTATGAAATATAGAACAATAATTTTTGGCATGTATATGCAGTTTAAAGAGCTGTATAATAATAAGGAAAATGTATCTTTGTGCTATTGATAGTATTTGAAATTTAAATAATGTATGCAATTTTTTTTGACAAAATAAATTTTTGGTATTTGATATTTTTAAAAATAAATCACAATCCACATCTGAACACAAGTGAAACTTATTATTGTCAAGTAAACTATTGACATACAAAATTTTGGAAACAATTGGAAAAGTAGTTTTTGTACGAAGACAATACTTTTATGAAGTTGGATTTTTTATTTTTATTTTCTTGTATTTCAAATGACTCACGAAAAAATATGTCTAAAAAGTTAACCAGAGTGTCAATATATTCATGAAGACTTGTTTAATTAGTGTCATAATTTTCATACACATAACTTAAGAATAAGCTGAAAAAGAATTTCTGCATGTTGCATATTTTTAAACCAAATTGAAAGAAAATCAGTACCGGGTGCCCTTAAGGGCGAAATGGTACCCGAACACCATATGGTTATCATAAATATGACCATTCATATTAGTCTTCGATTAAGTTTAGGATTAAGGACTCTCCTGGCGCACCACTATCAACATGAACACCGGTCATGCCATCGGGACAGCGTAAACCGCTTTCCAGTCGCCCCAACCTCAGAAATGGGTTACAGTTACGCCAATGTAAGGAGAGAATACCAGAAATGTCGAAATGACAACCTGGGGCATTGAAGAAGAAACATGTTTTATATTCTAAACATTATTTGTAATAGCCACGCAAACATATTTTCCACATTAGATGATCCAGATTTTAATACCTGACATAACTAACTCGCTAGCACTATCGAACCCGCGCGAACTTACTCGCCATACATCCCTAACCTGAGGTAATGTTTTCCAATCACATCCTGTACAATTTACATCCAACTTTTAAGGTTACTGTTATTCTCCCACCTCATTCTTGGCCAACCTACTGGGCGTTTACACCGTGGTTTTCTACAACGAGTTTCCATGCCCCTTTTTAATTCCCAATTCGTGCCACATATTCTGCCCATCGCAGTTTACGAGATGAAACTGCGCATATTACATCTGGTTCCAATAAAGATCATATAAGTCATTGTTATGAAGTTTTCTTCATTCACTGTCTGTTCAGCTCTCTTTCGTCAATTTCCCTAAGAACTTTATTCTCAAATTGTATAATACTCTCTTCTCCTTTAATCTAAGAGCCCATGTTTCGCAACCATATAACTGGAAGAATAACAATTCTACATCAGTTAGGAAAAACCAGGTAAGTCTTCAAAGTAATTTTTACAGGAGAGCAAAAACTAGTTCAATGACGTACATTAAGGAGTGCATAAATCGAAAATTCAATGCTTAATAACACCGTCACTATTCGCTTGACGACGTACCCGTTTCTACCGAACGTGCATCGGATCAAAAGCGATCGGGAGACGTTAATAACTCATTTTCGACCAAAAGTTGACTTACCCGGTTTCTCCTAACTGATACAGAATTATTTTCATACTAATGTTTTTTTAGAGAAATTTTCGTGATATGCGTATTAGCACATATTTCTAGAGTTGAGTCTATGTTAAGTTTATTTCTGTACCTCATTCCTCTTTAGAATATTTATTCTTAGGTAACTCTATTACATCATAATGTGTGATATATTGTTCAATTTTATATTAAAAATGTAATAACAAATTTTATTTTTTAGAATTTAAAATGTGTTATCAATAAAGTACCTAACTAACTCACTGGCACTATCGAACACGTAGACTCTTGGCCACGCGGACATAAGCTCTCCATATATCTCTATCCTAGCTAATGTTTTCTAATTATTCCTGTATAATCTACTTCCCTCAAATCATGGTTAATGTTTTTCTCCCACCTCATTCTTCGTCTACCAACTGGGCGTTTTCCCTCTGGTTTTCCTACAAGAAGCTTCCATGTACGTCTTTCATTCCCCTTTCGTGCCACATGCCCTGCACTTCGCAGTCTATGAGACGTAACTGTTCTTATTATATCTGGCTTCCTATAAAAACCATGTAGTTCATTGTTATGTAATCTTCTCCATTCACCTGTCTGTTCATCTCTCTTTGGTCCAAAAAGTTTTCTAAGTATTTTATTCTCAAATACCTATAATCTCCTTTCCTCCCTTAAAGTAAGAGTCCATGTTTCGCATCCATATAATATAACTGATACAATAATAGTTTTATATATTTTCAGTTTAACGTTTTTTGAAAGGAGTTGGGACATCAAGAGTGTCTGTAATGCATAATAGCACGCATTTCCAGAATTGAGCCTATGTTAATTTCATTGTGCATCTCACTCCTGTTTGTGATTATTGTTCCTAGGTTTTTGAATTCAACCACTTCCTCAAAATTTCCCTCATTTGTCATTAGTTGTCCATTTCCATTATATAATGTATTTCTATTTGTGACCATATATTTAGTTTTATTGATATTTACTTCCAGTCCCAATTTAGTAGTGTTACTTAGTAGGGTGTGCTTGTTGGCCTTTAGTATCTCCTCGCTATCGCCCAATAGTACTGCATAACATTCATTTTATAGTCTACAATAATATGATTTGAACTATATAGTGATAATACTGTAGTCTATAGTATTTAAGATGATTGATTTTAAACGTAATACAGATGTTTATTTGTAACAGGAAATCATTATATGATTTTTATTATTATTGGGATTAGACATTTTGGCCTGTTCCATTTCAAAATAATTTCTCTTTCCATTACATCATTAGCATTCCTTTCGTTATATATGAGTGTATTATTTTGGATTCCGTTTTTCTGACATTCTTAGATATTCTAGCCAGTCTCTTCTCTTTTATTATTAACTAGCTAACTAACTTTCTAGCTAGTTGTATCCTGGTTATATGATACCTGTTTTCTTCCGCAAGTTCTATACTTCTTTATTCAGCCTGGGAGGGCAGACTGTCCCGAACACCGTGATCTTGACATATCTATTGTACTACCCCGTAGTATGGAGATTAGTAGAATGAAAATCGTGTATATAGTGTTATGTGTCTTCCAGATCCGACTCTCCAGGTTCTACTCCCATGACCCATACCGCCATTTTTGGGTTTGATCCATGGCCGCGAGGGGTGATTGAAACCCTCCCGTTTGCCAATTCTGCCCCTTTTTTACACGCTTCATATTAGCTTGACCTGTATCTGTCTATCTATGTAACGGAATCTATCAACACGATTTTCAGCCTCTTAAAAACATTGGATCGACTTGAAACTTTGTATACTTGTAAAGGACAAATGACAATTCAATAATTTAGTAAATTGTTTCTAAGATCGACTTTTTAGTCCATCGTTGTAAGAAATTAATATTATATCCTCTGGTAGCTTAGTTCGTAGAGTGGTGGACTATAGTGGTATATAATTTCAGTAATCCATAGATTGCTGGTTCATGGGATTCCAGTTTATGACAATCAACTAAACTAAAAATTTAAAAAATATGTAATAGTTAAAAAAAACTAAAACAATACGCATTATTAGAAAACCAAACTAAAAAATAAATAATAGTTTAAAAAATAAAACAACACGCTTTATTAGAAAACCGAACTAAAAAATTAAAAATAATTTTATTTTCCAACACGCGTGGGATGAAATTAAAGTGGTCAGAAAAAAAACTCATCTCCGACATATCTAAAATAAAACTAGAGTTATCTACAATAAAAAAAAATTACCATCAAAAGCGTGGTTTTTTTATGGTTTTTACGTTTTCTTCTTAGAGTTTACTTTTACCAATATCTGTTTATTATCAAATATATTAATTGATAAAGAGCACCCCACGCTTTTGATGGTAAAATTATTTGTTTTGTAGATAACTCTAGTTTTATTCTAGATGTGTTGGGGATAATTTTTTGTTGACCACTTTAAGTTTATCCCAAGCGTGTTGGAAATTAAAATTATTTTTCATTTTTTAGTTCGGTTTTCTAATAAAGCGTGTTGTTTTAGTTTTTGAAACTATTATTTATTACTGCTCAGACTCGGAGTCATGAGACATGAACCTGTTGAGGCACCATTAAATCCCCACAACCACATATTTTCAACGCTTGTGGATTGCTAACCAAACTATTTTCTCCTGTCATGAGATAAGGTGTAGGATGATATGAAATAAATTAACTAATGAGAAATGTAGAAGAAATAATGGAATTTGTCATTTCAAAAGAAAGGAAATACTTTTCATTTACATTGAGAACGGGCCTGTTTGGCCGTACGTACATATATTGTTCCATGAATTTAAAAAAAGTACGATTTTATAAACAAATACATATATAATCAATTGATTTGTCGTTTACTTGATGAAAATCTATTTTTATTTAATTAAATAAAAATAAAACTTAAAGTTTTATACGATTTTCATATTTATTACAATATCAATTTGTAGCAGCTGTATCGGTACTTCTTCAGACATGATTACAAATGGATGTATTTTGTTATTATATATGAACTCCAGTACATAACAACTGTAACTATGCAACTGAATGTAAACAAACATTTTTAAATAAACAATATCGATTATAAATTTGAAGAGGCGATTCGTTTAAATGTAATTGGGAATTTAACAGCCTATTGCTATACTTCATGTTATTTATATCTGCAATTTCTTAAAGATCTAATGTTTTTCCTTTTGTTACAAATATGTAAAACTTTGAAATTTGAATAAAAACGATGATCGTATTGGAGTAGATGGTTAGCATACTTTGAAGTAATTCATATACTCCAATGTGATCATTGTTTTAATCCAAATTTTAAAGATTTACATGTTTGTGACAAAGCGAAAAAGTATATCTTTCAGAAATTGTAGAGATAAATAAATCGAAGAATAGCAATAGGCTGTTAAATTCCCAACTAGATTTAGATGAATCGCCTCTTTTAAATTTATAATAGGTATCGTTTATTAAAAATAAATAAATAAATAAATTCTGTGATTACATTCAGTTGCATAGTTACAGTTGTTATGTACTGGATTTTATATATAATAACAAAATTAATTAATTTATAATCATATCTGAATAAGGTACAAAGTACCGAAACAGCTGTTACAAATTTATATTGTAATAAATATGAAAATCATATAAAACTTTAAGTTTTACTTTTATTAATTAAATACATACATTAATGGCTACACACCCACGCTCATACATAAAAATGCATAAAAAACAAGGAATGTTTGTAAGTCTACATCTACAATGCATACACAATAATACAAATCTAACTTGTACTTAAAAAAGGACCACATGTATAGATACAAAAAGTAAAATAAATAATAGTTTTAAAAAACTAAACAACACGCTTTATTAGAAAACCGAACTAAAATATGAAAAATAATTTTGATTTCCAACACGCTTGGGATAAAATTAAAGTGGTCAACAAAAAAATCATCTCCAACACATCTAGAATAAAACTAGAGTTATCTACAAAAAAAAACAATTTTATCATCAAAAGCGTGGGGTGCTCTATATCAATTAATATATTTCATAATAAACAGATATTGGTAAAAGTAAAGTCTCTAAGAAGAAAACGTAAAAACCATAAAAACACCCCACGATTTTGATGGTAAAATTATTTTTTTTAGATAACTCTAGTTTTATTCTAGATGTGTTGGAAATGATTTTTTTGTTGACCACTTTAATTTTATCCCAAGCGTGTTGGAAATTAAAATTATTTTTCATTTTTTAGTTCGGTTTTCTAATAAAGCGTGTTGTTTTAGTTTTTTTAAACTATTGTATATTTTTTAATTTTTAGTTTACCAGAGGATATAATATTATTTTATTACAACGATGTACTAAAAAGTCAGCAAGTCCGCAACCTATTATACCGGTCTTTATTTTTTTGATATCATGATGATCCTGGCCAGGATCTCAGAAGAAAATGATGAAATTATTATATTGTCATTGGTCCTTTACAAGTATACAAATTTTCAAGTCGATCCAATGTTTTGAAGTGGGTGAAAATCATGTTGAAAGATTCCGTTACATAGACAGATACAGGTGAAGCTATTATAAAGCGTGTAAAAAAAAGTAAATTTGTTTATAATAGTAGGAAAAAACTAGTTACAGAACAGTTTAAAAAACACACACACACTTAGCTACGCGCATACCAACCCCTGCCCCGCAGACAGCAAATGCACTAAAAAAATATTCAACCTAAGCTACTTATTATATAATAGAATTTAAGATCAGAAACAAATATCATATTGATGCCCTTATTATTGACTATTTAACTCATGCCCCAAATGGGAGTCAATGACCAATTACGTTTCAATGAATTTTAATTTACAACCAATGACAGTCGTGTTTCACCTCTCGAATTCTGTTTATCGTTTTAATATTCTGAACAGGTCACAACATTATTTTGCAGTGACTGTCTCGCCAACAAATACGTTTAATGAAGCTAATAATGAACAGATTCCTTCGAACTACACATACGAAAATCGTGTGTTCGATAATTGCGTTATTAAATAATAATTTTATTTAGTTTTTTCCTAAAAAAATTAATTATTAGCTTTTAATTTTGGTTACAGTATTCAGTTTGATGTTTCATTTTTTCTCCACTAGGGTGCATTCCTACAATATTGCGATCCTGTTTGGCAATATATAATATAATCTAGTTGCAGTGGCGAACAAATGAAACCTAACCAAACATTTATCATTTGTTTTGAAACATCGCCGTTTACATTAAATACATAAATATTTTAAAATAACTACATTTAAATAATTTTTCCTCACCTATAAGACAAATGTCTGGAAAACGTTAAGACCCAAACTGTCCCCGAAATCACATGGTCATCATCATCATCATCCTTATCATTATCATCATCATCCTTCACCAGTGTAGAAAGCAACGGGAAGCTACCACACTACAATTTCCTAGTAAAGCTGCAAAGCATAGCATGAAAATGCTATGATTGCAGTGAAAGACCTGCCCTCGGGCAGAATTATTATGGATGGATATTTAAATAGTGATTTGTGAGTAAACAGTTTAATTTTATTCGTTAAATAGTCCTAACAGATGCCACTCTTGATTTCCAAATCCTCTATATAATTTGAAAATCACTCGTGGCATTACTTATGATAATACATATTTCCTCATTGATCTACAATTTTGCTACGCCTTAATTTCCTTGCTGTGCCAAAAAAATAGCATATTTTCCCTTCACTCTCGAACCGTCCTTAAAATATCCCAACACTCCACTCTACCACGATCGGACCTGAGATATCAATGAGAAATGCAATATCATGGAGAGCGTTGGGAGGATTAAATTGGGAAACGAGAGAACCTTGAGAAAAACACGATGCCCCCTGGAACTGCCGAGATTCGAACCTGGAATTCTAGTCACGGTTGCCGCGTGCACTAGCCACACGTCCACCGAGAAGGTCCACTTAGGGTCAATTTCACCAACAGAGATAACTGTATTGCGCCAGTTTTCCCCGTGTATAATGCATAACTTAAACTGACATAATACAGTTACCTCTATTGGTGAAACCGACCCTATTTGTTTTAATAAAGCAAAGTAAAAGAAGTACATTAACATTTTTTATGTCGTCTGATATAAAGGAGTCAGTAGAAACAACTAGAACAAAAGGGGATCAAGATAAATCGGCATTTTTTCTCTTATCTCCTTGATAAATTACAAGAACAAATGTATTAAATTTTGACATGATTTCTTGACCCACTCTCTTGTGACTTCCAACAAATGAGATCCGAGATGGGGATTAGAAGAAGGCGGTCAGGCTCATTGTTACAACATTTTGATGAAGTGGGTACAATCACGCGAAACTTGATTCAACATACCACAAAAGAAACATTCAGTAATCATTGGTCCGAAATGTAAATTTTAAAAGCCTGAATGACATGTTAGCATGTTTGGTTTTAAAATAAATATTTTCATATGACAAATATAGTATAAAAATTGCCCTAAAACAGTTTGATTGAATTTATATTTTCATTTTATATTTTTTTACAGTTTTTCATTATAAGTATAGATTTTTAAGCTTTCTCGTGTTATATATATTTTTTTCATTTATCTTATTTATTTATTTATTTAAAATATTGTCGGACGCAGAGGGTCCAAACTCGATGTTCGCGCGAGGCACGTTTTCTGAGTGAGAATATTGACAGAAGAACAATTCTTTGTTGTATTTTGTGGCGAGGATTTTTGAAAGTAAGTATGAAATTATTGTATTGTGGCGGGTCCTTTACAAGCGTACCAAGTTTCAAGTCGATCCAATGTTTGTAAGTGGGTGAAAATCGCGTTGATAGATTTCGTCAAAATTATAAAATGTATACCTGGTAGGGTTCATTCTCCTTTGCTATTAATGAGTGAGAATATAAAATTATAAAATTTATACCTGTAGGGTTCATTCTCCTTTGCTATTAAAATGTTTAAAACACTGTAGGTTTTCGAATCGGTTCCATCCTTAGTATAAGGTTATTTGCTAATAGTAATAATAATAATAATAATGATAATAATAATAATAATAATATTAATAATATCTAGACAATAATAATAGTAACTAGGTAATAATAATGAAAATAATTATTTATTTATAAACAGAATTTATTGTTTACACATCTTTCTGTGCCTAAAGTTTTATTTTTCTTCTCCACTCGTCTCTCTCCATCCAATCCATGTCCTCCAGTCCTCTTGCTCTCATTCCAGTTCTTATTTCCTTCATCCACGAGTTTCGAGGTCTTCCTCTCCTCCTTCTTCCAGGTGGACACCATTCCAATGTTTTCCTGAGTAATCTTTCTTCTTGCATTCGTCGTACGTGCCCATACCAATTTAATTGCTTATACCGTATATAATCTACTATTGAATAACCAATATTCATTTTTTCTCTTATGACAGTATTTCTTATTTTGTCTAATTTTGAACATCTTTCTGCTCTCCTCAAGAAATCCATTTCCATCGACATAAGTTTTTGTTCTAAGTTTTTGTTGAATTTCCAAACTTCAGCTCCATATGTGACAGTACTTCTCAATATTGAATTATATATATGTAACTTATTTTTCCCGGTTATATGTCTGTTCCATAAGACTCCATTCATCATTGCTGTTATTGCTCTACCTTTATTTATTCTGTTTTTAATATCACTTTCTTGTTTATCCTCTTAATCTAATTTTACTCCCAGATACTCAAATTCTTCACATCCTCTAATATACTCCTTTTCATCTTCTAATATCAAATCTTCGGTTTGGGCTCCACATCCCATATAAAATGTTTTTCTAAATTTATTTTCAAACCCCAGTTATCTTATTCGTCCAATAATTTTTTGAACATGAACTCCATGTCTTCATATTCTTGAGCAATTATTATCTGGTCATCCGCAAATAACAGTGTAAGAATAATTACTAGACAATAATATTGAAAACCATAGTAGGCAATAATAATATCATCATCATAGGTCATTTGTTAGCCTGTTTCGGTCTCAAGAGAAACACCGTCCAAAAGTTTTTGAATGGACGTCCTGGTCTTTTTCTTTCTGCAGGTTGATATCTTGATTTTATTTTTTTTTTGGTATCCTGTGATCTCACATTCGATTAACATGTTGCATCCATCTTGACTTATAATCAGAATTTTTTTTTCTAAAGATTCCATATGTAATTCTTCTAAGTTGTCTTCATTTTTTTGTGATCTAGTAGTGTGTATTGTGCAGTCTTCCGGGGGTATCTCATTTCAGCAGATCTAAGTCGCTGCGTATCCTTCTGTTTCAACGTCAAAACTTCGCTACCATACAAAACAGTTTGAAGAGCCAGTGTTTTATAGACTTGAATGTTTTTGGACTAACTGTGGCTTGAAGATAGAATTTATTAACCCTAAAATCCTTTAAAATGTTGACATTTTTTGCATTTATATTCTTGTATTCTTCATATGTGATATTGCATCCTAGATACGTAAAATTATTCACCTGCTCCAAAATGTTATTGTTAAATACAATTTTACTTCTGACAGGATCTACACCTTGAAACGGCATAATTTTTGTTTTCTCTGTAGATATCTTCAATCCACATTCTTCTGTAATTGTTTTAAGTTCATACAAACCTTTCTGCAGATTATCTTCTGAATTTTCGATTATTATTTGGTCATCTGCAAACAAATGGGTGTTTAATTTTGTATTTTCTGATATTCGTATTCCAAATTTATATTTCATGTACCAACAACATATTACTTCGTTGATATAGATCGCAAAGATTGTTGGGGATAGGGGGAAGCCTTATCTCACATCACAATTTACAATTCCTTCTTCAAAAAATCTGTTATTTAATTTAATCTTTATGGTGTTGTCTTTGTAAATATTTTGTATATTCTGCAGAAGTAAATTTGGTATCCTCCAATATATTGAAGAGGTTTGGTCTCTTGACTGTGTCGAATGCTTTCACAAAATCTATGGAAGCAAAATGTGTTTCTAAGTTGAATTCTCTTCTTTTTTCAAGCAATAGTTGAGTAGAAAATGCTGAATTAATACAAGATTGATAATAATAAAATCTGGATAAATATAATAATAATAATAATAATAATAATAATAATAATAATACCTAGATAATATCTATAAAAATATGTAGGTAATAATAATAAAATAATATAAATATTATATCTTCGTAATAATAGTAGTATATAGGTATGGTATGTTATTATTGTTATTATTATTATTATTATTATTATTATTATTATTATTAGACTAATAGCTCTAGAAATGGATTATTTACGAAGAAGTGCCAGAAAGTCTAAATTAGAACGTGTCACAAATAAGGAAATTAGAAACAAAATGGAAGCAGAAGAAAGCATAATTGAAAGAATTGAGGAAAAGGAATTAAAGTGGTTAGGACATGTTTTAAGAATGGAAGATGAGCGATGGCCGAAGCAACTATATGAATGGCATCCTAACAGAAAGAAGAAAAGAGGAAGACCAAGGTTAACATGGAAGGAAAACATGAAGACAGTAATGCAAGCTAGAGGGCTAAGCATCGAAGATGCCCAAGACCGTAGGCTTTGGAGGTTTGGCACGGGAAGACGGCAGCAGCTGTAAAAACCCGAAGATAGATAGAGAGATTATTATATAGGTAATATTAATAACAATAATATATAGATATCAATCATACCTTTATAAATATAATATCAAGATAATATTAATAATAAAACCTTGGTAATATCAATAATAATAATAATAATAGTGCTTAGGTAATAATACCTATGTAGTAATAATAATAGCACATAGATATTTTATGTACTGTCTTAGTAGAATATTTTATGTTGTATTTACGTGTGTATGTTTTCTTTTTTATGAATATTTCATAGGGAAATAATAATACCTAGGTGGTGGTGATAATGATGATGATAATATATATATATATATATATATATATATATATACATATATTTCCGGTTTTAACAATGTTACATATTTTCCGGCACCAATAATTTGTCTTCAATTTCGCTTTATAATTTTCCTCCATTCGTCTCTGTTATAACACATTTCTTCTTCTATTTCCCAGTCCTTTAAAGTTTCTCTAATCCCTTGGATCCACGTGAGATTCGGTCGTCCTTTCCTTCTCGTTCCTAATACTTACTTACTTACTCACTCACTGGCACTATCGAACCCGTAGGTTCATGGCCGTACGGACATAAGCTCTCCATACATCCCTATCCTGAGCTAATGCTTTCCAATCATTCCCTGTATAATCTACTTCCTTCAAATCATAGTAATGTTGTTCTCCCACCTCATTCTTGGTCTACCAACTGGGCGTTTTCCCTCCGGTTTTCCTACAAGAAGATTGGAATGACAGAGAGATATGCAGGAGAATTACAGTAGATTAATTGAGCATAGGAAGATGTGAAACATTTTAAATAAATAAATAAATAAATAAATAAATAAAAATAATTAATTTTTGTTTATTCTTCACTTTTTAATTTGGACATCTATAGATACATCTCATACTGAGACCAGTTGCTATTTATGGCAGTGAATGCTGGACATTTAGTAGAGATAATGAAGAAAGACTGAGAATCTTTGAAAGGAAATCCTGAGTAGGATCTTGAGACCCATAAATGATCTTGGAGAATGGCGGATAAGATATAAGGATGAAATCTACAATTTTTACTCCGGCCCAGGTTTCGTAGATGTTATTAAAATTGCCAGATTGAGATTGGGTGGGGCATATAATGAAAACGGAGGACGAGAATACCACTAGAAATCTTACACTACTGAGACCAGATGGAGGAAGAAGAAGAGGAAGACCGAAGCTGAGATGGATGGATGGAGTGGAGGAGGACCTCCGAAAGCTCGGAGTCCGGTGGCTGAAGGGTGAGGGCGTTGGACAGGGATGCGTGGAAGAGTGTCTTAACGGCAGCCAGGGCCCATAAAGGGCTGTAGAGCAAGAAGAAGAAGAAGAAGAATAGATATACCTGAAGATCCTATGGCCTATATTATGGTCGTAGATATTAAAACGCCTATAAATAAGAATAAAATAATGTTATTTAAAATGAATTAACTTATACACGAAAGCCTGGCGTAAACGTTAAATTCATTTATAGGGACACTATGTGTTTCTGTCAGGTTTTCGTGTGTCCTGAGTCCCTTAATACCGATTAAGAGCACTTGGAAATACAATGTGGGCGCGTTCAGTCAATCAGATATTGAGCTTCTCTCGAACGAGGACATTAAACCGCCCCAGTTCATCTCAAGGGATCCATTTCATGAGGGTAGACATTAATTACAGGTCATTTGCGTATCAAAATGAGATAATATGGATAATATACCTAATTGCATACTGTATTATAGATATTTAATTATTACAAATATCAACTAGGACTATTGCGTCTAACATAACCACGTATAGGCTGTTATTCCAGATATCATTCTGATATCTGTTAAATTCTTAATATAAACATTAATCAAATAACTAATTCACTAGTACTATGGAGCCTGCAGGTTCATGGCCGCCCTGACATATGCTCTCCATACATTATTATATTCTGAATAATACTCGTATTTCCCAACCCTTCTACGTATAATTCAAATCCCTCAATTTATGATCGTTTACCTACCATTTCAATATTGACCTACCTTTTGGGCGCTTTCCTTTTGGTTTTCTCACAAGAAGGTTCCATGCCACTCTTTCATTCCCTATTCGTGCCATGTGTTCTGCCCATTGCATTCTACGACACGATATAATGCAAAATTACTTGGACCCATTTATTCAATAAGAGCATAAGCTAATGCATTTTTACATGGATTCAAATTTTTGAACAAGTTAAAAATGCAATTTTTAAATAATAATATAAGTACCTTTTTTATATCCGTCTTCCTAAATTAGAATTAATTTTTGTTCAAAACATTTAATTGATTATTAAAATAATTAAGACCTTTCAAAACGGATTTAAAAGGTAGGTTTTTGGGTGAAATTTTAATTTTAATTTATTACTAAGTATTTTTGATGAGGCTATGAAATCTAATTAATAAACTAGGATTTGATACCCTATTAGTTATGAATTAAAAACCCATACGCAAAAAAATAATAGTTATGGACTTGAAACTTAAAGAATAATTCAGGCACTTCACTTTGTTCAAGGGCAAATTGATATTTATCTAAAATTAATCGGAGAACATATTGTTTAAACAACTTACCTCATAGGATTCATGCTTCCATGATATCGCGATTTCAAACATAGTCATGTTCATCATCAGCCATAACTCCGACTGACTAAATTCTTCGGCCGTCAACTATTCTATTGTCGCCATCTTCAGTGCTGCCATCTATGGTTGAATTTATGAACTTCGAAATCAATGTAATTTCGTTAGGGATATCAAAATAGATCAATGAATTTTGATATCCCTAACGAAATTACATTGATTTCGAAGTTCATAAATTCAACCATAGATGGCAGCACTGAACATGGCGACAATAGAATAGTTGACGGCCGACGAATTTCATCAGTCGGAGTTATGGCTGACGATGAACATGACTATGTTTGAAATCGCGATATCATGGAAGCGTGAATCCTATGAGGTAAGTTGTTTAAACAATATGTTCTCCGATGAATTTTAATGATTATACCTCATAATGTTTACTTCCCAACATTAATTAAATATGATATTTATCTATTTGTTCTTATTTTGAATTAGACGATATTTAATCAAAAGGTCCTTTGAAATCACGTTTCATGTAAGGCCTTTCCTAAGATGACAGATGTTTTGGAAGGCCTACATGATTTTAATAATTAACGAAGATTTTTGAACAAAAATAAATTCTAATTAAGGAAGACTGATATAAAAAAGGTACTCATGTTATTATTTAAAATAAATAATAACCTTAATTGTGAAAGTTAAAAATATTGGAAGTTAAAAATATTTAACATAAGATAATTTTTTCTATAAAATGTTTTAATTTTTTCTTAATAATCACGTCTGATTTGTGTAGATTATCACAAGGGAACTGTCAACGGTTGCATGCCGAAACCTACCTTGAAAATTTTCTCAGAGAAGTTCTCTGATGTACTAAGGCCGTGTCCAAAAAAATCTGCTGTTTTAAACTGCAAGGCACAGAAATGGAAACCAGAATTCAGCAATGACAGCACATTGTACGAAGCAGATTTACATCCCTGCACGAGTTAAACAGATAGTGGAGTGAGGCGGTACGCGGCACGGACGGGTAGTGAGGGTTTTCCATTCTGCTAATACAAGAGTTATATTACTTTTCTACAGTTTAAATGAGAGATTTGTGGCTTGATTTTAGTGTCATGCAGTTAAGAAAGACAGATATTTTTTTTTGGGCTCAGTCAACGCTTTTCTGGGAGAAATTTCAAAATAGGTGTCGGCATGCAATTGTTGACAGTTCCCTTGTAAGTAATACCGTATGTCTTAATCTGTATGGTTTCAGATTCAAACATATTTTATTTCGATTATTTTGTTAATAACCTTAATGATGAAATCACTAATGGTTATACGAGAATTATAATAATAATAATAATAATAATAATAATAATAATAATAATAATGATAATAAGTCTTATGTTATTATGTTATTATTATTATTATATTTATTCTTTTATCATTATTAAGTAAAATAGGCTCGGTATATTTTAATAAATTAATCATTTTCAGTTTTCTAAGTAATGGACATAAAATTTTATATTTTAGCTTTGTTGATTTACAAATTAATACGTAAGAATACATTTCCCAGTAATATAAATTTCATTTGAAAAATAGTTTTTACCCTGTCGGCAATATTCGTTTGTGTTCATGATAAAACTCTCATTTTTTTAAAAATAGAAACAAACACGTGGAATCAAAGAGTTACGTCTGCACCATTAAAGTTATAAAACATTTAAAATAATATTGTTATATGATAAATGGTGTTGAAAACCTTTTTGTTTCATAAGAATGTTGTAAAAATATCAAAAACACAAAAGTTTAATGCCGGAAAATATTAATGACTCATAGAATTTGTTAAGCGGAAGAAACGCATAAATGTTATATTTTTATTTTTTCATGAAAACGAATGCAAACTATAAAACACGAAATGTGTTTCATAGCGTACAAACAGGTATTTTTCCACGTTGTTGCTTCACACAGGTGTGGTTTGATTTAGTGTGAAAGCTGTCAAATAGGATTTTTTCTCTCTCACTTACGCCAGTACAAGTAGCGCCTGCAACAAAACGTATCGACTACACGCTTAGCACTGTAGTAGGAGAAGTTGCCGAATGATACGGCGTCTACAAGTACTATACTGTAGCAAACAGTAATAATATTTGGTAACCTGTGTTTCTTAAGAAAGTGATGAGATTAGAAACGGGGACTTCAAATTGTGGCATACTGAAGGAATTCGGTACATTTTCGGACACAATAAGGGGCAAAATTATGGCTATTAAGTATTGGTTGGACATAATAAACGGGAATCAGGACTCGCTTAGAGCAGAGTGTTACAATGAACAGAAAAGGCAGTGTGTTTCGGGAGATTGGGTAATCGGTGTAGAAAGGGGATTGAAGGGCATAGGGATGGGTTGGGTATGGAGAGGAGTACGCGGAAATAATAGCAATGTTTGGAGGACAGTTAGAAGAGACTAATCGATATAGACAGACAGTATATAGAAGCAGAGTGTAGCCAGAAAATATCGCTCACCCTGCAGACGGATCTGAAGCTTTCGTGGGGAAGGGAGAAATATATTGACTCTTTGGATGGGGATGATAAAAGTGCTATTGCATGGTTTCATTTGGGGGGATGGATGACCCATAATTTAACAAATGATGAAGGCATTAAACTATGCCCACTATGCGATGACCATGAAAACTGGCAGCATATTATAGCATTCTGTAGAGAGACAGAACAACTTAGATTACAGATGCTGCCGGAGAGATTTCTCAGGTCGGATCGAGGGAGAGTGGCGTGTTGGGATCTTTTAGGACGGATCGAGAGTGAATCAAAAACATGCAAATTTTTTGGTACAGTAAGAAAATTGAGATATAACAAAATTGTAGATTAAGGATATATGTATTAACAATAAGAAGAATCTCAATATGGTCTTTGTTTTCGATCTTTAATTATGTTATATAATAAGTAGGTCTGATAAGTTGAATAGTCTGATAGTGCATTTAATGTCTGCAGGGACGGGGGGAGGGGGGTATGAGCGTGCGGTGTGTATATGTGTGGGGGTGTGTGGATGTATGTGTGTGTGTGTGTGTGGATGTATGTGTGTGTGTGTGTTTTTTTCTAATTTGTTTTCTAGCATTTTTTAATATTAATGTACGGAATGTGGATGAATGTAGATATGTATTATTGTGATTTAGTGTAGACATAGATTTTACTTATATGTAGCCTGTTATTGTTTTTTGATGCAGGTGTATTTGTAGGTATTTGTTTATATAATTAGTTTTTATTTTATTCATGGAAAAATAATGCACGTACGGCCAAGCAGGCCCGTGCGCAATGTAAATGCATATGTATTTTCTTTATTC
This sequence comes from Diploptera punctata, assembly GCA_030220185.1. NCBI lineage: Eukaryota > Metazoa > Arthropoda > Insecta > Blattodea > Blaberidae > Diploptera > Diploptera punctata. The sequence continues at coordinate 109,877 of JASPKZ010007565.1, forward strand.
TGAAAAAAAAGGCAATAAATTCCATTATTCTTCTATATTTGGTAATTTTTTTACTTTTTCGAAAGAAAGGTAATACATTTGAATAACATGACGCACGGACCTGTTTGATCATATGTGCACATTCTTGTTCTGCGAATAAGAAAGTGAATACATAAACAAATACATAGTCTACATGGTTACAGTATTTACACATCTACACTCGTACATAAAACAGTACAAAACATTGAATACACACGCACACGCACACACACACACACACACACACATATATATATATATATATATATATATATATATATACATTTACACTTACATTTACAGTACATATACAATGACGCTCATACATAAAAAAAAACTCATTGTATAGATATAAAAATCTCACTTTACATAATAATAAAGAGAAATCTAGCTACAAAACAAACTTCAGAAGAATCCCCCCCCCCACACACACGCACACACAAACACAAACGGACACGCGCGCGCGCCCACGCGCACGCACGCATTTGCACACAGTAAATGCACTAACAATGAACGGATACATGTTGAACAGATTTTATTAACGAAAATATAATTATTACATTGTGTATATATATAAGTCACGCTTATACAGTTACCTGTTGTCTAATAATTAATTTTTCTCTATTTATTTAATTTTATACTATGTCATTAATCTTTTCCTCGTTTTTTTATATATCTTGTACATATTATATATTTAATTCGTTAAATTTAGAGTAAATCAAAATACATTATAAATATTAATTGTATTGTATTCATAACTTGTAATCGTTTATATATATATATATATATATATATATATATATATATATATATATTGTAATTTAGATTTAAGATTTTTCTTTTGTATTTTTTTTAAACCTGGTTGAGTGGTAGACAAGGCCTTAAGGCCTTAACTCTGCCAGGTAAAATAAAGCTATTATATATATATATATATATATATATATATATATATATATATACACTACATGTATAAGAGAAATGTATGTTTGTGTTGGAATTCTTGGGTAGCTCAGGTCGTTTGAGCGCTAAACGTACAGAGTTTAGAGACTCGGATTCAAATCCCGACTCAAGCATTCATTTTTCTTTTCATATCATATATATATATATATACATTTTAATAAGGATCGTATTTAATTATGTAATGTAAATTATTTAAATTTAAATTTAATCATGATCATGTTCAGGTGTACAATGCAATATTACGTTCCTGTGTCCAATGTTCTACATTTTCATCCTTTTCGTCCATTTCGTTCTATCCTCCCAGCCCCAGACGTGCAATCCATTTTCATTCTTCGCTATTTTATTTCCTACAGCTCGGCGTTTTTTGACGAGAAACGTTTTTAAAAATCACATCAAAAGTTAGGAGTACCTGACCAAACATTTCTATCGCAACGAAAACGTTTATAAAGTCTTACCTTAATAACTCCCTAATTATTAATCTTAGATGGGTAAGTGCAATTACTGTCTTAGCATATATGGTCAGTTCACTGATACGATCTTGAGCTTACGTCGCGATCAAGCGAGTTGGAAGGAATAGCGCTGATTAATCAAAACGGGCGCTCTTATTCCTTTCCATTTAGTGTAACACGACTCAGTCATGGATTCGGAGATTGTGTATACAATTTGTCGATTTATTCAATTTAGATAGTACTAATAATAATAATAATAATAATAATAATAATAATAATAATAAATAATCTTGTAAGCCCATGTTTCCCTTTTTCTTCTTCTTCTTCTTCTTCTTCTTCTTCTTCTTCCGAATGCAGTATTGGGTGATGATGCCCGTTCTGCGACTACAAAAACTGATCTTTCCATCAGTTGAAGGGTCTTCCGATGTCTCTTTTGCCTTTAGGGTTGAGGTGGTAAATCATCTTTGGTAAACGGGAATTTGACATTCTCTGGACGTGTTGGAACCATTTAATCTGACTATTTAACTCATGCCCCAAATGGGAGTCAATGACCAATCACGTTTCAATGATTTCTGTTTTACAACCAATCAGAGTCGTGTTTCACCAAATATTTATCAGTGTTATAATTACCATATTAAAGAAAGCTCCTCCTTACAATATTGCGTTCCTTTGGCAATAAATAGCATGATCTGGTTGCAGTGATAAACAAAAGAAGCAGTAGAAGCGTACCTATAGTTTCTCATTTGTTTTCAAACATCGCCGTTTACATTAAATATATAAATATTTTAAAATAACTATAGTTAAACAATGATTTGTGAGTAAACAGCTTAATTTTATTCGTTAAATAGTCCTAACAAATGCCACTCTTGATTTCCAAATTCTCTAGATAAATTCACTCCTCACTTCGTGAGTCGTGAATTTATCGATAATTTGGAAATCACTCGTGGCATTACTTATGATAATTTTCTATATGTTCAACCATTTCCCTACTATTCCACTGCATCCTTATCTCATCACTTTTCATTCTATCCCTTAATGTTACTCCAGTTAGCGATCGGAGGAATCTCATTTGTGAACTATTAATGCGGGATTTATCTTTTGCTCGAAGTGTCCAGCATTCACTTCCGTATAGTAGAGCAGGTTTGACTATGACATTATGAAATCTCAATTGGATTTCTTTCCTCATTTGTTTTCCAAAATTTCTCCTAATTATACCATTTAATCTGTTATATTTTTCTAAATTTGTTTCCCTTAACAGAGATTTTAGGCGCTCACCCCCTACAGGGAAGAATTTGAACCATACTAATTTAGTTACACTTGTTTTCGTATAGATGTCATTTGAGTGGTCTGTGGTCAGGGTTCTGCCTCATACTGACATCTTGGAAACCAAGGTAGTACTAGGACGGGAAAATTAGGGAAATTTTGCATAGAGCCTTTTCATTCAGGCTTAAGGATCTTTTACGAGCCTAAAAATCTTCAGACTCGGGACCCACGGCTTAAAGTACCTCCCGGATGACTTGCTCCTTGGATTTTTCCATCCTAAAAAAATCCATCGACGCCGGCCGGGTTTGAACCCGCGACCTTCGGGACCAGAGGCAAGGAGCATAACCGCTAGTCCACCGCGGCCGACAATAATAATAATAATAATAATAATAATAATAATAATAATAATAATAATAATAATAATAATAATAATAATAATAATTGTATCTTGGAAATTATTTCTGTGTAAAACTTAAAGTAAGTAAAAAACTGTAAAAAATCAGTATGTCGGGTTCAGCTTACGCAAGAGTAACCGAAATATATACATCATCGTCACCATCATCATCACTCACGGATTAATCCATGTGGCTTGTTTCGGTCTCATTGATTCTCATTCAAAAAGTTGAACTCGTCTCTTTTTCGGTCTACCAACATTCCTGCCTCCTTTCGATTTTTAATTAGGTATAATTTTTGGTATGCATTCATCTTTCATTCTTTGGACAAGTTCTTACCAGTTTTTTCTTAGTTGTTTTATTTTGTCTAATGGTTTTAAAATATTTAACTCATTTCTAATATATTCGTTCCTTCTTTTATTTAAAAGTTTGCAACCAGCAACACTTCTCATAAATGTCATTTCAGCTGCTTCTATGATCTTCTTTTCTCTTTTAATTAAAACCCAAAACTCACTACCGTACAATATGAAGGAAACTGCCATTGCTTTATTAAATTTAAATTTTGTTCATTTTCTTGTATTTTTTTAATATTATATTAATTGTGCCACATATATAATCAAATGTATTAAGTTTGTTAAAAGGGTCTTCATTTTTAAAATAGGAGATCTCATAACTCAGGTATTTAAAATAGTTCACTTATTCAATGGGTTTCCCCTCCATAATTGTTTTAGCTCTTATATATACATTATGCAATGTCTCGGGAGCGTCGCAAAGCTGCCATGGCGCGCTCAGTGAACGACGCCGGGAGCACCTTTACCTCTGCTATACCCGAAAAATGGACATAGCGATTGAATATGATACCCATACACCTGTCGAAGTTGTCTCCGAGATGATGGATATCATAATCAATCAAAAAAATGCGATGCATCACCATTGGCGTGCAGTGGAAGAACGCTTTAAAATGGTATTCGAAAAAAGTTCATACGCAGCCAATGGCTTATTTTCATTTCAATCCAATACGCTAAAAGTGACTAGCAGATACGGGAATTTCACGTTAAACCAACAACTATGCGCCCCGACACAGCTCGCCCATTTGTTATAGATTGGCCTAATTTTGGCCTACTTATACCTCTCCTTTGTCCCGCGCCATAGCCGAGTGGTTAAGGCAAGATGTCTTGGCGCAGAGCTACGAGTCCCCATGGGAAAAGAACTTTTTCATGCAATTTAGGCCAGTATGGAACCGGTGACCACCCAGCATCGTGAGGCATTAGGACAGCTACAATAAGTAGCGACTCTAGATTGAGAAGACCAGCTATAACGGCTGGGGGACCCGACATGCTGACCACATGTCTCCCTTACACTGGCTTATGATCGTCTACCTCTGTGATCAACAAATGTGCACGTGAGACCAGCAGTTGGCTCGTAGGCCTGTCGCGCTTGAAGTTTTACCTCTCCTTTCCTGTGAAATCCAATCCAAAAAACTCTTCTTGCTAACCTTTATTCAGCCATTAGCTCCTTGTGGAAAATGTTCAACATCAATTCCAAAAGCAAAAGCAGTTTCTTCTGCTGGAAAAAAAAATACGATCGTCTCATTGTTTATATTCGTGTAATGGTTGATCAGCATGTCGTACCTATACGCAACACTACCTAGACAATACTGTAACTCTGCAAGGCCACATCAGATGCAAAATGCAACATTTCCGTGCAATAAACTGATTCAGCAACACGACATTTCGAGGCTGTATATCGTAAATGGTGTTGCTGAATATCTTGAAAAATCAATGTGAAGTGCACTCTCACCCTAGAGTCCGGATTTAACTCCATGCGATTTTTGTATTCCTTATCCTGAAGAAACCAATACGTGGAAGCATTTTCCTTCTTCAAAACCAATAGTGATGATTGCTGAGACTATTTTGAAAGACCTGTAAAAAAAAAGTGTTTCCAGCATGTTTTTTTGCAGACTGGCAGAAACGCTGGGACAAGTGCATTGCCTTCAATGGAGACTACTTTGAGAAGCTAAATTACAATTATAAGGATGAGTACGGGTATGCTGGCAAAAAAATGTTCATAGTTTCTTGTACAGCCCTCTTAATTACGGGGGAAAGAAACTTGTTTCTTTTAAATGATGATGATGATCATAATAATAATAATAATAATAATAATAATAATAAACTCACTGGCACTATCGAAACCGTAGATTCATGGCCGCGCAGACGTAAACTCTCCATACAACCCTATTCTGAGCTAACATTTTCAAATCATCCCTTGTATAATCTACTTCCCGTAAATCATGGATAATGTAATTCTCCCAGCTCGTTCTTTGTCAACCAAATTGGCCTTTTCCCTCTAGTTTTCCTACAAGAAGCTTCCATGTACGTCTTTCATTCCCCATTCATGCCACATGTCCTGTCCATCGCAATCTGCGAGACTTAACCGTTCTTATTCTAGTTTCCTATAAATAAAATGTAGCTGAGTGCTATGAAGTCTTTTCAATTCCCCTGCCGGTTCTTCTTTTTTAATCCAAAAATTGTCCGAAGAATTTATTCTAAATAATAATAATAATAATAATAATATTATTATTATTATTATCATCCACGGCGCGACAGGCCTAGAAGGCCTTGGCCTATCAGCCCCTGTTGGCCTCAGATCCACGTGTGCTAATTAAATGTAGACGACCATCTGCTCAGTGTTGGGGTGATATATGGTCGGCATGTCGGGTTCTCTAGCCCTTATAGCTAGTTTTCTCAACCTGGAGACGCTACTTATTGTATCTACCCAAATTCCTCACGATGCCAGGTGGGCACCGGTTCCATACTGGTCGAAATTCCATGATAAAAATCTTCCCCCATAGGGACTCGAACCAGCGCAAGTCACATAGCTCTGCGCCCAAGGTGTCTTATCTTAACCACTTGGCTACGGCGATAATAATAATTCATTGAAGGAAAAAAGACGTGGCAAATATTTCAATTGTTTTTAAATTAATAGACCCTATATATTTCTTACTAGAAAGTAAATAACCTAATTTCAAATAAACATTTACCATCTCATAAGTATACGTTAAGTACCTTGAAAATGTTGGATGTTTTAGTTAAGAAGTTTGACTTACTTATGTAAACTTCACAAGGAATTTGTGTAAAACAGAACAAACGTCAAACATAGTGTGGAGTTCTTATTACAATAATAAAGAACAGGTTTAACATTGGAGAGAAAGTATAAGTGGTGTTCATATTACATGTTGATCTTACGTTATTCTGCTTCAAGACATTTAGCATCTTTTAGTAATAACAATGAAATTATCTTCTATTCTCGTCCTATAAAGAGTGAAGCAGTAGAGAGGCGAATTTTAAATACAACTGAAATAGGATAACCATGAGGTTTATGTTGTTTGTATACTGTTTTCTATTTTCAGTTTGGAGTCCTCATGAGGAAATAATTTTTCTCGTGTAATTTCGGTCAGTACGTGACCGGTGCAGTGCTAACCCAGCATTATGAGGAATTTGGGTATCTAAAACAAGTAGCAGCTTCAGATTTTGAAAACCAGCTATCGAGGCTGGGGCACATATAACCCCTTTATTGACTGTTTGATAATCCACCTCTGTAATATTATCAGATGTGGATGTGAGGCCATTAGCTGGCTGGGTAGGTCAAGGACCTTCTTGGCCTATCGCGCCATAGGTTTTAGTTTAGTTTATGCCACCTTTCATGAGTGTAGAGCCTTGAGGTGTTGGGAGAAGGGAAAAAGGGAATAACATGTGTCATTCAGGCTTTTGAATAAAATCGCATTAATCTGTCTAAATTCACTGTAATGTGGTGGTACAATTGATTGATATTTGTTTTAGAAAAATGTACACATTCACAATAAAATCGTCCATGGGCCTGTTTGGCCGTTCATGCTTACCCCTATCCCTCAATTAAAAAACAACAAAACATCTTATACAGATTATACAAAACACACACGTATCTACTCACTCATATATATATTTGTATAGTCTTTATAAAAAACAAGTGTGAGTCTTTCTGTTTGTCCTTTAAGATGTTAAATATAAATTTGGTACCTGGTAAGTCAGTCGTCCTTAACTAAATTATTAAACTTCATCAAGAAATTCCAATATAGAGGCCTTTCACAAACAATGTTTCATCTTCTATATTTTAACTGGCGAAGATACAGTATATAGACAAAGATATATAGACAGAGATTATATATATATATATATATATATATATATATATGAGATATATATATATATTGAGACATATATATATATATGAGATATATATATATATATATATATATATATATATATAGAGAGAGAGAGAGAGGAGAGAGAGAGAGAGAGAGAGAGAGAGAGATAGAGGGAGATATATACACAGGGAGATATATACACAGGGAGATATATAGACAAGGAGATAGTGTTAGATAGATATAGATAGATAGAGTGTTAGATATATATATAGTATTAGATATATAGGTAAAAAGATAGGTAGGTAGGTAGGTAGGTAGATAGGTAGCTAGGTAGGTAGGTAGGTAGGTAATTGGGTGGATGGGTGGGTAGTTTTTACTGTTATTTGTTTTGTTTGAAATGTTATATATTTATCCTGTCTGTATATAAATATCATTATGATGGATTTATTTGGTTGCAAGCAAAGCCGTGAAACCTGCGTCGCAGATTTAAGACCCATAAAAACTACAAGTTTTCATTAATATATGTTTACGAAACATATTAAAAATATTGTGGCCTGCCCAGATAACTGATGGTTAAAACCCAAACAAAAACCAGTTGAACTTGAAATTCGGCAGAGGAAGTGGGAATGTCTGGGACATACACTTCGCCAATCTCCAGATGTCCCCGCCTGGATGACATTGGATTGGAACCCATAGGGCAGCAGCGGAATGTGCAGACCCAAGATAACATGAAAACCAACTGTTCTCATACAAGCTAAAAAGATGGGGAAGACTTGGAATGAGATCAAAGAGCTGGAAAGGAATATAATCAGATGGAGAAGTTTTCTGAGAACTACAGTGTTCCTTGCAGGAATGTTGGGATTTTGATTGGATTTGAAACGTAGCTCAAAATCATCACATCCAGCTTTGAATTGAGATATCAATGTCCTAAGCTATTAGGGACGAAATTAAATCCTACCTACCTATCGGTTATTGTGTGTTCGTTCACATCCTCTATTTAATAAAACTGTGTGAAGGCACATTCCAATATAAAATGACAATAATTAAGAATGAGGAGAGAGAACATGTAATGTTTTTTATATGAGTATATGTGTGTGTATATGCCTATTTATTTTCAATTAAGGCAGAGAGACCGCACATTGTGAAAGTAAAATATATTTTTCTACAAATGTGAATTCCATTAATATTCAACAATGGTTCTCGAATCCACACTCCCACGTGACTGCATGACCTATTAAAGGGATAACCCTATATCACTAATGATAAAATACAGCTTATAAAGTATGTATATTCTCTTCATCTACTAATCTTATTTCATCATCTATTGAATCACTTGTTTAGGCTCCGATTATATGACAAAAAAATTGAATTCTCTTCCTCTTCTAATACAAACAATAATATTACAAATAACACTGAGCAACAAAAAAGAAACTTTTTTGTCTCATAAAGAAAAATATGTGGTTCTGATAGTATTTTTTTTCCTGAATTCAAATATGATATCGGGTTTTCTATATCACGCAAGGTTTCCGAGAGACAGGCATTTATAATTTCAAACACTAATATTTTTTTACATTCGTAACTACACAATATTCGAACATTCGGACTCACCTAGAAAGTAAGAAACGACGATTTTCTGCTATATTTTGCCTGTGGAGCATCCCTCTTGATGGTCCAACAATAATCGGCCAGCATATTAGGATTCCATTTTCCTTGATATATCTTTTCCATAGCTGAAACCATTTGGGTTAGCTCATTTGGTTTTATTTTACATTGGACAAATGGACGAAAAAACGTTTATTAAAAAATAATTATTTAAATCCCTTAATCGAAATTGAAATAAAAATAATGTGGGTGATGGAGAAATTCCGAATACATATTTGAAAACAAGATAAAAAACTGCATTAAGTATAACTATTGGTACTCATGACATAAAAATCATGTTGACCAATGTAATCTACTCTAAATATGTCAGCGCAATTTTATCTTTTACCTTCTAATCATATCATGAACACTAGATCATACGTTCAATAAAATATTAAACACGCCGTATCATAGATTTTTTTCTTTCTACGTCACGCTTTGCTATTATTGAAATTTACTACCAGTTTAAATCATCAGCTGCGAGTCATAATCTCTTTCAAGCAAAAATTGACAACATATTTGAAAGCTCTGCAGCAGTATCCATTTATTGTACCATTATGGATTACAGCATGTAAAAATTTGATATTTAAAACTATTGCATTTATTTTAGGTGGATTTGTATGTTAATAGGAGTTAATATTAATTTCAGAGTTAATCACAATGCATAAGTGCTTATTTTTACTGGTTGAATGGAAGACAAAACCTTGTGTTTCTAAATTTAAATAAAACTATTGTTATTGTTATTATTATTATTATTATTATTATTATTATTATTATTATTATTATTATTTTATTTATCAGATTTCAGAATATTTCACATCTTCCTGCGCCAATTAATCTGTCATTCTCCTCCACATCTCTCTGTTATTCCATTCTCCATCGTCCAATCCTTTTCCCCTCATGCTGCTCAAAAGTCCACCAATCCAAGTTACTTTTTGCTGTTTTCTTCTATCAAACGGCATCATTCTAGTATTCTTCTTGGGAATCTGTCGTATTATTTATTATTATAGTTATCAATAATATTAAAGAATTTGCATGTTAGAATTAGACGATATTAAACATAAATTAACACAGATATTTCTCTTAGTAGTGGTTATTATTACATTTACTTAAAAATGACGTTATAAGAAAACAATTATTTACTTAACGAAGAATAAATGTAGGCAACTCCGTGGCGTAAGCGGATAGACACTCGTATCTCACCGCTGGGGTTACGAGATCGAGTCTCGGTCACTCGGAGCTTGTGCAGGTTTTACTCTGGGTTTCTTCCCGTTTTCCCCTGCCACAATTTCATTCCACCATTTCTCCATACTCATCTCATCCATTTCATTTCGTTCATCTGCCTCCGTGATGGTGCGTCAGACGCGGTCGGACGGCACCTTTGTCATTCACAGACCTCTATATAGGGGGATCATCTCATCCCTCGACTCGACTCTGAGTTGGACACGAGTTAAAGATATTTTAAAACTGAATGGAAAAATACCCATTTGAAACTATAGTGAAAGTCTTAAAAAGTGCCCTGTAAAAGTTCCATCATTATACTGAAAATCTTTATAGGAATACTAGAAGTCCCGGCCACGCGTTGCTGTGGCTAAGGTATATGTTAAAAATTAAATTAAGTTGCTGTCTTTCAGCCAAATTACTTAAAACTAATACTTACACTCGACATTAATAATATTGAAAATAAAATAAGCACTGAGCGCACTTAAATTATGAAATAATCAATATTTGTAATTCAATTTAAATTCGTGGTTGCAACAAAAAGCACAGCCATCTGGATCTCTCTTTGTTAAATAATAAACCAATTAATTACCTTACCAAATTACCTTACACCGCCATCTGTTAAAATCGTATGGAACTCACAGATAATTATAACTCTTTGTTAAATAATAAACAAATTATTTGTAATAAAAAATAATGCGACTGTAAATTTAGTTAAAAACTACCCTAAGTCTCAAGTTGGATCAAACTGCATACAGTGTAAACAATTTTATTAAAATCGGTTCAGTAGTTTAGGATTCCATCGCGGACAAACAACGTGACACGAAATTTTTATATATTAAGATTTTAACATTAACAATAAGGCCATTCCAAGTGTACTTTCTCTAACGCTTGAGAATGACAGAGTTGTAATAGTGTACAATGTTTAATTAGATAAGAATGTACTGTTTGCTTGTTCTGGACGCGAGTTTGTCACGTGCTCGGATTGAGGTTGTCACTCGAGTGTCGCCCAGGCGGTGATGAATTGCTTTTCCTTCTCCACCTGGGCTCTCGCTCTTTTTTTTTTTTCACGAGACAAAAAGGATTTATCTTCTATGTGCGCTCCCCAGACGTCCTTCTCATTCTCTAGTAATGACTCTTAAGTTGACCTGTCCAACTCCAAATTTGTCATCAAACTCTTCCCTTTTTACGCATCGACTCAACTTCAGCATTCTAAATAATGACGTAAATTTGGATACAAACTTCTTGTATAAAGGTAAAGCTGTTGAATAATATGCAATGTTATACTATTTTATTTAATGACGCTCTTTATTACGAACTCTTGGTTTTCTTAGGGCTTAAAGGACCTTCGGGACTTGGAAATTTTGGTAGCATGAGGTTCTAGCCGAGCGTTAGTATGTGGATGTATTAGGTATAAAGGCATACGTGTTTTTGAACATAAATAAATGGATTCTTAATTTTAACTATTTTATTTCTAGAGTATAATGATTACAATAACCCTAAGTATTCTAACCCTAAATAACTAATCTAAGCTTATATTAAGAAACCTACATTCGAACTTTCTGGGGTTTGAGAGAGGGAGATGTGGGTTTTATAAATCCACCCTAATCTACATTTTTAAAAATTATCTAATAACTCATACACTTAGAAAAAAAAGTATTAAAATATTTAAGATACTTGACTGCATTTCTAGCTGCTCCTAGCGAATTAATTAAGAAAAATGGTAGGTAGACTTACCCATCAGCTACTCTTGTTTTCACAGACAGACAGGGGTCCCCTTCTTTGCCAAGGTTAAATACTAAACTTTGACCTACATCTCTATTAACTGTACTAACATTCCATTAGTCTAAATTCAGAGATTTTACAGTTAGCCTTGCAATCTTTGTCCTGCCATAATCAAAACTCTGTCCTGAAATATAATATATCTAAGTGCTTTATTTCAACAACTGTTTTATTTGAATAATTAAAATAATCTATGAAATAATTAAATATCTATGTAAATACTCTATGTATTCATAACAAAAGCTGTTGAATAATATGCAGTGTTATACTATTTTATTTAATGGCGCTCTTTAACACCTAATTTCATTACGTGACAATTAAAATCTGGACTTCAGACGTGAAAGAAGTAAAGTAAAGTGATCTCACTACAGGCCTCAGGAGGCCCTTACGTTAGTAGGAGGTTAAGGCTCCTACTTTTTCTAGATAATCGGCGCTTGATGTTAGTCGGGGTGTCAGTCCTGCGTGACGGCCGCCTTTACCCCCAGAACAAGAGTCTGGAACTCAATTCCGTTAATGGCTGAGTCGACCCCATGGACATAGTACCGCCAGTAGGTTTGGGTCAGTTTTAAAAATCCTGATCTCACCGGGACTCGAACCTCGACCTTCCGGCTTGTAGGGTAATGCCTTAACCATTAAGCTACGGCGTGTGCTGACAAATTTTGCACAGAGGCCTACTTTTGTTTTGACTTCAAATTCTTTTACATGCCATAAATCTAATACATGGGATCCAAGACTTTTGTTCCGTTCAAAAGGAAACCATTCTCAGGATTTTTACCCCCTGACAAATCCATCGATCCTGGTCGTACTTGAACCTACAAACTTGCATCATTAGTAATGCCACAAGTAATCTCCAATTTATCTAGAGAATTTGAAAATCAAGAGTGGCATTTGTTAGGACTATTTAACGAATAAAATTAAGCTGTTTACTCACAAATCATTATTTAAATATAGTTATTTTAAAATATTTATATATTTAATGTAAACGGCGATGTTTGAAAACAAATGAGAAAAGTTATGTTTGATTTGTTCATCATAGCAACTAGATCATATTTCTTGCCAAATAGAATCGCAATATTGTAAGAATGTACCCTAGTGGAGAAAAATGAACATATCATTACAGGGTATTAATTAATGTTTTATGTCTTTTGATGTAAATATGTCAATTATATTTTTCTCGAACGTTAATTCCTAGGAAATAATACGTTTAAACAAGTGCAAACAGTTACTCATTTTTTCTGGTATAATTAATTGCTACGAATGTTTTTCTATTATATCTCGCAAGCAGAATCTGGTTACATTCGTGCACTATATAAACAATCTGGGAGCCACTTAATAAATGAAAGCGATAAAATGAAAGTGATAAAATTAAGGTGAAAAACGACTGTGACTGGTTGTAAATCAAAATTCATTGATATATGATTGGTCATTGACTGCCATTTGGGGCATGAGTTAAATAGTCCAAAACAAAGCATTGTAACCACTAGTCCTGCGGGACAGAATGTGAAATTTACACTATAATATATACCTCATTATTATAGGTAAGTTCACCGCTGTGGTCTCGAGGTAGCGTGCTGCCTTGTCACGCAGCGGGCCCGGGTTCGATCCCCGGTCGCGGCAGTTTTTCTGGGTGAGGTTTTTATCGGGGTTTTTCCTCACCTGTAAGACAAATGTCAGAAAAACTTTAAGGCCCAAACGGTCCTCGAAATCATATGGCCATCATCATTATCACCATCCTTGTCATTTCATCATCATCCTTCACCGGAGTGGAAAGTAACGGGAAGCTACCACACCTACAATTCCCTAGTAAAGCTGCAAGCATAGCATGAAAATGCTATGATTGCAGTGAATGACCTGCCTTCGGGCAGAATTACTCTGGATGGATTATAGATAAAATGGAATGAACATATTTTAAGAATGGACTCTTCAAGGATAACAAAACAAGCACTGTTTTACCAGCCTCAAAGCTATAGGGATGTGGGACGTCCTAGAAGACGATGAAAATATGAATTCTGAGAGCGGAACAGGCCGAGGGCCTACCATGAAGAAGAAGATGATGATGATGATGATTATTATTATTATTATTATTATTATTATTAGTATTATTATTATCATCATTATTATTATTATTATCATTATTATTATTATCATTACTATTATTACTATTATAAATACGGATGAATTATATAGTAGTAGTTGTAACCCTTGTCTCTCATTGAGACCTGGACATCTTCTCATTATAGGGGAGTAACTTAACCTTGCAAATATATTTACACTTGGTTTCGCACGGATATCAGTGAGTGGCACGGGGTCAGCGTTCCGTCTTAAGGAGACATCTGGTGAAAACAAGGTACTACTAGGATAGATAAACGTCAACTGAATTTTTCAGTGTTTTCACAGATGCCTCTTTATTCAAGCTTGTGGCTCTTTTATGAGCCAGATAATCTTCGGATTCGGGACCCACGGCTTATAGTCCCTCCCGAAAGACTTGTCGCTTGGATTTTTACATCTTTGAAAATGCATCTACTCCGGCCGGGTTTAAACCCGCGATCTCGGAACTAGAGGCAAGGAAAATAACCACTAGTCTACTGCGACCGACATCAGTTTTATTATTTCATTTAAATATTAAATTTAATTTAAATTTATTTTTAGGATTCAATAATTTGAATAACTTTGTTTTTTTTTAATTTACTTCTGTTTTATTTTGAGAAGCTTAACAACTTGAATTAATTTGTAATCGAATCGAGTGTTTGTTTTATATAATTAATATTAATATATGAATAATATATGAATATATGAATAATATATATATTATATAATATTACATATTACATATTATTTAATTACAGTAAAACTTGCTCAAAGCGGAATCGTATGGGACCAATCTTTTTTTCCACATTACACAAAATTCCGCACTATAAAATGATTAATAATCTTTCATTATAGAGTACCTTATATGTATTTTTACGTACCTTGGATTAATTGTAATTCCGCTGCCTTTGAAAAGTGAAGTGTAGTATGTATGAGCAACTTCGACGGTAACGCGAGAAAAAACAGTACCGTTTTGTCAGCGTTAAAAATGTCTCTTAGGCGCGTACCCTGAAATTAAAAGTATGCAGTTTCAATTTCCACTCACTAACTACACTTTCGTCCACATCCTTTGATTCCCCGCAAATTTCATTCCACACCATCTTGCGTCGTCTTTTAAAACTGACCAGCCAACCTGAAGATGCCTTGAAATCGTAATTCACTAGGGATTTAACAACAGCTAGAGCTTGACTTTGAAGTATCGGTCCGGAAATTTGGAGAGTTATCTTCAATCACTTTCACTGTTTCATTTAATGACGATACATACATTTTAGCCATCTTTATCCGGAAATTAAGAACGCTACCTGTGAAAGATCGGTCTCAGAATTTAAACTAATTTAAGATTTTACAGTGCAATGGTTATTCGTAAGACAAGTATCTGTATTTCGCATAACGAGTATGCAGTGAGGCCGAAATAAAATTTCAGGTACAGGTAGAATCTCCACTTCACCCGGCAGCAGGAATCATTCCTTATTTTTTTTGGCATGACAGGAATTCAATGAAGCGGAAACTAATTAATTTCTCTATCTTTCCGGTTTATATTTTTTCATGAATTGTGTAGAAATATCCTTCCGTTTCCGCGTTGGACATATTCCGTTTTATGTTAAATAAATACACGTAAAATTATTATTTCGCCGCCAGGACCAATAAATTTGTTCACATTGGACAGATTTACGCATTATTCACGTTCCGGATTACTGTATAATATATATATATATATATATATATATATATATATATATATATATATAAATGAGTGCATGTCTTTTTTTTTCTACCTGTATTTTATGGACTCAAAACTACTTGACCGATTTGAATGGGCCTTTTACCATCATTTAGAGAATATTTCTGAGACAGTTAACGTGTATAACATATTAAAGGGCCAAAGCTAAGGCCAAAGCTAAAAAAAAGCATCAGTGCACTAAAAAAGTAGCTTTATGGATCTTTAAATGGCTTATGCTGCCTAAACCACAACAAATGCACCAAATTAATGTACACAGAATTGAATATCTCAAAAAAAAAATCCGCGATAGCATGATAACGGTTAGGCCTAACTCACAATAACCATTTTTGTCTTTCAGATCATTTATGCAAAGACGATCGAGATAAGTAGATTCCCGGGCAACGCCAGGTAATAAGCACCGAGCATCTAAAAATAATTACGATATAAATTTATAGTTAATTTTCTTTTTATTTATTCAGCTAAACTTGTAAAAGCAGATTTAATTTATTATGGCGCAGCACTCCGGGTATTAGTTATTTATTAATACATTCTTATGCATTAAGCACAAAGGTTCAGAGCAATGAAATACTTAAATTTTATAAGCACTCAGAATATAATTTTCTCTTCACTAAAATCCGAGAATAAGAGGTGAACTATCCGATAATGTAGATCGGACAGCAACATGCCTTAAGCTCATGCAAAGTTGTTTCCACTCGTCCTCGTGGTTACACTGGTCAACATGATTTTTGTCTCATTAGTACCAATAGTTGTACTTGATGCAGTTTTTATCGTGTTTTCAAATATGTATTCGGAATTTCTCCATCGCCCACAGTTTTTTTTATTTCAATTATTAATGGATTTAAATAATTATTTTTAATAAACGTTTTTTTCGTCCATTTGCCCATTGTAAAATAAAAATGGGAACACTTTCATCAGTAGATTTCAGCCATGGAAAATATATATCAAGGCAAATGTAATCCTAATATGCTGGCCGATTATCGTTGGACCATCAAGAAGGATGCTCCACAGGCGAAATATAGCAGAAAATTGTCATTTCTTACTTTCTAGGTGAGTCCGAATGTTCGAATATTGGATAGTTACGAATGTAAAAAATATTAAAGTGTTTTAAATTATAAATTCCTGTCTCTCGGAAACCTTGCGTGATGGAGAAAAACCCGATATCATATGAGTAGCATCGTT
Source organism: Diploptera punctata (assembly GCA_030220185.1). Taxonomy (NCBI): domain Eukaryota; kingdom Metazoa; phylum Arthropoda; class Insecta; order Blattodea; family Blaberidae; genus Diploptera; species Diploptera punctata. Next base: position 126,794 of record JASPKZ010007565.1, read on the forward strand.
TCAAACCGTATTATGTCCAAAATTTAAAATTTTACAGGAAATACGGTTTGAAACGACGCTCCTCATATTTAATTCAAGAGAAAAAATACTATCAGAATCACATATTTTTCTTTCTGAGACAAAAAAAAAAGTTTATTTTTTGTTGCTCAGTGTTTTCGTCAACTCGATTCTCTATGTCAAAACAAGAATGATAAATCATGCTACAGAAATTATCCTGTACCGTGAATGTTCAGCGAACCGGAAGCAAGTTATGGAGCTGTAAAGTCTCATGTACACTTAACCAAAAACAGAATGAGTCAACTGTTGCTAATGAAAACTGTGTTTCCCTCGCGTTGTTCACAACATAACATTCTTTCCATCAGCAACATACAAGAGATATCTGTGATTTCAAGACGTGAATTTCACATCAGCAAATATTTCCGCTATGACCGTTCAGTAGCTTAAATCGTAACGTCAGGTTTAGAGAAACCGACAACCAAAAATCTCATATTCGACCCACGGTAATTTTTTATTTTTTGATATTATTTACACGGCCATACATTTAAGAATATAATAATAATAATAATAATAATAATAATAATAATAATAATAATAATAATAATAATGGGATAAGTTTTGTGATATCAAAAGCATGGCAAAATAACAGTTCGTAGCACACATCCTTCTGTTGATGATTTAAGCCGTTTCCGAAAGGCCTACATACTTACTTAATTACACTGGCACTATCGAACCCGTAGGTTCATGGTCGCACGGACATAAGCTCTCAATATATCCCTATCCTGAGCTAATGCTTTCCAATCATTTCCTGTATAATCTACTTCCCTCAAATCATATTTATTGTGATTCTCCCACCTCATTCTTGGTCTACCAACTGGGTGTTTTCCCTCTGGCTTTCCTACAAGAAGCTTCTATGCAACTCCCTCATTCCCCATACGTGCAACATGTCCTGCCCATCGCAGTCTACGAGACTTAACTGTTCTTATTATATCTGGCTTCCTATAAAGACCACATAGTTCATTGTTAAGCAGTCTTCTCCATTCACCTGTCTGTTCATCTCTCTTTTGCCCAAAAAATTTCCTACGTACTTTATTCTCAAATACCTGTAATCTCCTTTCCTCCCTTAAAGCAAGAGTCCATGTTTCGCACCCATATAATATAACTGGTAGAATAATAGTTTTTATATATTTTCAGTTTAACGTTTTTTGAAAGGAGTTGGGACATCAGGAGTCTCTGCAATGCATAATAGCACGCGTTTCCAGAATTGAGCCTATGTTTAATTCCTTTGTGCATTTCATTTCTATTTGTGATTATTGTTCCTAGGTATTTGAATTCAGCCACTTCCTCAAAATTTCCCTCATTTGTCATTAGCTGTCCACTTCCATTGTATAATGTATTACTTCGTGTGACCATATATTTAGTTTTATTGATATTTACTTCCAGTCCTAATTTCTTAGTGTTACTCAATAGTGTGTGCGTGTTGTCCTTTAGTATCTCCTTGCTATCGGCCAATCCGAAAGGCCTACAGTTCTTAAAAATAAAAATAATAACCTAGTTTAGGACGACGGATCTTCCAGGTATATATTTTAATAGTTTACTTCAATTGCCACCCATATTTGTAAATAATATTGTAAATATCTTACTTTTTGTCTAATAAAGTCCTACTACTACTACTACTAGTTTACTTCGTGAAATCCCTACTAGCCACAAATAGACGATCGTTTTAAAATATGTTGAATAAATTATCTTATTCTTCTTCTTCTTCTCATTCTTCTTCTTCTCATTCTTCTTCTCATTCTTCTTCTTCTCTGCATACATATATGCTAGGCTTACAGCCTGTTCAATCCAAAAACCAAGACTCTTTTCGACGCGACGTTCCGTTGATCTTCCAAGTGACCTTCTGTCCGCCGTTAGTTTATGTAAAGTGATCCCACTACAGGCCGTAGGAGACCCTTAGAGTAGTTGGAGGTTAAGGCTTCCACTTTTTTTATCAATCGGAACTTGGTGTCAGCCGGGTTGTCAGGCCGCTTTTATCCCCAAAACAAGCGTATGGTACTCTTTTTCGTTATAGGCTGAGTCTACCCCAGGAATATGGCGTCAACAGAAAGTTTGGGTCAGTTTAAAGATTCTGACCCACTGGGACTCTAACCCTCGACTTTCCGGTTTTTAAGCATATTGCCTTAACCATCTACGCTACGTCGTGCTTCCCTCCTCCCCATCGCACATATCTCTTAATGTACGAACCATCTTGTTTGGTGTCATTCGAGATATGTGCAAATTTCACTCGTATTTTATCTCATTCGTCCAATCTTTTGTTGCCAACAATAAGAGGCAGCATATTAAACAGCTGTGGTTCCACCACAAAAAATTAAACAATAATTGTATGCGGTCTCTGTAAAGTAACATTTAGTTAACAATGCAATTCAATAAAGCACTTTCTCGTCCACACACACAAGCACACAATGGGACGGTTTCTTAAAAATTAATGCATGAACAATAATACAATCAAGCGTTTGAGACTCGTATTCTGGAGTAACTGTCATTACCTAAATAATTTCTTCATATTGAATGGTGAATTTGGGCCTGTACAGAAAAACGCATAGCAGCAACAATACAATATTACGTATCCTGTTGTACTCAATATATATATCCATCCAATCATAGTAATTCTGCCCGAGGGCAGGTTTTCACTGCAATCATAGCATTTGCATGCTATGTTTTGCAGCTTTACTAGGGAATTGTAGGTGTGGTAACTTCCTGTTGCTTCCCACAGCGGTGATGGATGATGATAATGATAAGGATGATAATGTTGGCCGGATGATTCTCGGGGACCGTTGGGCCCTAAGCATCCTGACATTTGTCTTACAGGTGAGGAAAAACCCCGGAAAAAAACCTCATCCAAGAGCCTGTCCCAACCGGGAATCGAACCCGGGCCCGCTGCGTGACAAGGCAGCACGCTACCTCGTGACCACAGCGGTGGATAATGTATATAAACGTGGAAAGAAAAGTAATACTTTTAGCGTATAGTTAGAAATTCTGGTTCAAATACCTCATTTTTTCATGTTATTGCTAAATGTCAAAAATATGGTTATAATATAATATATATGCAATTCTGAAAAATGCTAATCAAATATAACAAAACAAATTACAGATTAAAATTTTGAATTGGATCTAAAAATGATCTATACATTTTTAGAAGTCCATTGTGTAAATGAATAATGTTCCTATTTTAAACACAACGTTTGTTAAAAGCACAAGAATATTATCTCAGAGACATGGCATTTAAAAGCAAGAACAGTAGATATTCTACATTCGACAGAAATGGATTTCTGGTGAAGATTGTCAAGGATTAAAAGGAGAGAGGAAATGTTATAAGTGGAAAGATGAAATTGCAATGATCCCAAGTAGAAACCTCAAAGCAACACAATTAAGAAGGTTTGGACACAAATGAAAAGAATGATGGAAAACACATTACCGAAGGACATTTATTAATAGTATCCGATAGGAAGGAAAAATACCAAAACTAATACATGAATTAAAATGGGCATAGGATGATGTCAAAGACATTGTAACACGTGACTAACTCACTGACTCTATCAAACCCGCAGGTTCATGGCCGCGCGGACATAAGCTTTCCATACATTCCTATCCTGAGCTAATGTTTTCCAACCGTCCCCTGTATAATATGATTCCTCAAATCATGGTTAATGTTATTCTCCCACCTCATTCTTGGTCTACCAACTGGACTTTTACTTGTGGGTTTCCTACAATAAGCTTCCACGTAACCCTTTTCGTTCCTCATTTGTGCCACATGTCCTGTCCATCGCAGTCTACGAGACTTAACTCTTCTCATTATATCTGACTTCCTATAAAAACCATGTAGTTCACTGTTTTGCAGTCTTCTCCATTCACCTGCCTGTTCATCTCTCTTTGGTCCAAAAATGTTCGTAAGAACTTTGGTCTTAAATACTCGTGATCTTCGTTCTTCCCTTAAAGTAAGTGTCCATGTTTCGCATCCATATAATATAACTGGTAAAATAACAGTTTTATATATTTTCAGATTAATGTTTTTTTGAAAGGAGTTGGGACGACAAGAGTCCCTTAATGCATAATAGCATGCATTTCCAGAATTGAGCCTATGTTTAATTTATTTGTGCATCTCATTCCTACTTGTAATTATTGTGCCTGAGTATTTGAATTCAACAACTTCTTCATAAATTAAAACATAATGTCAGTTGCATAAGAAGGGGCGTATTAACCACACATCAGATTTACCAAGGCTAAACCAAAGTGCAATAGAAAACTAGTAATTGTGCCTGACCTATATTGTCCCTGTAATTATCAGTTCCAGGAAATATTAGCTGCAGTTCTAACCAACGGTTCGTATTTCCGAGTCTCCAATTTATGGGCGTATGTATGTGTGTTCGATTCCCTTGCAAGCCATTTCTATTCGTCACTGTGAACCTGCTATCAGACTGGAACTGTGTACTGGCTTTCCTGGATCGTTACATTAATTACATTCCTTCTTTTTGTTACAGTCGGCATTCTCTCTTGCATTGCTTCATTATCTGGTCTTGTTACAGGCTTGGGGAAGTATTAAATTTACAGAAAATATGTTGAATACAAATTAGATAAGCGCTTATATTCTTCCTACTATAAACTTGCGCCTGATATAGCTCAATTACGTCAATAATTCAAAATAAATTCCTGCAGCCTTGTTATTTTAGTCCTCTTATCTATTTCTTGTTCACACAAAATAATAAATAGTGTTTATGGATAATAATAATAATAATTTCAGGTAGTTTCTTTTTTTTTAACTGATTACAAATCAACCGCGGTGAACTAGTGGTTATGCTCCTTGCCTCTAGTCCCGAGGTCGCGAGTTCAAACCCGGCCGGGTCGATGGATTTTTTTAGGATGGAAAATCCAAGGAGCAAGTCCTCCGGGAGGGACTTCAAGCCGTGGGTCCCGAGTCTGAAGATTTTCAGGCTCGTAGAAGATCCGTAAGCCTAAATGAAAAGGCTTCTAAGTAAAATTTACCTAATCTTCCCGTCCTAGTACTACCTTGGTTTTCTAGATGTCAGTATGAGGCGGAACGCTGACCAAGGACCTCTTAAATGGCATCTATACGAAAACAAGTGTAAATAAATTAGTATGGTTCAAATTCTTCCCTGTAGGGGGAGAGCGCCTAAATCTCTGTTAAGGGAAACATGGGCTTACAAGATACAAGAAGATACAAAACAACCTCAATGGTGATTTAGTATGAATTTTAATAATAATAATAATAATAATAATAATAATAATAATGGTGTTTGTAATATATGAATAACAATGCAATATTAGAGTCCAGTGTTGGAATTCAGATAATAATTATAGCTCTGTTGAATTCGAAATAACCGAAGGCGTACTTATATTTTATCCGTGAAGCTGGTTTTCTTTCCTACGTTCTATCATGCGACAGCAGTATAAAGTATCTCAGAAATAGTAATAATGATGATAGTAATAATAATAGTAATAATAATGAATAATAATAGTAATAATAATAATAATAAACTATTTGTTAATATTTTATATTCATACATTTGGTATTAAGCAATATGTCTTTGTATCTCCCAATAAAAATCTACGTACGTGTAGAGTCTAACAGAGCTGTAGTTTTGAAATCATTGCCTCAGATTCAGTGGACACGAGTTCGATCATCGGTCTTGACAAGTTCCTTGGATGGGGTTTCATTTTGGAATTTTCCTCATATTTAAGACAGATGTCAGACCATTATAAAATTATATTCCATATTAACCTTGTTAAAATATATACACAATATCGACATATGTACAAATGATTGTACCTAAAGTTCCTAAGTTGTGATATGATCATATTAAAGCTTCTGTGAATAAGACGAATATAGCAGATTGAATTTATAATGTGATCACTAGGGTTATAAAGATTTGTACTTTTGTTAAATAAAATATTTCGTGTGCAATGGATGGATGAAATTTTACTTAAAACCGTTGAAAAAGGCCTTCATTTCACTGAGCTTGAAGAAACGATCACCCCCAAATATATTTACATATCAAAATTTAATATTAATTTGGAGGGTGACCTTTTCTTGAAGCTCAGTGAAATGAAGACCTTTTACAATGGTTTTAAGCAAAAGTTCACCCATTTATTGCACAGGAAATATTTTATTCCACGAAATACCAAAAAGTTAAACCCTAGTGATCACATTTCAAGTTGTCATTACATTTTTTATTTACAATAATAAAATGTTTAAATAAAATTATAAAATGGTCACCTTGCAGATCCGTGTCCTCAACTTAAGATGTTTTAATGCTCTATAGGGCTTTCGGGGCTAGTCCCATCATCACAGAAAGAAGTAGGTATGTATTAATTTATTGACCCTCGTTGAAGCACTGACTTAGTTGTGATTATTCTGTAGAGAGGATTGTGCATACTGGGCATTTTCTCATTCAGAAATAAGTCGTTATCGATTTCTCTCAATATTGCAATTTCTGCCCGTATGCTTTCTCTGTATAATATTCTAAGGGCGTTATCGATGTTGTACATATGATGTCCTGCTTGAATTACGTGTTTTGCGTAACTCGACTTCCCTCCAGCGTAGACAAAATCTCTAAAATGCTCTTTAAATCTGACATTAAAGTTTCTGCTGGTTTTTCCAATGTATTTTTTTTTACAATCTGTACACGTTAATTTGTATATTCCTTTATTGTTAAAATCATTATTTTATTCAATACTAGCGTACCCGGCAGACGTTGTCCTGCCCGAACGTTCAATTCTCATGTCATGGGCGGGCCATAAAAATATGTTACTCTTTTACCATACAATTCAGAAATTAGAACATAATTAGATCTTATTAAATAAGTTCGCAAGAAAACGTCTTACAGCCTTCTGTTGTGGCTCAAGAAGTGTGAATGATGACGTCACATAGTCCTGAACATTATAATTGTACCCTCCTTTGCAGATAAGCTAAGAACCGTCATATAACAATTATATTAGAGTGAAAAAAAAAGATAAATTGATGAGAGTGAGTCAAAACAGATTTTTCTTCCCCCAGCTAGATTTCATTTCTGACCCATACTGGCCGACATTCCATAAGAAAAACTTTTTCCCCCGTACAGACTCGAACCAGCGTAAGACCCGTAGTTCTGCGCCAAGACTTCTTGCCTTAACCACTCGGCTACGGCGCGAGACTCTCGGTATCAATGAAAGACAAAAATGGTTATAGTGAGTTATCCGTAAGAGATAAGGGACTCTTGGTATCAATGAAAGACAAAAATAGTTTTTGTGAGTTATCCGTAAGAGATAAACATATGCTGTCCCGTACTTTTTTGTAGAGCTTTTTGAGATATTCAATTCTGTGTATTTCTTATGGTTTCTTATGGTTTAGGCAACGTAAGCCATTTAAGCGTCCAAAGAGCTACTTTTTTCACGTTTTCCACTACAAAGGGCGATTTTTAAGGGTGTAGGAGTTGAGTGTCACAACTCTCTTCATCCCGGGAATCTCCTGAACATTTTGCAAAAACCCCCATCACAATCGGATCAACGGTATGGCCGCGCATAAAGAATGAACAAACAGATATAAAAACAAACAAACAAACATTAATTTTTATATATAAGATTATTGTTTATTAAGTTGTGTAATTTATTTCCTGTTCTGTATGCTATATTTATATTTTTGTCAAGCTTTTTTAATGTGATAGCTAATTTTAATGTTTCTTTGCCTGCATATATAGGAATTATCCTATTCTTGTTATTTTAGTTGGATTCCTTCTAAAGTTTGGTTATACTCGAAATAATAATATTTATTTTTTGTTTATTTAGGGGTTTATTTATTATTTGTTTAGCCTATTATAGCCGTTTACTTCAGCCATGTGTTAATATAATCCAATTATTTATTTTAATTGTTTTTATTTAAAGGAAGTTTTAGCATTCCATTTATTAAACTCTTAAACGTACTTATTTTATGTTGTACAGCAATGCCAGGATTGTTTATAGCTAGTTTGTTTCTCGTCGGTTTTTCGATAAATGCCAATTTTTATCTTATTAGTATTGAAGTTTTTTTGTTATTGTTAAATTCAAATAGTTAATACTATTATTTACTTCTGTTTCTTCGGTAAAAAATAATTGTATTATGCATATTGTTTAATTCCTGCGAATGTTTTTGTCTTTTCTATGTTCATTGTCGTAAATTACTAAGACGTCATCTACATATCTTGTAATTAATTTTATTTTATATTCATTAATTAATTTTTTATTTAAAAAATCCATAAAACATTATCAATAAAATGTCAAATTTCAGCAGAAAATTTAAATTGCATAAATCCCAATAATATATAATCGCATTAAAATTCATGCAGGATTTAACCTTACTGTTTCAAGTATACCTAATTAAATATTTTATTTTACATTGCAAGTTTATTTTTTTCAATTAACTATATTTCAAAACTATATTCATATTGTTTTTGTATATATTGCAAATTTGTTTTTTTTAATAACTACACTATATATAGAAAATCGATAATATTATCCAAAGACAATAGCCCATTTACTCATCTAGGTTTTAAGAATCCAGAAGTACGTTTTTAAATGTAGTGTGTATGTGTGTTAAATAATAGATAAATAAGTTGGTAAGAGGCACTCGAAAGAGCATTAAGTTATAAGTTTATGATTTGTCTTTTTTTTATGAGTTCGTTCAGTGATCCTGTCCATATTCTGCATTGTTTGTAATGGTATCGCTCACACTTTTGGTCGCATATCTTGCATTCACACGAATCACTCGGTTGGTGGAATTTTGTATTTTTGCACATTTTGTGATGATATCCGTGTGTTGCTAAACATATGATTCTGTGCCTTTGTGGTTGGTTACTTCCAGTCCACTCTCTGTTTACCATGGCATCTGAGGCGTAGAAATCTTCGTCGATCTCTTTTTCTCTCTGTTTCTTTTTTTCGATGACTTTCTTATATGGTTCCGTTGCTGGCAGTAGTATCCTTTGCCTCAGGTCCTCTAGGAAGAAGGTTTCTCTGGCTAGCATATAGGCCATTCTATTTGGTGTGTATTTGCTTGCACCTAATGCCTTTTTGATGAATCTTGGTTTTACTTTTTCTAACCTCTCCAAATCGCTGGTCGATAGTTTCTCCCATATCAGTTCTATCCCGTAGGTGATGATCGGGGTGATCACTGATGCGAATAATTTGATGGCTGTGACTAATTTTAACGATGTGATGTCTTTGATACTGCACATAGCTCTTATAGCTGCTGCTGCTCTCTCCTGCACATGTGCGCTGAAAGACTTTGTTGTTGGCTGTAGTGTTATGCCTAAATATCTGAATTTGTTGACTATTCTTATCGATTCTTCTCCTAGTTTTAGATTATCACTTGCCGCTGTTCTTCCTCCTTTCTTGAAAACCATTTGTACGGTCTTGTTGCTGTTTATCTTGAACTCATTTTCCATAGCCCATCGTTGTATCCCATCTATGCCTTTTTGCAATTATTCTTTGTTTCGTGCTCCAATGGCCATGTCGTCCGCATACATTACCAGCGTGGTCCCGTTTGTTGCTTTCCCAATGTCAGCCGTCATTATGTTAAATAGTAGCGGGCTGATGGGGTCTCCTTGTAGTATCCCATTAGTTTGCATAACCTCGTCTGATGCCGCAACCTCATCTGTTATTTGTAACCAGTTTCGCCTCATTATGTCGTGTACTATTCCAACAATGGGGTGCTGTTTCCAATCATGACCCTCATCTTCGTGAGTAGTTTTGTTCTGTTTATGTAATCGAAAGCTTTTTCATAATCTATGAAGACCACGTAGTATTTCCCTTTCGGTCTGTTGAGGGCTGCTTCTATCTCATATAATAATGGGGATGCTGCTTGCAAAGTGGATTTTCCTTTCCTAAATCCGAATTGGTTATCTGGGAGTTTAATTTTGTGATGTCCATCAATCTGTTTGTAAGTATCTTCATAAAGATTTTGAACAGGCTGTTCTCCAGTACAACGCCTCTGTATGAGTTCATGTCTCCCGTGTTTCCTTTACCTTTATACAGCATTTTCAGGGTAGCCCTTCTCCATTGTTCTGGTATGGTTCTCGTCTCTAGGCATTTGTTAAACAGTTCTTTCCATATTGATATTAGCACGTCAGCTGATGCCTTTAGGTGTTCGTATGCTACTTGATCCGGTCCTGTGGCTTTTTGTATTTTTGCTTCTTTCACGCATCTGTTTATTTCATCCTCTGTGATTTCCATTTCCAGATTCAGGGTTCTTGGGTTCCTGGTAGTATTGGCTTCGTAAGCTTCTGTTCTGTTTCCTTCATTCAGTATTTTTGTGAGGTGGTTTTCCCAATCATCTATCGGTATTTCTTTCATCACTCCTCTGGGTTTCCTCCTTAAGACCAGGAAAGGGTCCTTTTCTGCTTCTTCGGCTAGCTGTTGGGCTTTCATTTCTATGTAATGGGTTTTCTTGTATTTTATTATGATTTTGTACTGTTTTCTTTTCTGGGCGTATCGTTCTAGGTCTACTTGATTTTTGGATTCCTTTGCTTTGTTTAGTGCTTTTAGTGTTTCCTTCCGTTCTGTGTAGCACATCCTGTCGAACCACGGTTGTGCTCTTCTTTTTGATGTTGGTTGACAGGCGTTCTTTATAAGGTTGTTAGTGATGTCTAGTGCTTTGTCCAATTGGCCTTCCTTTATTCTCGTTTTAGCTTTATCTATGTTCTCCGTGTTTTTTTCGTATTTGTTCTACATCTAGTTTTCTTGATATCCTGTTTTTAGGGGTTTCCTTGTTTGGTCTATTTCTGGCCTTTGTCTTTTCCAGTCTTGTTGCTATCGGTACGTGTTTCCTGATGGGTGCTAAGTTTGATGACCATAGCCCCTTTTGTTCTATTAATCTTAGATATTTTCCCTTATATAGCAGTAAATCGATCGCGCTTGTTCCATTGTGCGCTATATATGTTGGCAGTTCCATCTCATTGGTTAGGGTGTAAACCTCTTCTCTCATTTTCCCTAGAACTACTTCAGTCTTTGTGTTCTTCTTGTCTATCCTGCAGTTGATGTCTCCAACTATTATGACGGATTCGTCTTCTTCCGTGTCTGCTATTGCTGTTATTAAAGTTTCTATCACTTCCTCCGTGGTTGCTTGTGGTCATATGTACACTGCTACGAGTGTGATGTTGTCTGTTCTCACTGTGAGTATGTCTTCGTCTTTGTGTATTACTTTGAAGTTCCCCTGTGATGGCCTCAGATAGCATGATACGCCACCTGTCGGCCTGCCATCCGTTTTCCTTCCGTACGAGTGTAGTCCGTAAAACCCCTCTATGTTGATCTGTTCCGTTGCGAATGTTTCTGTGAATACCATTATGTCATATTCTAGTAGTTCTTCTACTGGTATATATTTCAGTGCATTTTTGAGACCTTCCGCATTCCAATTAAGAACATTAACAGGCGATTGAGACTCCTTTGTTTCTAAATGTTCTCCGAAAAAGATAGCGTTTTTATCAGTACCCCTCCGGCCAGAAGTCTGAGCCATTTACTGTCTCCAGGTATTCAAATGGTATTCCTATCTTGAATGTTTTGTTCCTTCCCCTGCTCGCTATTTCTTCGCAGATCAGATTTCCTTGAATACCATTGTTTAGTAGGTAGTTTTTTACTTTATCTGGTGTTGTGTCTTCTTTCAGTCTTCCTAGGAAGAGCCAGGCATACCTCTGTGTTGTTTGGATGTCTTCGTTCTTGCTCGTTTGGGTCCCTATCTTCTGTTCAGGCTTTTGTTGTGATTTTCGTGTTTCTTTTCCTTCCAACGTTACTCCTGGTTATAATAATAGAGAGCTATGACTTTCCCTAAACAGTATCAATACATCCGTTTCTTCTTCATAGGAGATTTTGCATCTTAGATGGAATATGTTCTTGCCAAGTATAATTTTACTTCTGACAGGATCTACACCTTGAAATGACATGCCATATTTTTTTTATATATAGGTATATTAAATCCATATGCTTCTGTTATTTTCCTAAGCTTATACAGACCTTTTTTCTGCAAGATTATCTTCTGGATTTTCAATTATTATTTGGTTATCTGCAAAACAATAAGATGTTTAATTGTGTATTTTCTGATATTCTTATTACAAATTTATTTTCATAAAATTGAACCTTTATGTTCAAATGGTAAGAGAAAATATCTGCAGCCGAGCAGGGACTAACCCACGAGTATTCAGAGAACAATATGAAAGATTAAATTTGTGTTACGTTAATTTCCTTCGAAATTTCTTCCTTTTCTCTTCAGTTCTTGTTTTCTTGCATATATATATATTGCAGAATTTATTTCTCCCCAGATTTTCTCCCTTCTTCATTTTCTCCTTTTCTAATTTCTGCATATGTTTCTCCTCTTCAGTTCTCTCATTTTTCCATTATTATCTTATATTCTCTCTAACGTCATCTCTCTCACTCTCCCTCTCTCTCTCTCTCTCTCTCTCTCTCTCTCTCCCTCTCTCTCTCTCTCTCTCTCACACACACACACACACACACACACACAAACACATACACACACACACACACACAAACACATACATATACACACACACACACACACACAATTTGCTTCCCCCATTTTCACTTTTATGCTTCCAGCTCTTTCCTGTTCATATCCTGCTCTCTCTCCATTAGTAGTATAGTTAAACTATAAATAGTCACTCGTACTTTTAAAGAAAAATCAGTGCTGAAACAAGGATTTTTATTTTAATAATATCCATTATTAAGTCATGCTCATAATGTTTCATGCTCGTATATAGAAGAAACCTTTTTTTTTCGGTAATCTGGAAGTTGTCATATTGAATAAACAGTAAGTTAGCCTAATTTTCGTGGGAAATTGGCTGTTTGTAATTCGCACCTGTTACAACCATTAATCTACTTAGGTAGTAGTTTATTTTAACACCAGATGGCAGCACCGGTATCTGAAACCTGGTCTATACCTCACTCCCTCCCACAACTTTATCGATGGGTTGACAAACAACCCTTTCTATCATGACTAATTCGGTTAATTGGACATTAATTAAAACAGGTATCCATAGAAAGATGTATGAGGACCACAAGTGCTTTTACATCGATAATTTCTACACGCTAACATGCAATGTACCTACTTCAATTTTAAGGAATTTGTATGCAAGCAATTAATTTCACTTCTACGTCGCAAAATTATTAAAACTGATTTTGTGAGCATATGTGGAATATTGACGGATTCAAAGCAATAAATTAGCATAGATGTAGTCCATACTTTGGTCTTCCTCTATCTCGAAGTCCTTTAGGTTGATACTGCACTGCTAATTTAGGAAAGCGAGATGGGTTCAATCTTTGGACATGTAACCAATTGCTTTGATAATTCTGAATTTCTTCAATTTTATTTTGAACTTTTAATTTAACGCGTATATCTGAGTTTCTTTCTGTTAAACCTAGGAGTGGAAGTAAATATCTCATCTATGCCGCTTGCAATTTTGATTTGATTTTAAACTATGGATTTTTAAAGATGAAAAAAATTCAAGGAGCAAGTCCCCGGGAGAGATTTTAAGCCCCGGGTCACGAGTCTCAAGATTTTCAGGCTAGTTAAAGAATCTTAGGCCTGAATAAAAAGGTCTCTAAGCAAAATATATCGAATTTTTCCATTCTACTGCTATGTTGGTTTCCCACATGTCACTATGGTGCGAAACGCTGATCCCGGGCCACTCAATGACTTATAACTTATTAGAAAACAAGTGTGACTAAATTAGAATGGTTGAATTTCTCGCCTCTAGGGGGAGAACGCCTTAATCTCGCTGAGAGGCACAAGGGATCACAAGAATTTAGTATCCAATTTTCGCTGTTATATTTAAGTCCAGATTTTGCAGTTACATTGTGTACTCTCAAATTGGTAGTGGTTGACATTTGTTTAACAAAATTTCTTCCTACGAACCATTTACTACATTGTATTTTTTGTAATTTTTTTGAACGATTTAATTATGTTTATTTTTCTATATCAAATGATTGTGTATGAGTTATTGTGTTATGTTCTTAGGAATGCGTCGGTTCGCTCAGGGTAGATTATACGAGATCTCAGGGTGTAATAATATTGTTATAATTACAAATAATTTAAACTTCTCACTTCCGTATTAATTGAGTTTTATAATTTATTAATGGAAAACACAATCGTTATTACAAATAATCCAGGAGTGCAGTTCATGAATTTGTGAAGTCCGCGTGCGTTTTATATCAAAGTTCCAAATTTAGAAGGCTACATTTCTTCTAAGTTAATAAATTTTATGTTACATTTCAGGGCATCGCAGAAGATTCTGAATTAGGCTATATCGGACATCACGGTCTGGAGAGCTGAGTATGTTATAATACTGATTAGAGAGCGAGAAAATTTTTATATGCGTTTTCGCTTAAAAAGGCGATGGCTCCTCCTAGTTCATCTACTCCACTCAATACAATGAATACACATATGTTACAGTAAATCTCATTCGTACCCTTAGAGGCGGGTTAACGCCCTGGGAATTCCTGAAATGCAAGTTTGTTCAACACAGTTATGAATATTTTTATAATATACACGTGTGATTCTTTCACATGTAAGTGTCATTCTTATTTATTGGTATTACTGGTCATAGTCTTAATTAACGTTTTCTGGGAACTTGGTTATAATTGCTTTTTGATATTGTTAATAGATAACTATGTTTTCAGATTCTTTCAAAATTGTAATCTGTCATATCAAGATACTATGTTATCTTTTCTTAAGGGGGAATGCATATTTATTGTTACCTGTATAATAAATCGAATTAGTTTTATTATTTTAACAATACCCTTTGTGTTCATATATATTTTCTTGTTATTTGTGTAGACAGGTAGCATTTTAACAATACGTCTTTATTCTAGTCATGTATTGGAATTTCCCTGGGCCAGTATTACTAATTTGCCACATATGCCTTTTTATAACAATATTAATAAGATAATATATTTTGATTATTAATTAATTAATTGAATTAAACATTTAATATGATTTCCTTAATCCTTGTAATTTTCTGAATCTAATGATATGTTATAAGACATGTTTATCTTATGGCATATTTGATTACATTTTCAGTACATTTTAGTTTTATATCTATGTATATATATGAGTCTATTAATTCTTGGTACAAGAATAAATTTTAACCTACTTTGATGTTCTATAAATATAGGAAAATATAATTTACAAAATGTACTGCAGTACATTGAAATTCGTTATAATTAAATTCTGTATATTGAACGGTTTAATTTAGGTTTATTTCATCATCATACACCATTCATGAATATAGGCCAATGTTGACCTGTTTCGGTCTCAACTAGACGGGGTCTAAAAGTTGTTTTTATGGACGTCCAGGTCGTCGTCCTCGTGGGCGATACCGAAGAATTACAATAGGGATCCTAGTTGGTGACATTCGAGATACATGTTGCAGGCATCTCTCTTTGTTGGTGGATATATTTTCTTCTAAATATTATATATGGAGTTCCTTTAAAATATCTTCACTCTTCTGATGGTCAACTAGTGCATATCCAGCAGTTCTGAGAATGAATCTCATTTCTGCAGCTCTTAACCTGATGATGTCTTTCTTTTTAAGAACCCAAATTTCACTTCCATACAGGAAAGTCGGAGGGCAAGAGTTTTATATAATTTGAGTCTTGGGTGTAGCCGAGCGGTTAATGTAGGAAGCCTTGGCGCAGAGCTACGGGACTTGCGCTGGTTCGAGTCTCCATGGGGGAAGAAATTTTCTCATGGTATTTCGGCCAGTATGGGACCGGTGCCCACCCAGCATCGTGAGGCAATTGGGTAGCTACAATAAGTAGCGACTCCAGGTTGAGGAACCAGCTATAACGGCTGGGGGACTCGACATGCTAACCACATGTCACCCCTACACTGGCTGTTGATCATCTACCTCTGTAATTGACACATGTGGATGTGAAGGGCCAGCAGCCGGCTGGTAAAAGGGCAACCGCTGAAAATTGGAAAGACCCTCAATCGGAATCGGGTGTTTTTGTACAGGATGTGGTTTTAAAATATTAAGCCTAATATTTGTAATAAAATTACGAGTTTTATATTAAGACCGTTTTCGCCTTGATACTAGGAGAATTTATTAACTTGCTCTAAAATCGTATTCTCCATCATTATTTTGCCCCTACGTATTGCATTGGTGCCTCGGAATACCATTATATTGGTTTTATCAGTTAATATGTTTATACTATAGTCTTTTGTGATATTATGTAGAATAAATAAAACCTTTTTTGTGACACGTCTTCTGATTTAGCAGTAACTACCTCGCGGTCAACAAATAGCATAGTGTTAAGATTTAATGTTATTTGTAATCTGAATTCCGAATGAGTATTCTTCATGCCAGTGACGTAGTATATTACCTGAATAAAATTATCATAAGTACTGTAATTCAAAGAGTGGTTTCCAATTTATCTATAGTATCCGGAAATCAAGAGTGGCATTTGGTAGAACCATTTAATTAATAAAATTTGTGTTTACTCACAAAACATTATTTAAATATAGTTATTTTAAAATATTCAAATATTTAATGCAAACGGCGATGTTTCAAAACAAATGACAAATGTTTGGTTATGTTTCATTTGTTCATCACTGCAACTTGATCATACTATGTATTGCCAAATATAATCACAATATTGTAAGAATGCACCCTAGTGGAGAAAAAAATGAAACAAACTGTGTATTATAACGAACATTCCATTCTTCCATCCATAGTAATTCTGCCCGAGGGCAGATCTTTCACTGCAATCACAGCATTCTCATGCTATGCTTTGCAGCTTTACTAGAGAATTATGTGTGTTTAGCTTCCCGTTGTTATCCACACGAGTGAAGGATGATGATGATGATGATGATGATGATGATAAGGATGATGATGATGATGGCCGGATGATCTTCGGGGACCGTTGGGCCCTAAGCTTCCTGACATTTGTCTTACAGGGGCCTGTCCCGATCAGAAATCGAACTCGTGCCCGCTGCGTGACAAGACAGCACGCTACCTCGAGACCACAGCGGTAGACATAGGTTATTAATTCATTTTTTTCGGAAATAACTCAGTAAAATCAGTATTTAAAAACACAATTATCAAATGTGTAGGCCGAAGGAATCTGTTCATTATTTGCTATATTCAACGTATTTGTTAGAGCGTCAGTCACTGCAAAATAATGCTGTGACGTGTTCAGAATATTAAGAAGGAAGAGCTTTCTTTATTTTGGTAATCAAAATTCGATAATTAGCGAGGTGAAACACGACTGTGATTGGTTGTAAAACAAAATTCATTGAAACGTGATTGGTCATTGACTTTCATTTGAGGCATGGGTTAAATAGTCATAAGTAATGCCACAAGTGATTTCCAAATTATCTAGAGAATTTGGAAATCAAGAGTGGCATTTGTTAGGACTATTTAACGAATAAAATTAAGCTGTTTACTGACAAATCATTATTTAAATATAGTTATATTTAATGTAAACGGCGATGTTTGAAAACAATGAGAAACGTTATGTTTCACTTGTTTATCACTGCAACCAGATCATATTATTTATTGCCAAAGGATCGCAATATTGTAAGAATGCACCCTAGTGGAGGAAAAAAATGAAACACATCAAACTGTATATTAATTAATTTATGATGTCCTATGATATAAATATGTAAATTATATTTTTCTGGAATGTTATTAACTGGACAAAAATACGTTTAAGAAAGTGCAAACAGTGGTTTCTTCTTTTTGTGGTATAATGAATTGCTACAAATGTTTTTATATTATCTCCCGCAACCACGATAGGGTTTTATTCGTGCATTATATATACAATCTGGTAGCCACATCGCATCACTCCAGAATAATGGTATGATCTATTCAGAATGTTAAAAAGGAGGAGCTTGATTTTACAGTGATAAAATTAAACTGATAAAATCGAGGTGAAAACTACTGTGATTGGTTGTGAATAAAAAAATTATTGAAACGTGATTGGTCATGGACTCTCATTTGGGGCATGAGTTAAATAGTCTTAATAAAATGTCACAACTATCTGAGATATTCAGAATCACTTTTAACCTACAAATAAGTTCTACAAACATAGGGAAACATACAGAATGTAATGTATTAGCAAGTTGTTAAATGAAAAGTGTGGAGTCAGAGCAGAATGTGGAACGTGAATCACAAATGGTGATTACAAGAGTCATTGTGAACAATTAAACTGTCCACATCAACATAAAGTTTAAAACTGGACAAATTTGTGGCAAACATTAACTGGTAGATAAAATGTTTTTGGGGTATCGAAGCAATGACCGTCAATCAGGATCTAGATGTTACAATTTAATCTAGCTGGTCGCTATAAATCCTAACTGCAGCAAACATGTGTGTGCATGCCCATACATCTGTCAGTTACATGTGCCGCCGTCGCATTCTACGTCACTTCTACTAATAATACAATTACCTGAATTATCTTAATAAATCGTCACAACATTTTACAACGATTTATCACTTAATTTTTTATCTCAATTGTTCTTTAGATTCTAATTCAAATTGGCATGTGCAAGTAAAACAAACATCTAAAAGGATCTTCTCCATAATGCATTCCCTAAAGCGACTTAAACATTTTCTTCCTACAACTCTTAAAAGAATTTTAATCCAAACTTTAGTGATGCCGCATTTTGACTACTGTGACGTTCTACTAACTGACATAAGTGACGGATTGTCGGACAAACTGCAGCGTGTCCATAATATGTGTATCAGATTCATATTTAATGTTCGAAAATAACGATCACATTTCTCCATTATTCCACGAATTGTCATGGCTACATCTAAAAGAGAGAAGAAAATCACACTGTCTAATTCTCCTATTTAAGATCCTACATACCTCGATTCCCAATTATTTATCATCCCGTTTCCAGTATCTATCCTCAAACCATAACTTAAACACAAGATCACAACATAGTCTCTTACTTAATATACCGCAACATAGGACATCACATCACTCCATGTCATATACCATCTTCACTTCTCGCAACTGGAATTCCCTACCACAAGAAATAAGGGGCTGCCGGAATTGACATCCTTTAAAAGAAATCTAAATTTATATTTGATCTAAACTCGGCTTCATTATTATCCAGTGTAAGGTATATATATTAATTGGTGTTTCTCGTATAATGTATCATATTTTTATTATTATTATTATTATTATTATTATTATTATTATTATTATTATTATTATTATTATTGTTATTACCCTATAAAATGTTGTTTGTACATGACATTTACATTGCTACATTTATTGTATCTTTAACTGTTTAGTCAAATATTTATTTGTATTTGTGCTGGTTGAGTGGAAGAGAGGGCCTGATGGCCTTAAATCTGCCAGAATAAATAAAGTATTATTATTATTTAATACACAAGTGATCTTCTTGGTGATATAATATTAAAATATATATGTAGTCAATATGCCCATTTCACCAATTAATGTTTTAAAATGGTCAACAAGTTTCTACAGCCAAGCTGTCATTCTCAAGACCAGATATTGACTGATATCTGGTCTTGAGAATGACAGCTTGGCTGTAGAAACTTGTTGACCATTTTAAAACATTAATTGGTGAAATGGGCATATTGACTACATATATATTTTAATATTATTATTATTATTATTATTATTATTATTATTATTATTATTACTTAACTTTATTTCTTCTTCATATTTACTCACCTTTCTCACATTTCCTTATTATCCTTCATTCCTTCTACTTTTTCGCAATCTTTGGTTCATTTTCCTATATTTTTTTCCTTCTGTTTCTCGTTTGTTATACTTTCTCTTTATTATACTCTATTCTCTCCTAAACATAATATTCAGTTGTTTCCATTAATATTTGGCTTGGATTTAAAACGGGATGTTATTCTTCTTCCTTAAGCTTTTTTTTTTCAAAATAAGCAATATATATTATGTTAGTATTATAGAATTCTTCTATTCTATAGTGTTCTGCCCGAGGGCACTGCAATCATAACATTTACATGCTATGCTTTGCAGCTTTACTACGGAATTATATGTGACGTTGCTTTCCGTTTCTTTCCACACCGATGAATTATAACGATAAGGATTATGATGATGACGGGATGATTTTCGGGGACCGTAGGGCCCTACGCTTCCTGACGTATGTCTTTCAGATGAGGAAAAAATCCGAAAAAATCTCACCCAGGAGCCTGTCCGGACCGGGCCTCTGCGTGACAAGGCAGCACGCTACCACGAATACCACACCGGTGGACCTATTACAGAATATACGTTATATCTTTTTTATTTGAAAGGTACAGGAAATGAACCAGAAATGAACTTGATGTGTCATTGGATTTTCCATGGAAAGTTCTATCATTTAAAAGCGTGGAACAGTAAAATACTGAGTTTGACCATGGTTTACGTATCTCCATGATTGCCATACAGGTAAGAAAATACGTATATTGTAAAACTAGAAATACGTTTTTCTAGATCTCAAGGGGAAAAAGTAACTTTTTTTTTGCTGTTCCTTTCATTTATGATGCATTATTGCAGTATTTCGTACTGCATTAACAGGCACCTGCTAATTATTGCTCTACCATAGTTTATATTAAATAAACTGATCTGTTATAATTAAATAGTTCCTTCGAAACGGGATGTAAGCATCTATTTTCTCGAAAGGTGATTTTAAGGTGCTAAAAATAAAGCAATATTTAAATATTTACTGCTATTTATGTAATTGAGATTTACTAAAAGTTTGGGCTGATTCCGAAAGAAATGCCACTTTAATTGTCGATCATATCCTTATTCGAGAGAAAATCTTCAATTGTTCAATAAGATAGTTACGCAGGAACAATCAAATTTCGTAATGATTAACGTTTTAAATATGTAGTAATTAATGTGTTCTTTCTTTCTTATTTTTATTTATATAGCGCAGTGATTATTTTCGTATTATCTTACGTAATTTATAATTGCATTATTTAAAAATTAATTGGTACTTTTATTTCAATCTCACATTACACAATAACAAACTGTTGAAGGATTAACTATGAACGCATCTTTATGTTCAGTTTTTGAGGAAATTCAAGCTTCTCTCCAACTTTGTTTTTTCTCCTTAATTGTGCAATTTGTTCCTATATGTATTTATCTTTCCAATTAGATATTATCCTGTTCTTATTTTATGTTCTCTTTAAATGTATTATTTTCTCAAAACTTGTTTCTTTACAACTCTAATTTTTTTCCGAAAAGTTCTTTATTTTTGTCACAAATATATGTCTTCCCTCTTTTTCTTATGCTCTAATTTATTTATTTCTTCTGTTCAATTTTATATTTTTATACACTTATTTTCTCACTTTTCTTCTCATATATTCCTTTCCTCCTCAATCTAATTGTTCTCCCATTTTTTCTCAAATTCAATACAATGCTCTTTCTTCCATTGCTTCCCCTGATTTTGCTTTTAATCTCCTCAGAGTCCCCATTTAAATTCATCATTTATTTACATCCCTCCCTCTTCTCCTCTTCTCTCTCTCTCTCTCTCTCTCTCTCTCTCTCTCTCTCTCTCTCTCTCTCTCTCTCTCTCTCTCTCTTCCCATTCGCTTCCATTTATCACTCAGTTAATACATACATCTATGATTACAATACATGTATAGAGGAGAGATTCTGAGAAAGCAAAGCTGGATGTTTCAAAACTGTGTTCAGTATATGGCATTAATATGCACTTTATATACAGTATTACTCACCCAAGTAAGTCTGCACGGCTAGAGGTGAAGTGTTTTAGCGCTGTTGTCGCCAAACTACTACTCTATGGAAGGGCGAATCCTTAAACATACGTGAAAGTTGTCAAATTAGCCATTTACTCAATGAATGCTGAAGGTGTTGGATCATTTAACAGCATCACAACACAACACAGGGGACGGGATTTGGCAACATGCAATGAGGAAGGCAAAGGAGGGATACATCATTCCCCAGTATAACATGGTTTCCGGATTATTAATTTGGTCTATGTCAGTTAATACGTATTTTTTGTATTGTAAGCCTATGTTTTCCCTTTACAGAGATTTTAGGCGCTCTTGCCCTACATGGAAGAATTTGAACCGTATTAATTTAGTTACACTTGTTTTCGTATAGATGCCATTTTGAGTGGTCCGTGGTCAGCGTTCCGCCTCATACTGACATCTAGGAAACCAAGGTAGTACTAGGACGGGAAAATTCGGTAAATTTTGCTTAGAAGCCTTTTCATTCAGGCTTAAGGATTTTTACGAGCCTGAAAATCTTCAGACTCGGGACCCACTGTTTAAAGTCCCTCCCGGAGGACTTGCTCCTTGGATTTTTCCGTTCTAAAAAATCCATCGACCCCGGCCGGGTTTGAACCCGCGACCCTCGGGACTAGAGACAAGGAGCATAACCACTAGTCCACCGCGGCCGACAGTTAGTTAAATACGTCAGATCATTTAAAAATCACAGAATTTGCCAGTTTTCTCCTGTCACTTAAATAATACAACACCGGGGATAGGAAGTGATAAAATAGTAACAGAAGAAAGAGAATTGACAGCACATTCCTGACATATTTCCCGCGTGCATATTTGAGTGAGTAATAGGTTGGCTAACGTATCCTATATCAATAACATACATATTTTCCCAGAGGAATCAGGGTACTTGGATTTAAGGTAATAAAGCAATGGTGGTAATACGCGACTGTACCGGGCATCTTGCGGCTTTGTTTCTTGACTGAGTCCTGACAGGAAGTAGATGTGCTCTGCTCATTGAACCGGAATACACATTATTACACCTCAGAAACGCACTACACTTCACACATGCCTCACCACACTTCCTGATGTGACTGTTTCGCATTAAAGTTTTCTCCCCATTAATTCGTTTGGGACTACCTCATTCCTTATTACAAGAAGTCTCTCCTTTATTGTCTTTGTTGTTCGGATGATACAAATCTTGACCACACTGTGACACGAATGTCACAGTTTTAACATGTCTGGTCTACATGAGTAAATTTAAATTACAAACGTTAGGAATAGAGTTGTCAAAATAGATACAATACGTCTTGAGAAAACATCTTGTGGTGGCGGTCCCATGTGCACTCTCGGACGTAGCAATTGAATTCTGCAATAACTTTCATAACATGTCTGTCAGCCTGTCAGTCTTCTGCCAGCATACAGTAGTCTGTGGGTGGAATAGATATGAAAATCAATTTCACCTTATTATTATTATTATTATTACTGTTATTATTATTATTACTGTTATTATTATTACTGTTATTATTATTATTATTATTATTATTATTATTATTATTATTATTATTATTATTATTATTATTATTATTATTATTATTATTATTATTATTATTATTATTATTATTATTATTTGTTGTTATTATTATTATTAAGCTGTATCTTCCATTACTTTTGTTTTCAAGCTAACTATTTTATTTCCATTTTAAATAGTATAATATATATTTTTAATAGTTATTAACCTATATAATATTTATGCTCTTCGTCCGATGAAAATATCTGGTTTGAATGTTACCTCCTAATGGAAAATTTAAATATCTGAAATTTATGAATGAAATATACAAGTGATAAGAAAGTGTTTTCGGTGGAACAGTGGTGATTACTTCCGATTCCGAGGTTCAAACAACCTGGTCGTGTCCATCTCTTAAAGAGCACATTAAAAATGTTATTTACTTGTCTACCTACCTACATCCTTAGCTTTCATATTTAGATTTAAGATCAAATTGTGTTTAGAATAGTTGTATGTATGTATGTACGTACGTATATATATATATATATATATATAGGATGAATCCAAACGACAAACTTTGACAAGTTATTCAAGGATGTTTTTCCGATGTTTTGATATTGTACAATTTAATTGTATTCCTTATGTATAACTCAACCTAACAAATGTATTAGTATGACATAATTAGAGATCATCAATGTAGATTTAGAAGAAATATGTTTACAACATATCAGATTTTTAGTATAAGACAATTTTAGAAAATAAATGGGAATATAATGGCATTGTGCATCAAATGTACGTAGACTTCAAAAATACATATGATTAAATTAAGAAGTTATATAGTATCCTGCTGGAGTTCGGATTTCCTAAATAGTTAGTTAGGCTTATTACAATGTGTCTAAATGGCACAAAGGGTAGGGTGCGTGTAGGCAAACAATTTTCGCATTCTTCGAAATTCACAATAGGTTAAAGCAAGGAGATGCACTATCTCCTCTACTATTCAATGTTATACTAGAGCATGTCATCAAATATTTAATAATACTACATCGTCAGCATAAACTAACTGCTTATTAATACCACTGACTTGTAGACTTCTTCATCCTCTAAAGATTTGATTGAATTCTCTAGTACAAAATTGAATAATGGAAGAGATAGTGCATCTTCTAGTTTGAACCCGTTGTAAATTTTAAAAGTATCCCAAAACTGTTTGTCTACACGCACCCTACTCCTTGTGCAATTTATATACATTCGAATAAGTCTAACTAACTTTTTAAGAATTTCGAACTCCAGCAGGATAATATATAAATTATATAACTTTTCCCTCTTAATTGATTCCTTAGCTTTGTTGAAGTCTACATATAGTTGAAGCACGATGTCATTATATTCCCATTTATTTTCAAAAAAGTATGTTTTATACTAAAATTCTGATCTGATGTATACTGTTTCTCGTAATCCCATATTGATGATCTCCTATTGTGGCTCCTCTATTCCCAAAATATATTTGTGGGACTCATTTAGTTAGATACTGATTAGACCGCAGGATTATGGTGCAGCCAGATGGTATGCCAATGTAAAAATTCGGACCCAATGGGAATCGATCCTGGGATCTTCAATCTCTCAGCGTTCTGCCTTTATCAACTACAGTAAGCTATTAAATATTTCCGTTTAAACTGCCTCGGTATCAATAGGCCACATGTAGTTTAGTTCATAAATCAATGTTGTTTAAACGCGGTGACCTTCTTCTAACGTTTGAATTAATGTAACTGTTTTCAGAGAACAAATCGTACGATCTTTTGGCTTCAAATAAAATAGATAAAGAAAGTAAGTTTCCCAATAAGGTCTGATCTAACATAACATAAAACGTAATGGCGACATAAAAACAAAGATAAATAACGCAATCTGTAGCATCAGACGATATACTGTATGCAATATGACTTGGATAGTAGATAGCCATAAGCCTGACCTTAGCGATTAATTCAAGATGGCTATAATAGCTAATGTTGACAACAATTGCTCCTCCCTCGCATGAGAATTCTCCCCAAGAGGGAAATACTTCATCCTGTCGCACTAGAATTGAACGAATTGCTCTCCATTTGTAGAGAAAGTAAATCTCATTAATCTATTTTAATCGATACAACAGTAAAACAAAAGTTTAATGTTAGCAATTACATGTGGAATGTTATCGGACACAGAAAGTGATATATAATTAATTAAATTCTTTTCATCAGCAAAGATTCAGCGCAACTATTTCATCATCATCATCCGGTATCATGGCAGCTGTCACCGTCTTCTTCCGGAAACCAAACATCATTCCTCTCTGTCCATCCATTGACCTTCCTCCATTCCTCTAACTATTTCAATAGATAATATTTTGTATTCTATAAAGAGGTATCCACTAAGGTCAGAAGGTCTTTTAATCATATTTTATTTTAAATAAATTGCCTACATACATTGTTTTAAAACAATAATTGTTATAAGAAGTCAATAAAAGATCCAAATCACCTAATTAAAATTTAATAGAGCCAACTAGTTTCAATAGCGGAGCTATAATTTTCAAGACTAATCATTGACTAAAGAAAAACAATTATTTCTTTAATTTGTTTTTCTTTAGTCAATAACACTGAGCAACAAAAAAAATTGTCTCAGAAAGAAAAATATGTGATTCTGATACTATTTTTTTTCCTGAATTCAAATATGATATCGGGTTTTCTTCATCACGCAAGGTTTCCGAGAGACAGGAATTTATAATTTCAAACACTTTAATATTTTCTACATTCGTAACTACACAATATTCGAACATTCGGACTCACCTAGAAAGTAAGAAATGATGATTTTCTGCTATATTTTGCCTGTGGAGCATCCCTCTTGATGGTCCAACAATAATCGTAGCATATTAGGATTCCATTTGCATTAATATCTCGTTTCCATAGCTGAAATCTCCTGAGTTAGCTCATTTGGTTTTATTTTACAATGGAGAAATGGAGGAAAAAACGTTTATTTAAAAAAATATTATTTAAATCCATTAATTGAGATTGAAATAAAAAAAACTGTGGGTGATGGAGAAATTCCGAATACATATTTGAAAACACGATAAAAAACTGCATTAAGTACAGCTATTGGTACTCATGAGACAAAAATCATGTTGACCAGTGTAATTTTATATTGAAAATGATAGCTTCCCTATTGAAACTTGTTGGCTCTTTTAAATTTTAATTTGGTGATTTGGGTTTATTATTGACTTTTATAATATAAATTTATCACCAAGATGTTCCTTCTATTGTAGTAAAATAACAATTGTACCTGTGATGGCAGTCGCTCTCGACAAATAAAAAAATCGTTTAAAATATTTATCTAAGCCTTACGGAACTAATTCCATTTTCAAAGCTGTTTTATTCGAAGGAAATAGAAGGCAACAATAAATACAACAGGAAAGGAGTGTATAAACGTAAGTGCAGTAGTTGTGAAAAATGTACATAGGACGAACCACCAACATTTTAACACAAGATATAACCACCATTTCAGGGATTTTATAAATAACGGAGGAAAATCAAGTTTCGCCTAACACGTTGCAAACACAGGTCATCAATTTAACACAATTGAGAACACACGTTGAGTAATACACAGAGAAATTGATATTCGGAAGATAAAGATCCTAGAGAAAATAGAAATATTGAAATAAACAAAAATAGCTTGATGAACGAAAACACACCCTGCAAGATCAACCCGTTATACAACATGTTCGTAAACCATAATCAGTACCAACAGAACAGCTTTGAAAATGGAACTAGTTCCGAAAGGACTTGCTGATTACCTTCAACAATATTTTATTTATTGTGGACGACTGTCATCACAGATGCAGTTTCTTTTGTTTTAAATATTTACCAGCAACCTCAACGGTGGTTAATTATGTTTTTTAAAGTACATATGTTAAAGACAACAGTGTGCTGGGCTTATTTGACCGTCCATGCTTATTTATCTTCCATGATTAAATAAAATAATAAATACGTTATATGCACAACCACCAAATCTTTAGAGGACATAGAAGGCGTAAAACTATGGTATTAATTAGCTTTGGTGTATGTTGATGATGTAGTAGGCCATTATTATGCGATAGCGAATAGTATTACACTGAGCAACAAAAAATAAACTATTTTTTGTCTCAGAAAGAAAAATATGTGATTCTGATAGCACTTTCTCTCCTGAATTCAAATATGATATCGGGTTTTCTCCATACCCCAAGGTTTCAGAGAGACAGGCATTTATAATTTCAAACACTTTAATATTTTGTACATTCGTAACTACACAATATTCGAACATTCTATTCGGACTCACCTAGAAAGTAAGAATTGACTATTTTCTACTATATTTTGCCTGTTGTGCATCCCTCTTGATGGTCCAACAATAATCGGCCAGCATATTAGGATTCCATTTGCCTTGATATATCTTTTCCATAGCTGAAATCTCGTGATGAAAGTGTTCCCCGTTTTATTTTACAATGGACAAATGGACGAAAAAAAAGTTTATTAAAGAATAATTAATTAAATCCATTAATTTAAATTGAAATAAAAAACTGTGGGTGATGGAGAAATTCCGAATACATATTTGAAAACACGATAAAAAACTGCATTAGGTGCAACTATTAGTACTCATGACACAAAAATCATTAAGTAACTTCGGCTGCAAATAAAAATCACTAACACTAAATATATACATCTGTTATTTGAGTGTCCCGCATTTGATTCCAAAATACATGAATTTATTAAAAAATTAGGTTACTGCCAAAATAGATTTTCAACTACCTTTGTCAAATATTTTATGTAAGAAGTGCAGCTGTAGGAAGCTGTGTGACTTTATCTATCATATTTTTAACAGATGTTGAGTTAATTTTGGTTTTGTTATTTAATTAATGTATTTTTCGTTCATATTACATTACATTATTATTGATATGTAACGCTAAAAATTAAGCATAATCTAAATTAATGTAAATAATTTTTCGTGTTTTAACTAAAACCTTAACATACCGGATGGTGAAATAGGGTTCACATTATTGGAGACTCAATAAAATATATTAAATATATAAGACATCATCATGGATTCCACAGCATAGACCTTCTGACCTGTTTCGGTTCAAAATATTGGAAAGTAAACCATAGAGGAGAATTTTTAGACCAGTGTGTGAAAATAGCATTTGGCGCATCAGATATAATGATGAACTGTATAGTAATATAATGAAACTACTTTAGTTCAAGATGATTAAAGCTTCAAGAATAAGATTGCTGGGTCACTTATTCAGAGAAACGGAATCAGTTCCATGATGTAAGTAACCTTAAATAAAATTGATGGGAAAGACCTCCCGTATATGGATGGATGGATAATGTAAAACAAGATCTCATGATAATGTGAGTGAATGGATGGAGGATGAAGGCAGAAGACAGAAGATAATGGAGGCGTGTTGTTGGTGCGTCATGGCCTGTAAACAGTCTCTAGCAACAATGATTATGATGATGAACTGATCAGCTGCATTTTTAATATTTAACTATACACAATCTTTATATTTGCTCTTTATTTTCTGGCTTTCTCACAGATTTTTGGAAAGGTAAATATTCTGAAAACATTTAAATTAATTCTCATAAGTTGGACTTTATCAATTTCCAAATAGAGGTCATTCCAAAATTTTATTTAAATACCGGATTCTATTATTTATTTTTTTCAAGTGCCATCAGGTTGACTTTGATTACCTTTCTGGCTTTCTAATCTCCCCTCGCATTGACGGAATTGTAATCCATATCTCAGGTTGGGACACCTGGAAGGCAGAGTTACGTTACCCGGAAAATATGATAGATGATAAATGATGATGAAGAGCTAGGAGAGTTCTGAACCTAAACTTAACCTAAATTCTAGACCATGGTCAACCATAGGAATAATTCCCTTTAAGGAAAAATGTCCATGGTCCGACCTGGAATCGAACCCGGGACCTCATGAACAGTAGTCGGAAACACTGGTCTTATTATTAATTGTAAATGACAACTCACATATGTTTGGCTTAAAACCCAAATTCAAGTAAGTTATCTGTAATTCCTCTGTACGTAGATACAATTTTCTTGTTTAATTCTGGAACACTCTGTATTGTCATATCTATGTCAGCGTTCATGTGATTTCAAAAGTTCGAGTTTTAACATCCGACCATATTTCATAGTGAATGCAGCAGTGAAACCTATAAATTCCGTAAGTCATTTAGTTATTCTCAAGATGTTCTAACTAAAAAATGAAAATAGACAAATACAACAATTATTTAGCCCTACTTGTTTAATAATAAAAAGAACTGATATAAACTCATTTAACTGTTTCATCACTTTTTAGTTAGTGTTTTGAGTATGAATAGTTTTTATTTTGTTTTCTGAATTTACAGTATTCAATATTCAACGATCTATTTTAACGTTTTATTAAATTTCAAACATAAAAAAAATAATGAACTTAATTTGAATTGGCATAAACGTAGATTTAATAGCTCAAAAACAACGGTATGTGCTTCGCGGTACCGTAGCAGTGATTTTGATCGAAGGCTGATCAGTAAATTAATAATTAATGGTTGAATTCTTAGACATTACATTTTTCTAATTCAATTTATTAAAAAAAAAGGTCACCAAGAAATTACTGACAGTAAAAATCCATATAGTCAATTTAATTATATAATGTAACTTTTTTGCGTTATTATTAGGTCTACAATAGGTTAATAACACTGGTCTGCATGATTTTTGTCTCATGAGTACCAATAGTTGTACTTAATGCAGTTTTTTATTGTTTTTTTCAAATATGTGTTCGGAATTTCTCCATCACCCAGTTTTTTTTATTTCAATTTCAATAAATGCATTTAAGTAATTATTTCTTAATAAACTTTTTTCGTCCATTTGTCCATTGTACAATAAAACCAAATGAGCTAATTCGAATGGTTTCAGCTATGGAAAAGATATATCAAGGCAAATGGAATCCTAATATGCCAGCCAATCATTGTTGGACCATCAAGAGGGATGCTCCACAGGCGAATATCGCAGAAAATCGTCATTTCTTACTTTCTAGGTGAGTCCGAATGTTCGAATATTGTGTAGTTACGAATGTAGAAAATATTAAAGTGTTTTAAATTATTATAAATGACTGTCTCTCGAAAACCTTGCGTGATGGAAAAAAACCGATATCATATTTGCATTCAGGAGATAAAATACTATCAGAATCACATATTTTTCTTTCTGAGACAAAAAAAAGTTTATTTTGTGTTGCTCAGTGTTATTATTGGTGCACATACATTGATTTTTTTATCTTTAGTGTAATGTCCGTTGAATACGAGGTTTGTGCGGCCCCAGGGGAAGATAAATAACATTCATGTTACTTTCAACGTGAAGTAATTAATTTCATTCAATTATGTATGGACAGAAGTAAAAACTTTCATTTTTCATGTTTATCCATATTTCAATATTTTTCCCCCAGATGTTTCAGCAGTTGTTTTCTTTTCAAAGACCCTTATTAACCATATCGTACTCTTTAAGTCATGTTGGTTCCAGTGGACTAGAGGTTACCATGCTCGCCTCTAGTTCAAAGTTCGAGGTTTAAACACGGCTAGGGTCGACGGAATTTTAATTATGAGGATTTCTTCGGAAGGGAATTAAAAACAGGGTTGTAGGTATATGACATTTAAAAGAACAATTCCTTAAATTAAGACGCTTCTGAGAAAATTATCGGTCCTTACAAGCCTAGATGTGAACTGCGACGCTAATGATCTATAAGCTATTAAAGAACGTCTTTAAATTAAAAAGAAAATCAGTTTGTGGTTTATTTCATAATGGGAAACTTCAAAATTTGTTTATGTGCAGTCATCTTAATCGCAAATTTAATTTCTTGATTTACATAATTTTACAGGAGGACAGCCGACAAATGTTATTACTGCAATTTTAAAGGATTGAATATCAGTTTTACTATACATTGCATATATAATATCTTAGTTTTTCGCCATTATTAAATATACAAATGCAATTATTAGATGCTATAAAGTAAAATATTCTCATTAAACTTCTTTCTTGTTATAGAAGTCATAAAATGGCACTTTGAGTGCGTCCCGCTGTCTCTTATGATAGAGAGAATTGTATATAAGGAAAGGAAAAGTGATGTTTGTGCTGGGATGCATGGGTAGCGAAGTCGGTATGGCGGTAACGTATAGAGTTAGAGATTCCGAGTTCAAATTCCTAATTCAGGCGTTAATTTTTTTCTTTTCATGTCATATATGGCTTTCATTGCTAAATGTTAAAATTTAATTATAATATCGATATATATCCACCCATAGTAATTCTGCCCGAAGACAGGTCCTTCACTGCAATCATAGCATTTTCATGCTATGCTTTGCAGCTTTACTAGGGAATTGTAGGTGTGGTAGCTTCCCGTTGCTTTCCACAACGGTGAAGGATGATGATGATAATGATAAGGATGATGATGGCCATATGATTTCGGGGACCGTTTGGGCCTTAAAGTTTTCCTCACATTTGTCTTACAGGTGAGGAAAAACCCCGATAAAAACATCACTCAGAAAAACTGCACCGACAGGGGATCAAACCCGGGCCCGCTGCGTGACAAGGCAGCATGCTACCTCGAGACCACATTGGTGGACATCAATATATATATATATATATATTTATTTATTTATTATTCTATTTATTTATTTAATTATTTGGCAGGTTTCACACCATCTTCCTGCGCCCAATTAAGGTAGTCTCATTCTCCTCCATATCTCTCTATTATTCCAATCTCGATCATCCAATCATTTTTCCATCATGCTGCTTAAAATACCATCAATCCAAAGCCTGTCCCAACTTAGGTTGGAAAAGGGTGAGGGAGAGAAATAACAACCTCGTTAAAAAAAAAGCGGGTTCAGTATGCTCGGCTGATTGTGCAAAGTAAGGGTCTATGTCTAGGGTTACAGGTACTGCTCCTTTACGGTTAGTTGTCGGTTCGTCAAAGGCTAAAGGAAGAGTAGGCTACCTTGTTTAAATACTCATGGTCCTCCAGGTTGTAGGTTGACGCATCAGCCTAGCTCCCTGTTCGTATGAAACAAATTTACAATCCTAAAAAGAAACGAAAAATGAAATGAAACTGGGTATCTAATTAATATCATTACACAAATAAATGAAGATATATAAAGTTATAATAAATGAGAACGATGAATATTTTTGTAAAGTTTTCGAAAATATTTTCTGGAGATCAACTCAATTACATTTTCCTTCTGAATTCGCTAAAACGTATAATCACAATAATACCACTTTCTACCGTATTTGAATTAGGTTTAGATGGGACGAGAGTCGGTACACGTGCCACTTGTCTTGAGGGAATCAAACTTGGTAAGTGGAACCCAGCACCACGCAGGAGAATTGGCATAACTCGCCACTGTTTGTGGTTAGCTTGTAATAACCCTCCATAACATTCAAGGGAATGTACTAGACCAATAGTTCACAATCTCTTTAACACAACATCTAAGTAAATTCTTCTTAAAATTAAATTCCGATTTCAGAAGAATTCCTATTGCTCATTTTTAAATGTTATCCTCTCTCCTTTTTTAGGACGCAACTCCCCACGGGATTAAAACGTTGATCCCTTGTGCAGGGTCTGAAACTTTGAACACATACACTCACAATATGGGACACACTAACATCCAAGATGGATATTTAAAATCCACTCTCTCTATAATGGCGTAACAGCCCAATATTGGCTCTTAACCTCTCCTTCATCAGGAGTTACTGGATCAAGTTAATGTACTCTTATTTCCCTAGAGATGTCATGAATGGCATGCGGTCAAAATACCGACCCAATGAGACATCTAATGGGCAAGTAAGGTATTTCTTTATGTAAGTGTAATGTTATTGCTTTTTTTTGTTGTTTATTTTTCTTTACACTAGTACCAATTATTACTTTATTGTAACGGACTGTCAACAGCACGTACGGCTTACTGTCCGTGCGACCCATATTTGTAAATAATATTGTAAATATCTTACTTTTTGTCTAATAAAGTCCTACTTCTACTACATAAAGGAAGTCGGAATAGTTTGCGTAAAGGCATCTTAATTCAGTCTTAGGGATATTCTACGAGCCTGAAAAACTTCAGACTCGGGACCCACGGCTTAAAGTTCCCCTCGGAGGACATGATCCTTGGATTTTTCCATCCTAAAAAAAATCATCAACCCAGACCGGGTTTGAACCCGCGACCCTCGGGACCAGACGCAAGGAAAATAACCATTAGTTCATCGCGGCCTACACTCAGATCAACCCAGGAAGTTACTGTGTGTTTGGAATAGGGCACTGGGTTGCCATTTTAACAGTATTATCTTGAGAGAAATCCTTAAATAAAACTGAAATATGGAACACAGCAGGTACAGGGTTTTAAGTTGTAGCCGTCCAAACCACCCCCTCTTAAAGAAAAAACAGTTACCACTTTCACTGAGCTCTTGCGGATCTGTACTATCCTGTGTGAATGTTTCACTCTCATATTTACTATAAAACTAGTTTGCATGCTGTAAAAGAAAAACTGTTTTTTAAATGTATAGTACATAGATTTGGAAAGAGTGCTGCTAACCTTGTCCTTCCTCCCCTCCATAATAAACAAATACCGTTATTATGAGTTTGGTAATATCTACCCTCTGTAGGTAGGGGGGCACTGGCATAGCCCATAAGGTCTGTAGTAACTTCCTGGGTTGAATTAGAGTGTACCTTCAGGAAAATCGAATCACTCCCCTGGAGTTAAGCTAGGAATAATGTTGACCTTGTCACGCTGACAGACGTTGTTTGCAAAATGTCATTCTAAATTCTAAAAATCCATTAAACCAACGGAAATTTTAATACATATTTAAAGCAATTTACTTGAATCACATTCTTCTCTAAACCCAATGGAGCTAGCGTAACTTCTAACCCTTACCCTTCTTTCTATTCAACATTAATGAGGTTAAGCTAACATAACCTCTAATTTTATTTTCAAAACGCCAAAATAATTTTTAATAAGCTTATAGATTTCGTTAACTCCATTGCGTTTAGAGTAGAAATTGCCACATTTTAATTAGGGCTTTAAGGAATTCAGAAAAAATGAAAAGTAAAATATAATTTTAAATAACAACATATTATAACAAAGGTTACATAGACTGAAATAAAGATTATACAGACAATAACAACATTTTCATGATCTAGCTACTCTATTATTAAACACACACATACACAGACAGAGGGAGAGAATAAAAATGCAGACTTTTATGTGGATCGGAATGAAAATATGAGTTACAATGAAACACTTTATGCAGCCGGTAATTAAATTTTGACTTAAATTAAATTCCCCAGGTATGTTTTATGCCATTTGTGTATTTGTGTCCCGCAGCGAAATCTGATTTCCGTGCTCTATGCAGGATCATTATTCTCAACTAAATTTGAATGTGGTCAGTCAAAGCTCCTATTGTTTGATAGAATAATCTAATATTAACTAAATTTAATATTTTTTTTTACAGGTAAACAACATTTTTCTCTTACCATAACATGTATTTCAAAATGTCTGCTGATTCAATTTTATTCATTGTCCTCATTTAATGCGGAAACTGTATTTACAGCGGATACTCCTGTCACCCTCTCTCATATTGTGTCTGTGCAGGCGTATATATGTTCCGTTATTACCGCCTAATCAAGACTTGCTTACATCCTTATAACTACAGCAAGGCCTGGACAGTAAAATAAAAGTCCAAACATTTAAATATTATTGAAAACGGTTAATAGTTTTATATAATGGCACACTTTGTACCTCATAACATTAGAGTCGCTACTGAAATCTGTGATTTTAATGGCCGATAAATTTGACAAATCTCTTATTTCAGACTTGATATAAAGATACACGTTCTTTCTATATTAATATTCTTGTATCCAATTAATTTTTGATATTCTTTATGAAGAGCTAATAAAGTTAGATTTCATAGAATAAATAAAAAATACCAAAGGCCTAAAGAAGTGATATGCCCGATATATGCCTCCGAAACAAGAGCAGATACTGTTAAAATAAAACAAACTTTAGAAACAAATGAAATAAATATTCTGAGGAAGATTGTGCGTAATCAAGGAAAGATCAAATTAGAAATGAAGAAATAAGAAGGCAGATGAAGATTCAGGCAATAAGTGAAAAATATTTGAATGTAATCAACGCATGGCACCAGATAAAAGTGAACGCATAGGAAGAGATAAGTTACCAAAGGATGGGAGAAGGACACCTGGAAGACCAAGAAATAGATATCGAGGACTCTTAATTTTGGATTGAAGAGATCATGGACCTATAACAAAGAGAATAAGAAGAAAATTTCTTGAAGGAATTAATTAGAATGTTGAAGAAATTAATAATTCATATTTAATGCATAAAATAGTAACATTTGAATGTTTCTCTTTCCAGGAACGTTAGAATTGTGTTTCTATTTTTTGTACTTTGGAAGAAATAAATGTTTGAAGTTTGTTCCTTCTTTTTGAATAACCCTATATTATTCCAAAGATTTACCTGCTATAAATCTACGAAATGGGTTCCACGGATTTAATGTCTCCCGTCTGAAGTAGTAGTTGTGGTGGCAATAGTCTTAGTCAAGCAGTTTAAGGCATCAGCCATGAGGTCTTGTTACATAGCTATATGACTAGCATTGATTCGAGACCCATGGGGGAAGACATTTCCTCATGGAATTTCCGGCCAGTATGGGATCGGTGTCCACCCAGCATCGTAAGGAATTTTGGTAGCTACAATAATTAGCGGTTTCAGGTCGAGAAAACCATCTATAACTTCTGGAGACTCGACAAACTGACTACATACTGCTATTATACAGGCTGGATGATCGTCTACCTCTGTGATTAACATGGGTATGTGAGACCAAACACCAACTGGCCAACTGGTAGATCAAGGCCTCTCGTACCAAGGGGTTTAGTTTTAATAGTAGTAGTAGTGTTATATGGGTGCGAAGCATGGACTCTTACTTTAACGGAGGAAAGGAGATTACAAGTATTCGAGAATAAAGTACTTAGGAAAATGTTTGGACCAAAGAGAGATGAACAGACAGGTGAATGGAGAAGACTACATAACAATGAACTACATGGTCTCTATAGGAAGTCAAATATAATAAGAACAGTTAAGTCTCGTAGACTGCGATGGGCAGGACATGTTACACGTATGGGGGAATGAAAGACTTGCATGGAAGTTTCTTGTAGGAAGGCCAGAGAGAAAGCGCCCAGTTGGTAGACCAAGAATGAGGTGGGAGAATAACATTAACTATGATTTGAGGGAAGTAGATTATATAGGGAATGATTGGAATGCATTAGCTCAGGATAGGGATGTATGGAGAGCTTATGCCCGCGCGGCCATGAACCTACGGGTTTGATAGTGCTAGTGAGTAAGTAAGTAAGTTGTAGTAATATTAGCAGTCTTATACATATAAAGAAGATTCCTTTGTCTATCCAAGTACACTAAATCGAGACTATGCTAAGAATTGATGAGAGAACCCTTCTACACAGAGGATATCCA
Organism: Diploptera punctata; assembly: GCA_030220185.1. Lineage (NCBI taxonomy): Eukaryota > Metazoa > Arthropoda > Insecta > Blattodea > Blaberidae > Diploptera > Diploptera punctata. The sequence continues at coordinate 163,620 of JASPKZ010007565.1, forward strand.
ATCCAACTTCTACTGACCTCTACCACTGCATATCAACAACTGTTAGCATATTTACACTAAAAGAAAAGGTCGATATGGGACGAATTTTATTCCGCGGAAGCAATGACCACATCAAAGTGGATGAATGCAAACTTTGATCTTCGCCACATTGTAACTAGATCAGCTGTACACGGGTTCCATCACCTGATCTGTACAACGAAAGTGTACCATTGTCAAAGTGAAAACTGTGTCTGTGAGTTACGCAGTTGATCGTGTGGTAGATATCATGCTGTGGCGCACAAAAAGAACAACCTCGTTCACTCTGAGTTTTGCCAGAATTAATCATGCGCATTGTGCACACTCACTCACTACCACTATCCAATCCGTAGGTTCATGGCCGCGCGGAACATAAGCTCTCCATATATCCCCATTGTGCGCACTACCTTTATTATTATATCCAGGATCGCGGATGATTCGTGTAAGTTAACCACTACTAATAAAATTCATAATAAAATTTCGTTCCCCCCCACGGCTAGATCTTGTCGTGGTGGAGGGGCTCAGTACCTAATGACCCCGACGACTAGATAGGGAAGTCTGGTTTTTAACTAGCTTGCTATCTAGAAGAGGAAAAACTGAAAGAGACATACATATGAAACTGTCGAAATTTCAAATGATATGCCGAACTATACATAAAACATTAAAGAATAAAACAAGAAGAGATACTAGATTGAAGTTTTATAAAACATTAGCAGTTCCTGCATTACTTTATGGGAGCGAAACTTGGGTAATGACCAAAAAATTGCAAAGTAGAATACAAAGCGCAGAAATGAACTTCCTTAGAAGAACAAAAGGCTGCGCAAGATTAGATCGGATAAGGAATGAAGATATAAGAACAGAGTTAAATATATATCCATAGGATGAGAAAATCAGAGAATGCACACGTGGAGAGAATGAATGTTTCAAGATTACAAGAGCAGCATTCAACTACAAGCCAAGAGATTCAAGGAATGTAGGAAGGCCAGTGAAAAGATGGACAGAACAACTGTGAGGCGGAACAAGGCAATTTGCGTAGACCGTGAAGTGAAGAAGAAGAAGAAGATAATATTTCGTTGAGGTAAATAGTTAGAAAATATATTAACATAATTATTATTTGGCAAGTGCAATCGTCCTCTACTAGGCATATATTAAAATATTTTTAAAAACTGTAGAGCTTTCGGAAACCGGCTTCCATCTTCAGCAGAAGGATCTGAGTCAGTAGCTAACTAACTAAATCACTATCACTATCGAACCCGTAAGTTCATGGCCGCGCGGACATAACCTCTCCATACATACATATCCTGAGCTAATGTTTTCCAATCGTTCCCTGTATAATCTACTTCCCTCAAATCATACTTCATGTTATTCTCCCACCTCATTCTTGGTCTACCAATTGGGCGTTTTCTCTCTGGTTTTCCTACAAGAAGCTTCCATGCACGTCTTTCATTCCCCATTCGTGCCACATGTCCTGCCCATCACAGTCTACGAGACATAACTGTTCTTATTATATCTGGCTTCCTATAAAGACCATGTAGTTCACTATTATGCAGTCCTTTCCATTCACCTGTCTGTTCATCTCTCTTCGGTCCAACAATTTTCTTAAGAACTATGAGTTAGTAGCACGGTGTTAAAATGTTTTAACATAGTTGAGGACGGTGGCCAGGTATTCATTTTAATATTTCGTTGTGCGTGTAAGTAATATTCAATATTTTTACGCCATTAAGATCCATCGGCCCCTGTCGAGTTTGAACCCACGAACCTTCGTCCATCGGAATCGAAATAGTGAAAATATTTGTCTGTATACTCGCCATTTACTTCAAATACTATTTAAAATTACGTCGCGTAGTTAAGCCAATCATGCCCCAAATAATATCTGTTACTTTTAGTAATTTAACTTCAGTAATAAGTAGATTAATTGTATCCCACAACATAGCACAGCGGTATAAGGCAACCTGAGTTAGTCCAGATCTTCGGGACGTGCGCTGGATCGAATCCTCGTAGGTATTTTTTTTTTTTTTAATTTCGGCCTGTAATTGAGACCGGATCCCACCCGGAATTTCGAGAAATATCAGCCCCGGCTAGAGGTAAAAAGCATCATTCGTATTCTGACTGCAGTAATCATCCAGAACGAGCTGGATTTGCTCTGCCCTCGTGAGAGGCATCAGGTAAGAGGAGCAACAAACATGGAACGTCAAGCCGGTGACAGTTGCTAGAATTGTACAGAAATACTGCTGTCATACGAATTGATTTTATTGCAATCCATAATCGTCATCGTCATCGTCACTCCAAGGATTAGGCAATTGCCGGTTCCTAATTCGTAATGTATCAGCCCAACATTTTCTAGGTCTTCCGACATAACGTCTTCCTTTTGCTTTATAATTTTTTGCTAACCAAAGAATATCCCTCCTTACTTATTCTATTCATGTGATCAATCCACTTTTGTGTAAAATTCGTGACTTTATCAAATAAAGGCTGCACTTTTAATTATTTCTTATATCATCATTTCTTATTCTATTGAATGTAATTATTATTATAATAATAATAATAATTATTATTATTATTATTTTAATTTATTCTTAATTATTATTGAGATTCCTCTCTGCGCTCGTTTGTGTTTCTCTACTCCGCTGAAAAAGAGAAAAATGAATATTGGTTATTCAATAGTAGATTATATACGGTATAAGCAATTAAATTGGTATGGGCACGTACGGCGAATGCAAGAAGAAAGATTACCCAGGAAAACATTGGAATGGTGTCCACCTGGAAGAAGGAGGAGAGGAAGACCTCGAAACTGGTGGATGCAGGAAATAAGAACTGGAATGAGAGCAAGAGGACTGGATGACATGGATTGGATTGAGAGAGACGAGTGGAGAAGAAAAATAAAACTTTAGGCACAGAAAGATGTGTAAACATTAAAATTCTGTATATAAGTAAATTATTATTATTATTATTATTATTATTATTATTATTATTATCTGTGCCTTTCTTCTTTGTTTCCGTTAAAATTGCCAAATCTAGTTTCATTGTATCTATTTATAGATCAGCTGGAAAATCTAGAATGGATAGAATACGAAATAAAGAAATTAAAGAAATAAGGGAAATTATGGGTGTCCAAGAGGAGCCGGACATCATAGACATTATAGAAAAGAAAATATTGCTGTGGCATTGTCATGTCAAAAGAATGCCAGAGCAAAGATTGCCAAAAATTTTTATGGAATGGATCCCTATGGAAAGGAGGAAGAGAAGAAGACCGAAGAAAACTTGGATAGAAGGGGTAAAAGCAGCTATGAATATCAGAGGAATGGAGGAAGATCAATGGATGGACAGAGAGGAATGGCGTTTGGTTTCCGGAAGACGGCGGCAGCTGCCATGATACCGGATGACGATGAGGATTATTATTATTATTATTATTATTATTATTATTATTATTATTATTATTATTATTATTATTATTATTATTATCATCATCATCTTCATCATCATCATAATCAATATTGTTATTGTAGTTATGCCTATAATTATATAGCCGTACAGTTATATATTTTCCGGAATTATATATGTATACGTTGTCATATAGTAACTCATTGAGATATTTTCAGGGAGTACAAATCCTGAGTATGGTTTTCTTCAGAGAAGGGATATAAGCAGTGGATCCCGTTTCGTAGACTTACGGCTCCTAAAAGTGGCTGAATTCGAATACCTAGTAACAATAATTACAAATAGGAATGATATGCACAAAACAATTAACATAGGATCAGTTCTAGAAATGCGTGCTATTAAGCATTAAAGGGTCGCTTGTCATCCCAACTCATTAAAATAACTTTAAATTGAAAATATATAAAACTTTTATTCTCCCAGTTATATTATATGGATGCGAAACATTTTAAGGGAGGCAAGAATATTACGAATATTTGAGAATAAAGTTCTTAGGAACTTTTTTTAGATGAACGGAGACAACTATATAATAGTGAGCTACATGATATGTATAGGAAGCCAGTCTCGTAGACTGCGATGGGTAGGACATGTGGCACGAATGGGGAATGAAAGACGTGCATGGAAGCTTCTTGTAGGAAAACCAGAGGGAAAACGCCCAGTTGGTAGACCAAGAAATTAGGTGCGAGAATAGAATTAACCATGATTTGAGGGAAGTAGATTATACAGGGAATGATTAGAAAACATTAGCTCAGGATCGGGATGTAAGGAGAGGTTATGTCCGCGCGGCCATGAACCTACGGGTTCGGTAGAGCCAGTGAGTTAATTAAAAGAACCTTAAGCCCATAGTAAGAAGACCAAACAAAAGTATTGGTTCCATCTCGCCCAGATTTGAACTTTGGCGCTAATAATATGATTTGTCAAAGAATGTAGTAAAATAAAATACTGCCTACCAGTTGTTAAAGAATGCTTCTTTTTCTTCTTCTTCTTCTTCTTCTTCTTCTTCTTATTCATAAGTAGCTAATACCCGGCGTGCGCTGCTACACCTAAATAAATAATAATGTATTTTTGCATTTAGTTGAATAAGTAAAAGGAAACATAAATATAAATTTATATCGTCATTGTCGACCGCTGTGGACTCGAGGTAGCGTGCTGCCTTGTCACGCAGCGGGCCCGGGTTCGATCCCAGGTCGGGGCAGTTTTCCTGGGTGAGATTTCTATCGGGGTTTTTTCTCACCTGTAAGACAAATGTCAGGAAAACTCTAAGGACCAAACGGTCCCCGAAATCATATGGCCATCATCATCATCCTTATCATTATCATCATCATCATCATCATCCTTCACCGGTGTGGAAAGCAACGGGAAACTACCACACCTACAATTCCCTAGTAAAGCTGCAAGCATAGCATGAAAATGCTATGATTGCAGTGAAGTACCTGCCTTCCGGCAGAATTACTATGGATGGATGGATATCGTTATTATTTTTAGATACCCGGTGCTGATTACCCGGCGTTGCCCGAGAATCTACGAATCCCGATGTACTTGGCATAAATGAGCTGAAAGACAAAATTCGTTATTTTGAGTTATCCGTAAAAGAATACCCGCCTTACGCTGCTATGCTTGCCCGGAAATCTACTTATCCAGATCTTCTTGGCATCAATGAAAGACAAAAATTATTATTGTGAGTTATTCTTAAAAGATAAACATATGCTATCGCGGACTTTTTTGTAGAGTTTTTTGAGATATTCAATTCTGTGTACATTCATTTTGTGTATTTTTTTGGTTTAGGCAGCCTAATTCATTTAAAGGTAAAAAAAGGGACTTTTCGCGGTTTTCACTACAAAGGGTGTTTTTAAGGGTGTAGTAGTTGAGTATCTCTACTCTATTGTAACCTATGTTCATCCCGGGAATCTCCTGAACATTTTGCAAAGAAAACCATCACAGTCGGGTCAACGGAATGGCCGCTCATAAAGTACGAATAAACAAACAGTCATTCATTTTTTATATTAGATATTAGATTTGTATGATTTTCAACAGAATTTTTGTTAACGAATGCCATTGAATTAAAATACTAAATATGGCCAAGTCTTTCTATAAAATGATAAGAAAAGAATGTAATTATATGTTACCTTACCTGCAACCTATACGTGTAAAAATCAGTTACAAAATGTGTTGAGAGTGAATATTGTACAGTACGTAGCAGAGGGAATATAAAACAAAACATAGGTTTCTCTTTACTGCCTCGAAGTAATGCAGTGAAATAATGCCAGATGGCATTATGGCTTATGTGTAAATAGCGTAGGTTGAAGCCTGAAGGCGCTAAACTATTATTCTCCATAACATGTTATCATTTTAAATTAATGTTACAACAATACTCATGTAGTCTCTGTTTACAAATATAATTCCGCATTTTACATTGTGAATACATTCAGTGTATTTTCCGCCCTCATGGCGTGGTCTACTTTCCCTAACGGGCGGCCGTCAACGATTCAGGCGAGGAAGGGCATAGGCCTATATATTTCCTTTAACTTAATCACAACTACAGGACAAACATAACGAGCAAGAACAATACATTTATAATAGCAGTTCGAACTCATATGATTGTGGCCGCAAGGACTTAAGCTATCCGTACATCCCCTTTTTTAAGCTAATGTTTTTCTGTATAATTCACGTGTCTCAAATCATGGTTAATGTTAGTTTCTCATCTCATTCTTGGTCTACCTGCTGAGTGTTTTCCGTTTTGGTTGTCCTACAATATGTTTCCGTGCCCATTATATATTCCTCATTCGTTCCACATGTCCTGCCCATCGTAGTCTACAAAACTCAACTGTTCGTATTAGTCTGATTTTCCATAAAAGTCATGTAGCTCACTATTATGTAGTTTTCTCCGTTCACCATTCTATTTCTCTTTGGTACAATTTTTAAAAGAAATTTATTATCAGATAATCATTTTTAAAAAATCTGAAAAGATTGGGAAGAACTAGACTTCCAACATTGGCGATCCAATATACTCCCACTGGACAAAACATCGGTGGAAATATGATCATCTTGGTTAGGTTTACCGTCACAGGTCACATGCCCTAAAACGGATTTGTTCATGATGATGATAATCTTAAACGTTTCTACCCCCTTACAGTAAGAGCCTTTTTTTTTTTTTGCATCTGTTTTACTGGAAAAATAATGTTTTATATATTTTTTAATTCAAAATGTTTAGTGGAGTTGATATGACCAAAATTCCTGTAATGCATAATAGCATCCTTTCCAGAGTAGAGCTTATGTTTAATTTATTTCTGCAGCTCATTCCTATATCTAGATATTGTTCCTAGATATTTGAATTGTAAACAACAAATCGTTGGAAATTTGAAGTAATGGCTGAAATTAAATACCTAGCAACACTAACTACAAATAGGAATGAGATGCAGAAATAAATTAAACATAGACTCGACTCTGAAAACGCATACTGTTATGTATTACAGGGACTCTTCTCATCTCAACTTCTCTTAAAAAACGTTAAACTAAAAATATATAAAACTGCAATTCTTCTGTTACATGGATACGAAACACAATATATTACTATAAGGGAGAATAAATTATTAGGAATATTTCTAAATAAACTCATTACACAGATTTTTTTGTACCATCGAACAGATACGCGAATGTAGAAAATTACATAACAGCCAGATACATTTATGGGAAACCAGAAGTAATAAGATCAGTTAATTCTTGTAGAATGCGATGGATAGGACATCATATAACACGAATGGGGAATGAAAGAAGGGCAGGAAAACTAGTGAAAATAAATAACGCGTAATATTACTGTTATGTTTTCTTCTATAATTTTGAATAGTTGTTATTTAAACTAGTTAGTTTTTCAGTTACCGATGCTAAGAACTTTTAAAAAGTGGAAGAAAAAGTACGTAAAATTTCCGAGATTTTATTTTTAAATGTTAACGATATTTTGGAGACATAGAGTAGGCCAAATGAAACTAATATAACTTTTTTATTTATAGACGCTTTAACACCTAAGTCATATGCCACCTACTTTTCTTCATTAATTAAATAAAAATAAAACTTAGTTTTATTTGATTTTCATATTTATTAAGATATAATTCAGTGACAATTGTTTCGGTAGACTGTACCATCTTCAGACATGTTAAATTATGAACGGTGTTATTATAGTAAATATCAACTGATCTAAGCAACAATACAACAATAATTTATTTAATTTTTTTAATTTAACAAAGGCGATTCATTCAAATCAAGTTGAGAATTTAACAGTTTATTACTACTTTTCAATTTATTTATTTCTACAGCCTTTTTAAATCACTGCACGAAATGGTGAATATTGTGAGATTAATTTGGTAATGCAATTCAAAACCTGAATTTGTTTTGATGATTGAGGAAAACTAGAAAAATCCTCAGTCAGGTAACTTGGTACCTGGGTTTTAACCAAGAATATTCTGAATATGAGTCTTAGACGCTATATTTTGAGCCAATTATCCGGGTAAAAATAGGGATTTTTACTTGTACCACGATCTTGATTTATGTTTTTCGTCTAGATCGTCATCCAACTGGGTTCAGTTAATTGAGTGTAGGGACTATTGGAGTATCCACCTCTATCATTGATACATGTGGATGCAAGGATAACAACTAGTTCAAGGGCTTTCTATGCCCATAGTGAAATGGAGTTTTTTTTTCTAATAAAGATTTATAAATAGTGAATACATTCATAATCGATAAACCAGAATTGATAGCTATTTTTTCCGATTGCAGAAAATCGTGCTTATGAATTACAATATCTGAAAAGTATGATAATTAAACAATTGCAAGAAAAAAGTCTAAGTCATAACCGTGGTTTCATGGATTTTTCACTTGTTTTTATAGTTGTTATGGAAACAATAAATTGTGTTTCAAATGTTATTTTTGTTATTTACTAAATGAATATGCTCCAGTAATTGCATATGAATAAGATTTTGCTTTTTTTTTTTCAAATGCCCCAGGTTTGTCTTTCGACATTCCTGGTTTCTCTTCTGGCATGGCGTACTTGTAACCCACTTCTGAGGTTGGGGAGCCTGGAAGGCGGGGTTACGTTGCCCCGATGAAGATTTTGCTATAATAAAACTTCATTTTTAATGATAGTAAAGTAAATGAAAGTAAATAAGTTATCCACGGCTTCAGATTTGTTTGGCATTTAATACGACCATAATTTAAATGCATTGTTGATTATATATTAGAAATGTGTGTGTTATATATTTCTGGGCATGCCTATAGATAAATGAATCTGATACTGAGTATGTGGGATTGAGCTACCTGGTCCCATGAAATACATGAATCTAGTTAAATAGGCAGTTAATTGCTTGGTTGGTTGCTTTACTCTTTGTTTTGACCTATTAGTTACTATACTCACTCCTTATTACGAAGTTCGCGGATTCAAACTCTGTAATATGGCCGCGATTTCTAGTTATTTTTGTGGAATATGGCATATACTGGACTACTTCTGTTCTCTATCTATATTAACGATATATCTTCTTCCTTCCAAGCATCAGGCCAAGACCTGTTACGATCCTGTAGAAAATTTTCCCTCCAGCGTTTCATAGGACGGCCCAGTGATCTTCGTCCTCTTCCGGGAAATTCTCGTATAAGACTTGAAAGCATAATAACAGTCCCCTCGATTGGTTGCTGGCCAAAGGAAGGCAAGACCAGTGATGGGGCTGCCATCTTATAGCCTCTGGTCAGGCTTTTCTGGAGAAGAAAAGAAAATAAAGGAAAGAAGAAATGGAAGAAAGGAAAGGCTCCCTAGCCCTCGGATGCCCTAATAGCGTCGGGGTCGAAAAAAACAAGAGTTAACCAAGAGAGGTTAGATAGTAAAGTTAAAAGAGTGCAAAACACAAGTAAGTGGAAGAAATGTTTTGCTCAGCTTGGGCACCTTGTGGTCGCCATCCACATATCCCCTAGATGAGGACCCCTGAGGGCTATTAACGATATATCCACTAGACTTACCTATTGTCGACATCACATATACGCTGACGATTTGCAAATTTACATTCACTCCCATCCTGACGATGTACATGACACACTAGACAAACTAAATGGTGATCTAGACTCAATTTCCCAATGATCGAGGAAACATAGACTTAATCTAAATGCTGACAAGACACAGTGCATAATTATAGGACATCGGCGAATCCAAAGCATTATACGAGTAAATTACGAAAATATCCCTACCATTCTCCTAAATGACGAAAACATCCCCTACAGCTCAGCAGTAAAAAATCTAGGTATCTACATGGACCAACACCTAGACTGGAAAATCCAGGTGAATAATACCTGCAAGAAAGTGTTCTGAATTCTTCACTCTCTAAATAGTTTTAAAAACCTCCTTCCTACAAAATTAAAACAAATACTTGTACAGACTCTTATAACGCTACATTTGGACTACTGCGACATATTACTGACTAATCTGACAAAATTCTGCACACACATTTACCAAGTTACTTAACAACACGTTTACAAAATTTATCGGCTCATTACAATTTAGGAACAAGATCACAAGTACCTTCTTTACTTTTGATACCACAGCACAGGATATATCCATATTCTGAATCTTACTCAATATCTATGACTAGAGCATGGAATTCACTTCCCAGTCATGTCAGGGACTGTCAATCGCTATCATTATTTAAATCCAAATTAACTGATATCTTAAGTTCGACACAATGAAAACATTAACTTCATAACAACTATATAGAGCATTCCAATAAAAATCATCTAGGAAGCTACTTACTTTATTTTATATAATTTTAATATTATTATAATCTATGTTTTGTTAGTATTAGCTTGTATTAGATCACATCATCATTGTATTTTGTTTAGTCTGTATTTTAATAATATCTTAAAATTATAATATGTATGTAATTTTTGTATAATTCTACTATTCGCTGGTTGAGTGGAAGAGAAGGCCTTATGGCCTTAACTCTGCCAGCTAAAATAATTCATCATCATTATTATTATTAGTTCCATATGGCGGCTAGCTACTAACACGCACAAGTTACGCTCCAGGTTTTAAGTTATTTTTCAGCAGGTGTCTTCGTTATTTCATAGCTAAAGTTGCATATTCGTAGTCAGTTTAAGTTTAAATTTATATTAGTTAGTGTCAAAAGTGTGTACATTTAACAACATGGGAAAAACACACGTAATTCTAACAACGATTCGACAAGTTCTACGGAGGAAGCAGTGAAACGTGTGGTGAAAGAGGCGCTACAGGATCCCGGCACTCTGCAGGTGTTTATGTCCATGTTGCGGGACCAGGTAGTGGCGGAACTGCAGAAGACCATCCAGGACAACACTAAAGTAATTGAGGATCTGAAAAAGACCCTCGATGAAAAAGACAGAAAGATTGAGGTGTTAGAAAATAAATTAGACGATCTAGAACAATACCAGAGACGTCAATGCCTCAGGATTTTTGGTGTAAAAGAAGAGGCCGGAGAGGACACTGACCAGAAAGCCATCGAGGTGGCCAAAAAAATCGGTGTCTATTTATCAGTGACTGACATTGACAGAAGTCACCGTGTTGGTGTTAGTAATGCTGAAAGACCGCGGGCTATAATAGTGAAATTTGTTAGTTACCGCAAGCGCAGTGAAGTTTTTCTAAGCAAGAAAAAGTTGAAAGGAAGTGGGGTCACTGTTCGCGAGGACCTAACGAAGTGTCGCTATCGCCTGCTACAAGAGAGTATACAGAAATACGGTATTCAAAATGTATGGACAATGGACGGTGCCGTCATAGCTAAAGTAAATGGCGAAAAACGCAAAATTAGATCTTCTACGGATATCAACTAGATAGGACCTGAGTGTAAAATATGTTTACTTTGTTCTTTTCTTTGCTAACAATTATATTGTTAATTTATTTCTAATTTAGGTAAGTTTTAAGTTTATTATTTTTTATTTAGGACAACTTACTTGTTTTATTTTAATTTTTTAAGTTCTTTGTTTAGCTAAATTATTTTAATTTTATTAGAGTTATTACAGTACATAGTTTATTTTTACTTTCTGCTATTGGCAACATTGAGCTGACAAATGAAGACTTGTTTGCAACCTCTGACTCACTCACCTTCTCCAATCACCCTCTTATTGTGCAGACAACTTTTAACGCAGGTAGCAACATTCCTCAATCCCAACCATCCCCTCCAACAACAAATACTACTAGTCTACTTAAGAATGCATTTTCTATTGATAAATCATCACTTAAAATCGCTCACGTAAATTCACAAAGCATTCTGTCCCACTTCGATGAGTTTGAAACCATATTTTCATCTTTTGGACTGAGCGCCATTTTAATTTCGGAAACCTGGCTGACCCCTTCCATACCTTCGTCCCTTGTTCACCTAGACGGATATACATTGCTCAGAAATGACAGAATAGATAAAAGAGGTGGAGGAGTTTGTGCCTTTATATCAAATGAGCTTAATCCAAGAATTGTCCACAAGTCCCCTTCTGTATATTCCGCTCGCCCCGTGTTCTTATTCGTAGAAATTCAAGCCAGTCTAAAAAAAATGTCTCTTATGCATTGTATACAAACCTCCAAAAATAAGGCACCTTTCGGATCTAGAAAACGCTCTGAACGATTCATTACCTCATTATGAAACACGTTATTGTCGCAGGCGATTTTAATACAAATCTTCTTCAGACTGACTCACCAGCCATACAACTTAAAAATATGTTCCAAAGCTTAAATATGACAATTGTTCCTTTCTCTGCCACACATCATACTGCTAATACCGACACTCTACTGGACTTAATAGTGACTACACATCCACAGAAAGTACTGTTCATATGGACAAATTCCTGCTCCCGGCATATCTGCTCATGACATTGTATTCGTAGAATACTCACTCCAATGTCCTAAAAGACGCTCTAAATTGATTACGTACAGAAATTTACAAAACATAGACGATACTAAACTAAAATCAGACGCTTTAGAACTACCTTGGTACACAATATGGAATCTTAGATCAGTTGATGAAAAAGTAGACACATTTAATACACTGATATTACAACTATATGACAGACATGCACCAGTAAAAACCCGACGATTTTCCCGCGCCCCTGCACCCTGGATGAATGACTCAATACGTGAACTTATGTCAAAACGAGACAAAGCATACCGAACATACAGACGACATAAAAATGACGAGAACTGGCAACTGTACAAACAACTTAGAAACACAACTACACAAACTATACGCAATGCCAAACTACGACACGCCCACAGTATAATCAGACCTGAAATAAGTGCACGGGACACTTGGCGAAATCTCCGTGCAATGGGACTTAGACAGTTGAATCCCTCAACTGACTCTATAGACATTTCTGTAGATGACTTAAATGAACATTTTACCTCAATACCCATGACACCTCCAGACAACAAGACTAAAATAGACATTCTTAAAGACTTATCCCCATCCCCCCATATAGGAAGAGATAAATTTTACTTTAACGACATTTCGCCTATAGACGTTAAAAAAGCACTCAAGCGGATTAAATCCAATGCACAAGGAACAGATAACATCAGCATTTTAATGCTAAATAAAATCATTGACATTATACTACCCACAGTGACTCATATTTTTAATGCTTCCCTTATAACTTCTATCTTCCCTACTGTATGGAAACAATCTAGAGTTCGGCCTATACCAAAAAATAAGTACACCTACTAACTGTAATGACTACCGACCGATTAGCATCCTTCCGACATTATCTAAAGCCCTGGAACATATTGTACATAAGCAAATGACTGAATATCTCCAAGAAAATCACCTCCTTGATCCTTATCAATCCGGCTTTAGATATGGTCATAGCACAACCACAGCTTTGCTAAAAATTACTGAAGATATTCGTGAAGCCGTGGACAGACGTCAATTGACTCCTTTAACCTTACTTGACTTCAGCAAAGCTTTTGACACAGTAGACCACGACTTACTTATGATAAAGCTCAAGCACCTACACTTGTCTGACAGCGCTGTATCCTGGTTCGACTCATACCTGCACGGTCGTCAACAATACGTTTCATTAAACTCTAGATCTTCGTCTTGGCGCAACGTGCCGGCTGGAGTCCCCCAGGGCAGTGTTCTCGGACCTCTTCTTTTCTCAATCTACATAAATGACTTGCCAACTGTACTAAAGCACTGCCGTTATCACCTCTACGCTGATGATCTCCAAATTTACCTACATTCACCTCCTCATTCTCTCTATAACAGCTTGACAAAAATGAATGACGATCTCATATCCATCTTTAACTGGTCTTCAAGTATCGGTCTAAATCTAAATCCTAACAAGTCACAAGTAATTCTAATGGGACAACAAAGACTGCTTACAACCTTTGACATATCTACACTACCAAACATTACTATAAATAATATAATTATCCCTTATTCTTCTTCAGTAATAGATCTTGGACTACATCTAGACGCAAATTTAACCTGGCAAACACAAGTGAAACACATATGTAAAAAGACTTTCTCCATCTTACATTATCTTAGACGTTTAAAGAATTTTCTCCCAGTTTCGTTAAAACAAATCCTTGTGCAGAATCTTGTGTTACCACACTTCGATTATTGTGACATTATATATAATGATCTAAACTATGACTTGTCGCAGAGACTGCAGCGTGTTCATAATGCTTGCGTTCGATTCATTTTCAATATCCGCCGTTATGACCATATTTCCGAACACTTTAATAACCTCTCTTGGCTCCGTCTTACTGACAGACGTAAATTGCACTCTCTTTCACTACTTTTCAAGCTTCTGAATTCCTACATCCCTACTTACCTGGCGTCTAGATTTGAGAAGTTATCCTCTTACCACAATATTGACACTAGATCACAAGATAGCAGTCTGCTAACAATTCCTCTTCATAGCACTTCCTCCTATTCTACTTCCTTCACAGTAGCCTCTGCCCGCTCCTGGAATCTCCTTCCTCAAGATATCAGGGGTTGCCGCACACTTGGTACCTTTAAGTCACGCTTATACAGTTACCTGTTGTCTAATAATTAATTTTTCTCTATTTATTTAATTTTATACTATGTCATTAATCTTTTCCTGTTTTTTATATATATATTGTACATATTATATATTTAATTCGTTAAATTTAGAGTAAATCAAAATACATTATAAATATTAATTGTATTGTATTCATAACTTGTAATCGTTTATATATATATATATATATATATATATATATATATATATATTGTAATTTAGATTTAAGACTATTTTTTGTTTGTATTTTTTTAAACCTGGTTGAGTGGTAGACAAGGCCTTAAGGCCTTAACTCTGCCAGGTAAAATAAAGCTATTATTATTATTATTATTATTATTATTATTATTATCATTATTATTATTATTATTATCATTATCATCATCAACAACACGTCTCAACCAAATTATCTATATTCATATTGTTTAGAGTTGGGGAATATAGCGGCACGGTTTTACATTACTGAATTCTATACACCGTGTGCACAAATACAGTATCATACCTTTACGTCGCTTTGGATAATCATATCTAAATGGAATTTGTGATAATCACTAACATTAAGGAAATCACTAAGAACCTCTTTCATCAGCAGATGTTAAAAGTATGCTACTTCTTAACAATATGCTAAAATTTTAACAATTTGTTTAAATATTTTCGTTTTAATTCTTTTAAAATTCATATTGAACCACCATTGATAATGTTTTTTATTATAAGTTAATCAATAAAATTAGTACCTGAGATAACAGACGTCCTCAACATTAAAATTCATTAAAATTGTGAAAACCTTTCCGAACTACATCTTCCATCTTCAGCAGCGGGATAAATAGTAAAACAATTCTAATGAATTTTAATGATGAGGACGGCTCTTATCTCAGGCACTAATTTTATTGAACTTATTATTTTTGTTTTACCAAAAATTTCCTGCTGTTTGTTTAGTTAACATCTTGTTAAATGTAGCAGGTTTCACAGACGAAACAAATTAAGATGACTGTGGCACATTCGTTAGGATTTCAGTGCACTCTGATGAGTTTATTTTAATTAAATGACAGCAAAGAACGGATGAAAGTAATTGCAGAACAGTTCCTTTTTGATGTTCCTAAAAATTGTGAACAATTTCCGAATTAGATTTCTTTGTCAAGTTATAGTTAATTTTGACTCCACGCCTTTTTTTCCCTCCGATCCTTCTTGCGGGAGATTTATGGGTGATTGTGGTATGTATCAATTTATGTGTTCCTTACTAATGATACATTGTGCGTAGTAGGGATATGAATGTGTATGTTTTTCTTTGTAAATGTAATGGATGGTGGCGAAGAGAAGTTCCAGTATGGTACTCTTCAAAACCATGACGCACCTCTAGGCTTAATATAAAAAAAAATAAACAAGAGTATATATTTTTCTTCTGGTAGACTAAAATTAAGACTTCGGTGCATAATTTTACATGAATCAGCTCGTGAATTTATGTTTTTCTGCATAAATAATTTATTCCGTGGTCATCATCATCCGTCACGAATTAGGTATTTATAAACCTATTTCGGCTCATCTAGCAATCTTTTAAGAGGTTTTCCTGATTGGGGTTTAAATTGAATAATTTTTGGGATTTTTGAATTATTCGTTCTTTTTTACATGGTCTACCAGTTTAATTTATATATGTTGAGTTTTCCTTCTACTTTTAATTGTTCTAAAATTTCTTCATTCTTTTTTCGATCTAAAAGAGTGTTCTGAGACTAGAAAATAATGTAGTTTTCCTTAAAGATAGGTTATATGGGAAAAAATTCAATTTAAAACTTTTCTTTAATTTTTTAATTATTAATTAATTTTTTAGTTTGGTTTAAAATAGATAGGTTATCGTTAGGTTGTCCAGGAGTGGGGCTGCCACTTTTAGCCTCTGAACAGGCTTGTAATGCAGCATTTCCTCTGCATTTGGTGAAACATTTATATCGCTGTGACTCGGTCACCATTTCCTCGTTTGTAGAAACA
The DNA here is from genome assembly GCA_030220185.1 of Diploptera punctata. NCBI lineage: Eukaryota > Metazoa > Arthropoda > Insecta > Blattodea > Blaberidae > Diploptera > Diploptera punctata. The sequence goes on from JASPKZ010007565.1 coordinate 180,075, forward strand.
GGATCGACCACGAGAACGCGAGGGAGTCTTTCTTCACTGTTTGGTCTTCCGACTCTCAGCTCGCCAGCTGTGCAGTTTCCGACACCCTGTACTGGTGTGGCAATTTATGATTTTCAATAAAGACTAGATTGTAGATAGGGACAAAAGCAGACCAGGGGATAAGTGTATTATGCCCAAGGTTGGTGGTGGGGCTCTAAATAAATAATAATAATCTCCACTGTCTTACCCAACAATCGACTTTTTAGGCAGAACACATATTTTGTCAAAATAGGCTAGAGTTAGATCCAGAACTCCATCTATATAGCCACAAAAGAATTAGCTGCCAATAAAGTCCCATGGGCTACAGTATGCAGCACAGTGGACGACGTCAGTCGTCGACATCATTTAGAAGTAGTACACCGAGCTTATGAATCGCCGGTACGAGGAACGATTTCGAACAGATACCAATTGTGGTAGAAGTTAAACCAGCCAAAACAATTGTCTGACAGATGTGATGTTTTTAGTCTGGATAATAATATGTCAATATCTACCTATCGAAAGCTTTACTAAAGTCGACAAGAATTAGCACTGAAAGTTTTCTTCTGTCCATAGCTTCTTCAGTGTTCTCCAATGTCGAGAAGTATGGTGTCCCTTTCTAAAGCCTGACCAATGTGTACACAGATAGTCAGCTGTGTTCATTACTCGTATACGTTCAATTGATTTGAACAATTAAGAGAGTATACTGATTGATCGGTAATCTTGAGGTGTTAACGGTAGTTTAATTTTAGGTACTTCAAGAAGTGCACTCTTTAAATAGATTCATAAATATTCTTCCGACTAATTTTAAAATATTTCTAGTGCAAATTCTTGTGATATCGCATTTTTATATCGCTACCACCTTATTGACAGACATTAACGATGGACTAACACATAAATTACAACGTATTCATAACATACGTATCAGATATATTTTCAATATTCGTAAATATTATATTTCTTCCAACATCTGCGAACTGTGTTGGGTCCATCTTTATGATTGAAGAAAAATGTATTATCTTAATCTGTTATTCAAAATTATACATATATCTACATCAAGCAACTTATCCTCTCGCTTTCGTATTCTATTCTCCAATCACAATTTGGGTGCAGGATCGCACCGGAGTCTTGTACTTCAGATCCCACACAACTCAGAACCCTCCATTATTCTAGTTCCTGCACTGTTTCTAGTGATAAACTCTGGAACTCACCACAGGGAACCAGGGACTGCCGGACATTAGCTTCCTTCAAAAAAAATATTTTTTTCTTTATAATTACTCTTTCAGTAGATGAATTGCTGGTTTGTAATATTTTGCTTCTCTAATAATATTGACTTGCTTCATTGTATGTTTAATTTAATTTGTACGAGCGTCAGTCAAAAAGTAATGCCTCCTATTTTTTTTATTTTAATTGTGAAAATATTTAAATGCACTTTATATATATATATATATATATATATATATAATGAAACGCACAGCATTGACGATTAATTTATCACTTTTAAATATAATCTCCGTCCTTTTTGACTGTTTTCGTCCACCTTTTAACAAGAGCATATATTCCAGTGCTAAAAGAGCATGGTCTTGGTACCTTAGCCATCGACGCATGAATGTATTTGCGGCCTCCTCCTCATTCTCAAAACGAATCCCAGGACGAGTTTCCTTTAGAGGTTTCCTCGTATAAATATTCACTTATAATTGTATACCTCATGATCTTATATATGACCATCAGAACTCAGGATTATCGTCATATTACAGCCACGGAGATGAAATTTCTGCGACGAACTGCAGGTTATAGCCTTCTAGACCACCAAAGAAATTCAACAATAGCCAGAGAGTTAAACATCGTACCTATATCTGAATACCTCCAAGAATATAGAAACAATTGGCTAGCCCATATTCAGCGCATGGATCGTCACAGAATACCAAAACAAATTCTTCACTACATTCCTCGAGGCAGAAGATCTGTGGGTCGACCTTTTCGGAGATGGAGGGAGACCGTAACGGGCCACTGGGCCTAATACTTGAAAGGACGATGATGATGATGATCTTATATAAATGCTTTCTATATTATTTTAATGGTTGAGTGGAAGAGAAGGCTTTATGGCCTTAAGTCTGCCAGTTTAAACAAATTATTATTATTATTATTATTATTATTATTATTATTATTATTATTATTATTATTATTATGTCATTAATCTTTTCCTGTTTTTTTATATATATATTGTACATATATATTTAATTCGTTAAATTTAGAGTAAATCAAAATACATTATAAATATTAATTGTATTGTATTCATAACTTGTAATCGTTTATATTTATATATATATATATATATATATATATATTGTAATTTAGATTTAAGACTATTTTTTGTTTGTATTTTTTTTTAAACCTGGTTGAGTGGTAGACAAGGCCTTAAGGCCTTAACTCTGCCAGGTAAAATAAAGCTATTATTATTATTATTATTATTATTATTATTATTATTATTATTATTATTATTATTATTATTATTATTATTATTATTATTATTATTATTATTATTATTGAATAAAGAAATTTAAGAAGTTCGCACACACATTTTCAAACAATGTGTACTGCATACAATAATAACTTCACTGCTACGATAAGAACATAGAAACAATGAATTTGAAAATTTCTACAGTGTTTTGAAGTGTAGTGTACTAGAAAATCTCTTGACAGCTTAACAGCTGTAGCAAAGAGAGAAAGAAGTTGGAAACGTTTTAATGAGAGCTCGGCAAGTGCACCCCAGATACACGTCTTCAGTAGGTGACTGAGGCAGATACTGCTTCCCTAGTTGTATTACTCAATCCTATCCACCACCTTGGGATTGCAACTTCATTTCTTTACATTTATGTATAGGCCTATATATCGTGCTGATTCCCTTGTCATCTACTTTAATAAATTTGACTACATTAATTTAATTATTACTCATATAAGCTGCAATGGCATAGATAATATGTTATACGTACTTTTATATGTCTGTATATCGGTAATACCATCTGAACGAACGCAATGTTTTGGCCATTTTTTGTGTAATTTAAGGTTTATGAGTTCGGAATTGAATAAAATAAAACAATCGTTTCATTTCCTCAAATCAATAAGCATCGATTTCCCAAAGTCCAAAGGTTTTCTTTTTCTACAGCTGTTAATAAATTGAAATTTTGCAACGAATTTAATTTCAATTAATATTAATATAACATTAGTTACACCATTATAATAATAAACACTGGGAATAAAAATTTTGGATTTCAACGTGCGTATGATTATTCTTCAGAAAAAATCAAAATTGTTTCAAATTTTGTTTTTATGAAACATAAAACACGAAAAGTATAGGAACACAATGGAATTATTATTATTATTATTATTATTATTATTATTATTATTATTGTTATTGTTATTATTATTGTTATTGTTATTGTTATTTTTATTGTTATTGTTAATATTGTTATTATTATTATTATTATTATTATTATTATTATTATTATTATTATTATTATTATTATTATTATTATTATTTTATTATTAACAATGTCATTATAATTATAATGGTTTATTTATACCACATTCCATTAAATTTGGTTCATGTTTTATTCTAGTTGTATACATTTTTTCTTCGTCATATCACGGCTAAGTTATTTGGTTGTATCCAGTAGGTTGTGCATGTTTATTACGACATATATTCATGTTTTTTTATAGAACTTAAATGATTGTATTTATATTTAAACTTAAGTTACTTATTCCTCTTTATGAGAGGAGAAAAGGTTAAAACTATTTGAGAATAAAGTTCTTAGGAAAACTTTTGCATCAAAAAAAGAGGTGAACAGACATTCGAATAGAGAAAACTACAGTGAACTAAATGCTCTTTATGGGAAACAAGATATAATAACAGCTAGGTCTCGTAAACTGCGATGGCCAGGACATGTGTCACGAATGAGATATGAAAGAGGTGGGAGAATAACATTAAACATAATTTGAGGGAAGTAGATTATACAGAGGATGACTGAAAAAACATTAACTTAGGTTAGGGATGTCTGCTCGGCCATGAACCAACGGACTCGATAGTGCCAGTGAGTCAGTTGGTTAATTCTTGAATATTTTTTGAAATTTAACAACTTCTTCTAAAGATAATTTTTTATCATCATTTTGATGAGTTTAACATACCGGTAACGTAGAAATTATGCAATAGGCCCTGTTATATTTGTCTCGTTTATTTATTTATTTCTAATATATATATACATAGGTCAATCAATGTGACTTTGTTCACTTGAATCAAATCTTACTAAATATTGAAGACTGTAAGATAATCATTAAAAATCAGGTGATTCTTGGGTGTTAAAGCGCCAATAAATAAATGGGAATGATATAAAATTATGTTTATTCCTGACGATTTCATAAAGTGTCAACTTAAACGGCATGAAGATATATAAAATTTGATACCATATTAAAAACACCAGTTCATTCTCCGATAACCGAATTTAGATAAAATTGAGGGTGGCTAGTACTTAAATGTATTAACGTTTGATCACCATATGCTCTTCTGTTGTAAAAAAAATTCAATTCACCTATTCTATGCTTGTAGTATATAAAATGAGCGTAAAACAGGTACCGGTACTATTATAACGACACTGGTTAACAAATCGGATCATTAGAGTAGTAATCAAAAGTATATTTGAAAAGGAAAATATATTTTGTTCAGAATTTTTTTACCTAATATAAGGTAAAAGAGTAATATTGGAAAATTATAAAAAAATGAAAGTAATAAAATAAATACAATGTGGAAATTGTTTAAAAAAATAACAAATTAAGGTTCGTGTGATTCATATCATGAACGCAAAGATCCACGATCCTTAGCATGTGGCAAAAAAATAAAATACATTGACTATGTTTTTACGATTTTATTCCCAGGAAAGTTTCCGGTATTAATTGTAAGTCTGAATGAGCTGTTCGGGGCAGGAATAAGTAAGAAAAATATCCATCCATGAGCTTTCCGCGATTGAGGTACATGTCCTTGTTGTCTAAGCTGCCAAACACCATTGAAGTTTGATATCGCTGGTTGAGTGGAAGAGAAGGCCTTATGGCCTTAACTCTGCCAGCTAAAATAAAGCATTATTATTATTATTATTATTATGTACGCGTATTAAGTTAATAGATAAAATTGTCTGAATTAATTTTGTACCTCATCATCCAGGTATTAAGCCTGTTGGCTCGTTCCGGTTTCATGAAAGCTAGAATTGTTAAAATTGTTCAGACCAGCTTCTGTGTGGGCGTCCTTTCGTGCGATTTATAATTTAGCAATCATTTTGGAAATCTTTCTTCTGGCATTATATCAATATGTTCTTTCCAGTCGTTCCTGTGTTTAATTATTCGGTCTGTAAGTTTGAAAATATTTAGTTCCTTTCTTATATCTTCATTCCTTTTCGTATCCAGCAGAGTATATTTCTTAAAAATCTCATCTCAGCTGCTTCCAATCTTTGTTCTTGTCTTTTAGTGATCGTCCAACATTCTGATCCATACATCAATGCAGGATAGCCATTACTTTATAACATTTCATTTTTTTTCTTTTCTTGTGTTTTTAAGGGTTCTTTTAATAGTGCCACTCATTAGATTAAATTTATTTATTTTGTTATTAATATCTTCAGTTTTAACATATGATAAATTGAAACCTAGATATTTAAAACTACTCACTTGCTCTAAAATGTTATTATCAATTACTATTTTTGCTCTTAAGGTACCATGCCCATTAAATGCTAAAATTTTAGTTTTATTCTTTGAAATTTTTAAATTGTAATTGGCACTTACTTTTTCCAAATTAAAACTAGCTCTTTGTAGATCATCTTCTAATTTTGCATCTATAATATCAATTCAGAAAAGGCCTTTTAATATATTCCATACAATTACATTTATCTGCATATGATTCAGAAATTATCTTTCTCCTGCATTGCTTTTATTTTTACAAATATTTCATGTGGAAAAATGAAACTTTTTCTATGTTAAAAGAAAACTAAATATTTAGATACGCCTATAAGAATTACTTAGTGGTATTTTTTGGCTTTAGCTAGTTTATACATAAAACGTAGTAATTAAACAGTTGGTAACTATTGATTACTTTAGCGAATGCCCGCAATCAAAGTCTCAAGTTGATTAGCAACACGAAACTCTGTTGATTGCAGTCCCTAAGTGTTCACATTTTCAATTACAGGCCAGGCGATTTTACCAGTTGATTACATGTTTGCTCAACAGCCATTAAATATTACGTCACACCAGTTTTATATTTTGTTACGCAATTCTACTCAAATTAAATAATTTAATAGTACAAGTCGATTATAGCAAGGGGTTTTGATCATTGGATAATGGTTAATTGTATCGAATAGTGTTATTTTGAACGACTAAATCGGAGGGTCATTGCTATGGCGCGTACACACCGTAAACAATAATTCAAATATCAAGTGAGTTGGTTCAAGTGATAGCGTTTGAGATACGCATTACGCAGGCCTCGGGTTTAAACCTCGGAACTGAAAAAAAAAAACTTCTGATTTTTTTCCTGGTTTTTCTTTAGTAGTCAAAGCAAATACAGGGGTGGAATTTCGTTACCAGTATTAATTTCATATTCACAGTTTCCTAATCATTAAACAAGTAAACACGATATATCCTTAGATGTTAAAGCGTCTATAAAAATGTGAATTGAATAAAAAAATAATTAAATTATACACGTCTTAGTAGCATGTTAGTTTTTGATATCGCAGTTCATATTCTGGCCTTTGCTGACTAGTATATATGATAAAGCACTAATGTGCAACTCAACCGATTGAGGGGAAAAGCTTAAATCTCCCATATATCGCGATGACGTAATGAAACATTTGCTACATGTATTATACGGCAAAGCGGAACGTTTACCTCTAGTCATAGCAGCACTGTTGCTGCTTCACACGGACATAGATACTAACAATGTGTAGTTATGAACAAATAGCAAATAAAGTACTTACTCAGCTTACATATGGTAATAGCTGCTCCACACAGACTGGCGTGAAGCGAGAGTACGCGGGATGGCACGACTTTACTTCCCAAATTATCCACAAACGAAGCATGTCAATGTTCCGCTGTGTCGGATAGTAAATGTCGCACATTCATTACTATGGCGTTTATGTTGCTATTAGGTTGTAGAATGTACTTAAACTATTCCTGCAATCATAATGCTTCATTTTGACATCATGCTTACATGATTCATTACAACATCGGTAACTCAAGGAAGAAATATGTCGCTGCTCAATGGCACAGTTATCGCAGGATAACGATCAACGTTCGTCGACGTTGCGTTGCGTTACGTTACGTTTGAGTAGCGTGTCAATGTCAGTGTTGATGACATAATTGAAAATTAATAAACTTTGTTATTTTTTCTTACCAAAGTTAGATACTTTTCTACTATACTAGTATACATTAAATTATTATATATCATAATTTTTGCGCGATAGTGCGTTTTGTCGTACTTACAGCAATGGCGACCAATGATTGAAAGTTCAACTTCCTACATTTCGGGATTGCCAACCTAAATAACTATACTGTAATATTAGATTTACAACCACGTGCGGGAATTAAAACCACTGCCCTCTATGTATACAATGTACTATATATATATATATATATATATATATATATATATATATATATATATACAAAAAATATCCAAAAAGGCAGTGTTAATATATATTATACGAAACAAATCTGCATTTTAAATGAACTGAACTTTATTTGAAACAATATAAAACAATAAATACGAACTTGCGGCCATTTTATCAATAATAATGGTCTCACGGCCTCCTGTAATTTCAACTAATAAACATTACCCACACTGTTAACGTTACTCAATTGTTTATAACGAACGCACATATTTCCAACAAAGATATTATTTTACTACTATTTATTATTTTGAAAATACCATCGCGCAAAAAATAATGTACAACGCACGTTTGTGAAGTGTTTGTAATATACTATTTATTATTATTACTATTATTGTTGTTATCAATGTTATATTATTATTATTAATATCATTGATATCATTTTTTATTATTATTGTTGTTATTATTATGAAAAAGTGCCCAATTAACTGAATTTTATAGGCTGTAGTCTACCATATTATGGATTCCTAACTAAAACGCATACATTTGATGAACTTGAATGGAAAAGGGTAATTACTGGTGAATATTGTAGTGAGAGGGTATCAGTTTGTGATATGTACTAATTACGAAATGCGCAATAAGCGATTACACGTTCCAACTAGAATCCGTGTACTGTAACACTATGCTTAGTAACTTGTACATTCGAGCACCGATATTACAGATTACATATTGCCTGACTTATTATAGGCTTCATTATACTAATATAATTATATATATAGTGTGTCCACATGCTGTTCTCTCGAGGTACCTTGCCACGCAGCGGACCCGGGTTCGATCGCGGTCGGGAAAAGTTTCCTAGGCGACCCGAACATCATCTGGCCATCATTATCATCATTATAATATTCAACTCATTAGACTAAGTTTAGGATTAAGGCCTCTCCTGGCGCATCATTACCCATCATATCATTCGGGCAGCGTAACCCCGCATTCTAGGCACCCCACCCTCAGAAGCGAGTTACAATACGTCAATGCCAGGAGAGAATACCAGAAATGTAGAAATGAGACAAGCTGGTGGCATTGAACAATATATATATATATATATATATATATATATATGAATTGTAGCGCACTGGGGTATCAATCCAGAGGTCCGGGATCAAATCCCGTCTAAGCATATATTTGTCATATATCATATTAATCTTGCATTGCTCAATGTAAAAAATTCAATTATAACATCGAAATAAAGAAGCGTCACTGCTATAAAGTAAAAATATTATCTTTAATTTGTTTACTTGTTATAGGAGCTACTATATGGCAGTGGAGACCGAGTTCCCGCTTCTTCTCGTAATAATATATATAAAGAAAAATAAATTGTTGTACCAGATATGCTTGATAATGTAATCGGTAGCGCACTGGGGTATCAATCCAGAGATCCGGGTTCAAATCCCGTCCAAGCATTTATTTTTCTTATGATATATATATATATATATATATATATATTGTGCTTGAATACTTTTTTTTTAAATGGAAGACTTCCATTAATCCTTAAATTGGCAAAAGAGTCATTTTTCGTGTCAGTTATTTAAATGTGGCGAACCGCAGTGTAAACTAAATCTTGTATAACTGTTATTATTAAATATCTATATACAGATAGGCAAAAAAAAACAGTTAAGTACCATTTTATCCTCTGTTTGTCAAACATTTTGTCTTTCTTTTTTGTTTAGTAGCTATTGACGAGCTTTAGTATTATAAATAAGAACAAATTGTAAACAGTTCTGCCGTTATTAACTGCAAGGCAGTGTTTATGGAAAATATCCATGGTCAAGAGTTAAATTTCTTCCAGAGAAGCATGTGATGCACAAAACCATGTCCAAAAAATATCTGCCTTTTAACTCCAAAACACTAAAATCCAGCGTCAAAGTTCCCATTTAAACTATATGGAGTAACACATGTACTTGCGTTAATCACAGAGGTAGACAAGATCCTGCCAGTGTAGGGGTGACATGTGTTCAGTATGTCAGATCACCCAACCTTTATAGCTGGTTTTCTCAACTTGGAGCCGCTACTTATTGTAGCTACCAAAATTCGTCACGATGCTGGGTGCTAATTTTGAATAATATCACCCCCCCCCCATTATCAGTTACACTCCAACATTAATATACGCATTTTGTGAGTTATAAAAATGTCTGATTCAATTATGATTATGACCAATTAAACCGATTTTTGGTAGATACAGACAAACTTTAGAGTTATCAATAAAAAAAATTGCAAAGTTTTTTTTTTCCCCCTACCTCTGACACAAGTCAGTTAAGTACCTTTTTCTCCTCCGTTTGACACCCGATTTTATTTATATACATATATGTATATATATCCATCCGTAGTAATTCTGCCTGAGGGCAGGTCTTTCACTGCAATCATAGCATTTTTTCATGCTATGCTTTGCAGCTTTACTAGGGAATTATAGGTGTGGTAGCTTCCCGTTGCTTTCCACACCGGTGAAGGATGATGATGATGATAGCCGGATGATTTTCGGGAACCGTTGGGCCTTACGCTTCTGACATTTGTCTTACAGATGAGGAAAAACCTCACCCAGGAAACTGTCCCGACCGGGAATCAAATCCGGGCCCGCTGCGTGACAAGGCAGTACGCTACCCCGAGATCACAGCGGTGGACTTTATATACATATATGATGATAATAAATAAAGGTCCAGTACAATGTCAAATAAAATAAAATACACATTGAAACTAACAATGTCTAATACAGGTATGATATAAAGTCAGACAATAAGTGCGGTGACGTGTTATTTATGGTCGAATTCCGGTCAATGGGCGAACACTGGCATTGTGTAATTCGGCATATATGTATTTAAGTGATTTTTTTCCCCGTTCGTTTTCTTCGTTTTATTAAACATATTAAATATATTAAACCAGTTGATAAAGGAGGAAAGGAGATTAAGAGTATTTGAGAATAAAGTTCTTAGTAACAATTTTGGACAAACAGAGATGAACAGACAGGTGAATGGAGAAGACTGCATAAGTGAATTACATGGTCTTTATAGGAGGACAGATATAATATAAGAACAGTTAAGTCTTGTAGACTGCGATTTGCAGGACATGTTGCACGAATTGGGAATGAAAGACGTGCATGGAAGCTTCTTGTAGGAAAACCAGAGGGAAAACACACAGTTGGTAGACCAAGGAATGAGGTGGGAGAATAACATTAACTAAGATTTGAGGGTATTAGATTATGCAGGGGGTGATTGGAAAACATTGGTTCAGGATAGGGATATATGGAGAGCTTATGTCTGCGCGGCCATGAACCTATGGGTTCGATAGTTTCAATGAGTTAGTTAGTTAGTTAGTTAGTTAGTTTAGTTGATGTATCCTATAGGATAAATTGCCAATTTAAGGGTTAAAATAATGCATTGTGTCGTCTATTTAAAAAAATTAACAATTCCACCAGGTTGTCATTTCCACATTTCTGGTATTCTCTCCTGGCATGGCGTACTTGTGATTCACTTCTCATCTTGGTGCGGAAGCCATGGTTGCGCTTCACCGATCATATGAAAGATGATGATGATGGTATTGATGCGCCAGGAGACGCCGTAAACTAAACTTAATCTCCATCCATCCATAGCAATTCTGCCCGAAGGCAGGTCCTTCACTGCAATCATAGCATTTTCATGCTATGCTTGCAGCTTTACTAGGGAATTTTAGGTGTGGTAGCTTCCCGTTGCTTTCCACACCGGTGAAGGATAAGGATGATGATGATGATGGCCATATGATTTCGGGGACCGTTTGGGCCTTAACGTTTTCCTGACATTTGTCTTACAGATAAGGAAAAACTCCGATAAAAACCTCACTCAGAAAAACTGCCCCCACCGGGGATCGAACCCGGCCCGCTGCGTGACAAGGCAGCACGCTACCTCGAGACCACAACGGTGGACAAAACTTAGTCTAATGAGGCGAATAGTATAGTGATGGGCAGATGGTGTTCGAGGACCTCTTGGGCATTAAAGGTTACTGACATTTGTCTTACAGGTGTCGAAAAAAACCCTAAAAATCGCCCAGGAAATTTGTCTCGACCGGGGATCGATCTCGAGGCCCCCTGCGTAACAAGGCAGCACGCTACCTCGAGACCACAGCTGTGGACTAAAGAAATATGTAAGTGATGTAAACCGGGTAACAGTCGTCGTTGCCGTCTTCTGAGATTTGATTCATGTTAAAATAATCGTGATATTGAACATTTAAATTTCCCGCCGAACGCATTGACTGGTTTAAATAGAGTGTAATATGAAATTGTAAACAGAAAAAAAATCCAGGTAAGTACAGAGTGATTCAATAAGAGTCCTAAACTTTAACAGGAAATTGAAATTTCCGTTCTACAGAACATTTTTTACCACATTAATGACATTGTTAAGGTACAGAGTATATTAAGGATGATTCCTCGAGGTAATAGAGAGGGATCAAAAGATAATTAGAAACGAATTTCTGATGAAAAACATAGGAAGAGGATAAATTCATTTTAAATACAGTCGTACAACCCAGTATACGAGATCTTTAAAAACAAGGCAGTTGCTACTAACGGCATTTCAAGTCTACAACTTCCTAAACAACATCTAGTAGCAGACACTCATCCTGCTGATGATGGAAGTTAATTTACGGAAGGCATACAGATAACATTTTAAATATAGTATTTTAAAACAGTTTAGGATGACGCCACCTGCCAACAGTTATATATTTTTATTTTAATTTTTCAACAACTCAGATATTTACACAAAATTTCCAAATTCACTTATTCATTTCACAGAATTTCATTAATAATTGGCTGCTAATAAATTCTCTTACTTCATTATTTATTTGATGGTCCTATTCTTTCTACACCCTGACGGTTTCACTTAGAACGTGTTATTGTCTTCGGTTTTGAGATCGATTAATTGGTTCACAATCCAGACACAACTGGCTCGACCGAATCCTTGTAACTACTTAAATATGCGAGCGTAGGATCATTCTTATCAAGTCGACACTAATTCCGAGTGGAAGCTCCAAAAGTGACATAGATAGATATTTTAGAATCGACCTTTCCTGAAAATGCTTTTTCTCGATAGCACGTCAAGAGAGGTATTTACTGGCTGCACCATTACCTGAATCCAACTCTTGGCTTATAATTATGGCTAGGATTTTTATGTAATAAAAGATTAGATTGCAAAACATATAGTATATATTATACAACTTTTTGTATGTGAAACCAAGATAAAAGATAGGCAGGAGTCTTACTTCTCATTATACTATTCAACTATTTGTGTGTGAAACCAAGATAAAAGATAGGCAGGAGTCTTATTTCTCATTATACTATTCAACTATTTGTGTGTGAAACCAAGATAAAAGACAGTCAGGAGTCTTACTTCTCATTATACTATTCAACTGTGTGTGAAACCAAGATAAAAGACAGTCAGGAGTCTTACTTCTCATTATAATATTCAACTGTGTGTGAAACCAAGAAAAAAGACAGTCAGGAGTCTTACTTCTCATTATAATATTCAACTGTGTGTGAAACCAAGATAAAAGATAGTCAGGAGTCTTACTTCTCATTATACTATTCAACTGTTTGTGTGTGAAACCAAGATAAAACACAGGAGTCTTACTTCTCATTATATATATTAACTGTGTGTGAAACCAAGATATAAGATAGTCAGGAGTCTTACTTCTCATTATAATATTCAACTGTGTGTGAAACCAAGAAAAAAGACAGTCAGGAGTCTTACTTCTCATTATAATATTCAACTGTGTGTGAAACCAAGATAAAAGAATAGTCAGGAGTCTTACTTCTCATTATACTATTCAACTGTTTGTGTGTGAAACCAAGATAAAACACAGGAGTCTTACTTCTCATTATAATATTCAACTGTGTGTGAAACCAAGATATAAGATAGTCAGGAGTCTTACTTCTCATTATAATATTCCAACTGTGTGTGAAACCAAGAAAAAAGACAGTCAGGAGTCTTACTTCTCATTATAATATTCAACTGTGTGTGAAACCAAGATAAAAGATAGTCAGGAGTCTTACTTCTCATTATACTATTCAACTGTTTGTGTGTGAAACCAAGATAAAACACAGGAGTCTTACTTCTCATTATAATATTCAACTGTGTGTGAAACCAAGATATAAGATAGACAGGAGTCTTAATTCTCATTATAATATTCAACTGTGTGTGAAACCAAGAAAAAAGACAGTCAGGAGTCTTACTTCTCATTATAATATTCAACTGTGTGTGAAACCAAGATAAAAGATAGTCAGGAGTCTTACTTCTCATTATACTATTCAACTGTTTGTGTGTGAAACCAAGATAAAACACAGGAGTCTTACTTCTCATTATAATATTCAACTGTGTGTGAAACCAAGATATAAGATAGTCAGGAGTCTTACTTCTCATTATAATATTCAACTGTGTGTGAAACCAAGATAAAACACAGGAGTCTTACTTCTCATTATAATATTCAACTGTGTGTGAAACCAAGAAAAAAGACAGTCAGGAGTCTTTACTTCTCATTATAATATTCAACTGTGTGTGAAACCAAGATAAAAGATAGTCAGGAGTCTTACTTCTCATTATACTATTCAACTGTTTGTGTGTGAAACCAAGATAAAACACAGGAGTCTTACTTCTCATTATAATATTCAACTGTGTGTGAAACCAAGATATAAGATAGTCAGGAGTCTTACTTCTCATTATAATATTCAACTGTGTGTGAAACCAAGAAAAAAGACAGTCAGGAGTCTTACTTCTCATTATAATATTCAACTGTGTGTGAAACCAAGATAAAAGATAGTCAGGAGTCTTACTTCTCATTATACTATTCAACTGTTTGTGTGTGAAACCAAGATAAAACACAGGAGTCTTACTTCTCATTATAATATTCAACTGTGTGTGAAACCAAGATATAAGATAGTCAGGAGTCTTACTTCTCATTATAATATTCAACTATGTGTGAAACCAAGAAAAAAGACAGTCAGGAGTCTTACTTCTCATTATAATATTCAACTGTGTGTGAAACCAAGATAAAAGATAGTCAGGAGTCTTACTTCTCATTATACTATTCAACTGTTTGTGTGTGAAACCAAGATAAAACACAGGAGTCTTACTTCTCATTATAATATTCAACTGTGTGTGAAACCAAGATATAAGATAGTCAGGAGTCTTACTTCTCATTATAATATTCAACTGTGTGTGAAACCAAGAAAAAAGACAGTCAGGAGTCTTACTTCTCATTATAATATTCAACTGTGTGTGAAACCAAGATAAAAGATAGTCAGGAGTCTTACTTCTCATTATACTATTCAACTGTTTGTGTGTGTGAAACCAAGATAAAACACAGGAGTCTTACTTCTCATTATAATATTCAACTGTGTGTGAAACCAAGATATAAGATAGTCAGGAGTCTTACTTCTCATTATAATATTCAACTGTGTGTGAAACCAAGAAAAAAGACAGTCAGGAGTCTTACTTCTCATTATAATATTCAACTGTGTGTGAAACCAAGAAAAAAGACAGTCAGGAGTCTTACTTCTCATTATAATATTCAACTGTGTGTGAAACCAAGATAAAAGATAGTCAGGAGTCTTACTTCTCATTATAATATTCAACTGTTTGTGTGTGAAACCAAGATAAAACACAGGAGTCTTACTTCTCATTATAATATTCAACTGTGTGTGAAACCAAGAAAAAAGACAGTCAGGAGTCTTACTTCTCATTATAATATTCAACTGTGTGTGAAACCAAGATAAAAGATAGTCAGGAGTCTTACTTCTCATTATAATATTCAACTGTGTGTGAAACCAAGAAAAAAGACAGTCAGGAGTCTTACTTCTCATTATAATATTCAACTGTGTGTGAAACCAAGATAAAAGATAGTCAGGAGTCTTACTTCTCATTATAATATTCAACTGTTTGTGTGTGAAACCAAGATAAAACACAGGAGTCTTACTTCTCATTATAATATTCAACTGTGTGTGAAACCAAGATAAAACACAGGAGTCTTACTTCTCATTATAATATTCAACTGTTTGTGTGTGAAACCAAGATAAAACACAGGAGTCTTACTTCTCATTATAATATTCAACTGTTTGTGTGTGAAACCAAGATAAAACACAGGAGTCTTACTTCTCATTATAATATTCAACTGTGTGTGAAACCAAGATAAAAGATAGTCAGGAGTCTTACTTCTCATTATAATATTCAACTGTGTGTGAAACCAAGATATAAGATAGTCAGGAGTCTTACTTCTCATTATAATATTCAACTGTGTGTGAAACCAAGAAAAAAGACAGTCAGGAGTCTTACTTCTCATTATAATATTCAACTGTGTGTGAAACCAAGATAAAAGATAGTCAGGAGTCTTACTTCTCATTATACTATTCAACTGTTTGTGTGTGAAACCAAGATAAAACACAGGAGTCTTACTTCTCATTATAATATTCAACTGTGTGTGAAACCAAGATATAAGATAGTCAGGAGTCTTACTTCTCATTATAATATTCAACTGTGTGTGAAACCAAGAAAAAAGACAGTCAGGAGTCTTACTTCTCATTATAATATTCAACTGTGTGTGAAACCAAGATAAAAGATAGTCAGGAGTCTTACTTCTCATTATACTATTCAACTGTTTGTGTGTGAAACCAAGATAAAACACAGGAGTCTTACTTCTCATTATAATATTCAACTGTGTGTGAAACCAAGATATAAGATAGTCAGGAGTCTTACTTCTCATTATAATATTCAACTGTGTGTGAAACCAAGATAAAAGATAGTCAGGAGTCTTACTTCTCATTATACTATTCAACTGTTTGTGTGTGAAACCAAGATAAAACACAGGAGTCTTACTTCTCATTATAATATTCAACTGTGTGTGAAACCAAGATAAAAGATAGTCAGGAGTCTTACTTCTCATTATACTATTCAACTGTTTGTGTGTGAAACCAAGAAAAAAGACAGTCAGGAGTCTTACTTCTCATTATAATATTCAACTGTGTGTGAAACCAAGATAAAAGATAGTCAGGAGTCTTACTTCTCATTATACTATTCAACTGTTTGTGTGTGAAACCAAGATAAAACACAGGAGTCTTACTTCTCATTATAATATTCAACTGTGTGTGAAACCAAGATATAAGATAGTCAGGAGTCTTACTTCTCATTATACTATTCAACTGTTTGTGTGTGAAACCAAGATAAAACACAGGAGTCTTACTTCTCATTATAATATTCAACTGTGTGTGAAACCAAGATATAAGATAGTCAGGAGTCTTACTTCTCATTATAATATTCAACTGTGTGTGAAACCAAGATAAAAGATAGTCAGGAGTCTTACTTCTCATTATAATATTCAACTGTGTGTGAAACCAAGAAAAAAGACAGTCAGGAGTCTTACTTCTCATTATACTATTCAACCGTTTGTGTATGAAACCAAGAAAAAAGACAGTCAGGAGTCTTACTTCTCATTATAATATTCAACTGTGTGTGAAACCAAGATATAAGATAGTCAGGAGTCTTACTTCTCATTATACTATTCAACTGTTTGTGTGTGAAACCAAGATAAAACACAGGAGTCTTACTTCTCATTATAATATTCAACTGTGTGTGAAACCAAGATATAAGATAGTCAGGAGTCTTACTTCTCATTATAATATTCAACTGTGTGTGAAACCAAGAAAAAAGACAGTCAGGAGTCTTACTTCTCATTATACTATTCAACCGTTTGTGTATGAAACCAAGAAAAAAGACAGTCAGGAGTCTTACTTCTCATTATAATATTCAACTGTGTGTGAAACCAAGATATAAGATAGTCAGGAGTCTTACTTCTCATTATAATATTCAACTGTGTGTGAAACCAAGATATAAGATAGTCAGGAGTCTTACTTCTCATTATACTATTCAACTGTTTGTGTGTGAAACCAAGATAAAACACAGGAGTCTTACTTCTCATTATAATATTCAACTGTGTGTGAAACCAAGATATAAGATAGTCAGGAGTCTTACTTCTCATTATAATATTCAACTGTGTGTGAAACCAAGAAAAAAGACAGTCAGGAGTCTTACTTCTCATTATAATATTCAACTGTGTGTGAAACCAAGATAAAAGATAGTCAGGAGTCTTACTTCTCATTATACTATTCAACTGTTTGTGTGTGAAACCAAGATAAAACACAGGAGTCTTACTTCTCATTATAATATTCAACTGTGTGTGAAACCAAGAAAAAAGACAGTCAGGAGTCTTACTTCTCATTATACTATTCAACCGTTTGTGCATGAAACCAAGAAAAAAGACAGTCAGGAGTCTTACTTCTCATTATAATATTCAACTGTGTGTGAAACCAAGATAAAAGATAGTCAGGAGTCTTACTTCTCATTATACTATTCAACCGTTTGTGTATGAAACCAAGAAAAAAGACAGTCAGGAGTCTTACTTCTCATTATAATATTCAACTGTGTGTGAAACCAAGATAAAAGATAGTCAGGAGTCTTACTTCTCATTATACTATTCAACTGTTTGTGTGTGAAACCAAGATAAAACACAGGAGTCTTACTTCTCATTATAATATTCAACTGTGTGTGAAACCAAGAAAAAAGACAGTCAGGAGTCTTACTTCTCATTATAATATTCAACTGTGTGTGAAACCAAGATAAAAGATAGTCAGGAGTCTTACTTCTCATTATACTATTCAACTGTTTGTGTGTGAAACCAAGATAAAACACAGGAGTCTTACTTCTCATTATAATATTCAACTGTGTGTGAAACCAAGATATAAGATAGTCAGGAGTCTTACTTTTCATTTTATACTATTCAACTTTTTGTGTGTGAAACCAAGATAAAAGACAGTCAGGAGTCTTACTTCTCATTATACTATTCAACCGTTTGTGTATGAAACCAAGAAAAAAGACAGTCAAGAGTGTTACTTCTCATTATAATATTCAACTGTGTGTGAAACCAAGATATAAGATAGTCAGGAGTCTTACTTTTCATTTTATACTATTCAACTTTTTGTGTGTGAAACCAAGATAAAAGACAATCAGGAGTCTTTCTTCTTATTATACTATTCAACCGTTTGTGTGTGAAACCAAGAAAAAAGCCAGTCAGGAGTCTTACTTCTCATTATAATATTCAACTGTGTGTGAAACCAAGATATAAGATAGTCAGGAGTCTTACTTCTCATTTATACTATTCAACTTTCTGTGTGTGAAACCAAGAAAAAAGATAGGCAGGACTCTTACTTCCCATTATACTATTCAACTGTCTGTGTGTGGAACCAAAACAAAAGAGAGGCATAAGTCTAACTTCTCATTATGCTATATTACAATCATATCTTTTAGTACATAAAACTCCGGACTCTTTATAAGGAATCCTGATACCGCCCCTAAAATTCAAAAGTATTAATTTAAGCAACGGATCAACAATGCGTCAGAATATATCTTATTGCTATGGCAACATATTTATAAATAAACATTTTGGACATCTATATTTTATTTTATGTCCACCGCTGTGATCTCGAGGTAGCGTGCTGCCTTGTCACGCAGCTGGCCCGGGTTCGATCCCCGGTTGGGACAGTTTTTCTGGGTGAGGTTTTTATCGGGGTTTTTCCTCACCTGTAAGACAAATGTCAGGAAAACTTTAAGGCCCGAACGGTCCCCGAAATCATATGGCCATCGCAATCATCATCATTCATATTCATCTTAGATGAAGCTTAGGATTAAGAACTCTCCTGGCGCACCATCATCATCTCATCATATAATCGGGGCAACCGCGCCTTCCAGGCGCCGCAATCTCAGACGTGGGTTACAATTACGCCAATGTCAGGAGAGAACACCAGAAATGTCTAGAAGGTACAACCTGTGACATTAAAAAAAAATATTTTATTTAAAAAACCGAGTTTACTAGATGATGTTAAATTGAAACCATTTAATTTGCATTTTATATTAAAATTTTGCTTAGTTTATGAAATCGTATTAAGGAGAATGTTACGGGGTTTTTAATTGCACTGTACAGCATTGTACAGCGTATTACAATACGCATAATTGTAACTTTGAATTCTGTGGGTAAACACAAATGTAATAACAGTCAAATAGTAATATTGCTCAGTACAGTTTGTATGAACACTTGTGTTGATTGTTTTGTGATAACAGTGGAATGTAATGAGACAATCACTTGTTGTGCCCCCTATGATTTGAACAAAGCTTAGCAAATATTAACCTTCCTGTATGTAGGCTATGTTTCTACAATATTACAAATGACTATTATACTATGTACTTGTATTTGATCCCTTTATTTCTCCTTGTTATGTCGTTTCACATTAAGACTTTTATTCAACACTAGCTAATACCCAGCATGCGCTGCTACGCCTAAATAAATTAAAATTAATGTGTTTTTATGTTTAGTTGAATAAGTAAAAGGAAAAATAATTATAAATTTATATTTTTAGATACCCCGTGCTGATTACCCTGCGTTGCCCGGGAATATACCTATCCCGATCTTCTTGACATAAATGAGCTGAAAAACGAAAATTAATGTGTTTTATGTGTAGTTAAATAAGTGAGGGGAAAAATTTATATCGTAATTATTTTTACATTCCCCGTGCTGTTTACCCGACGTTGTCCTGGAATCTACTCATCCCGTTCTTCTTGGTATAAATGAGCTGAAAGACGAAAATCAATGTACTTCTTATGATTAGTTGAAAAAGTAGAATGAAAAATAGTTATAAATGTATATCGTAATTATTTTTAAGATTCCATGTGCTGATTACCCGCTGTTGCCCGGAAATCTACTTACCTCGATATGCTTGGCATAAATGAGTTAAAAGACAAAATTCGTTATTATGAGTTATCCGTAAAAGAATACCCGCCATGTAGTTCTATGCTTGCACAGGGATCTACGTACTTGTCTCGATCTTCTTGGCATCAATGAAAGACAAAAATTGTTATTGTGAGTTATCCGTAAGAGATAAATATATGCTGTCGCGGACTTTTGTGTAGAGCTTTTTGAGATATTTAATTCTGTGTACATTAATTTTGTGTATTTGTTATGGTTTAGGCAGCGTAAGCCATTTAAGCGTCCAAAAAGCTACTTTTTTCACGTGTTCCTCTACAAAGGGCGATTGTTAAGGGTTAGGAGTTGAATATCACAACTCTCGTATAGCCTATGTTCATTCCGGGAATCTCCTAAACATTTTGCAAAAAGCCCCATCAGAATCGGATCAACGGTATGGCCGCACATAAAGTACGAACAAATAAACAAACATTTATTTTTTATATATTAAATTTAGCATTTCGAACGCATGTGAATTGTGTTCTGTCTACTTTAAGGCTATTAAGTACACTATAAATGTATCAAATGGTAAATTAAATAATGGGTTTTAGGAATAGATTAAAAAATGAAATTATGATAATTTGATGTTTTAGTACATTCCCTATTTTTAAATGCAATTGTTATAATTTGTTTTGGTCGTACACATGTTTGATTTTGGATGTATACTCATAATATTTGTATGCCTATTATTTATTTAATTTCTTTTCTTTATTTTCCTTAGAGTAAGCTCCTCTATTGTAGGTACTTTACGTACCCCACGCCTCATGGACCTTATAGGAATACCATCTATCGGGAGAGGGTTTTAAATCTGGATTACAAAATTTTTTGACCACACAAAGACATGGAGGACCTCTCTGATGAGTGGTCATTTCAATGCCTAGACAACAAGAACATTTAAGAGAAGAGACTCCTACATTCAAGCTGAACAAAGGAGAATATGATTTGGATTTATGGAGGCCAGATGGAGTTCAGCGACTATTTAGGGGTTTAAATTTTCATGACATTTGTCCTACAAGTGAGGAAACCTCATCGAAGAAACTTGTCCCGATCGGGGATCGAAAGCAGTCCCGTTGCATCTGAGTCACCGACGTTACCATTCGTATTTTTAACTATAATTTATGGACGCTTTAATATATAATGTCACATCACGTCTAAAACCTTTATTTGTATGTATTTAGGTCGTGTATTTCTATTGTTGTTAGTACCGATGGACTAGTGTTTACAATGCTCTCCTCTTGTTCCGAGATTCACGAGTTCAACCCCGATCAAGGTCGATGGATTTTTAAGAGCACAAAAATTCTGGTCTGGCTTTCTTCGGGAGGAAATTAAAGCGTGAGCCCCGCGTTGTAAATTTACGACACATAAAAAAACGCAATCCTGAAATAAGAGGTTTCTTATCCAAATATATGGGTATTTTGAAATGCGACTCTAACGATATGAGCGTTTAAGGAGTGTCGTTAAATAAATTACACTAGTTTTGTATTTGTCATTTTGTGTAGAATATGAAAAAAATTACGTTGACTGGCAGATAGTTTTTCAAAATTGGTACCTTAGGAGTAAGTGTCTGGGTCAGATTATTCAAGTTTCGATTTATTGCAAGGTATGTTTTAACTGTGTATTATGTATTAACGGACTCTCTCAGCTTATCCAAAGCCCTACCACATTCACTAAGCCCCTCTTCTGGTCCTTATCAACAGCCAATTAAATCCAATTCATGTCTTCGATGTACAGTTCCCTGATATCCTTCCAAATATTTTCCTCGCACATATGCCTAGATCTTCCTAAAGGTATTTTCCCCCTAAAAGTTTCCCGATAAAAATTTTGAAAACATTGTTACTGTCATCTAATTGAGTTAGTTCATATTTTTTGAAATCGCTCTATAACAGCTTAGGTAAAAGAGCCGAAACATTTTGTTCAGAAACCTTTTTTCATGTTTCATGTTATAGAATGCGTGCCGTAAATCTACGACACGATACCTACGCCCTTAAATATCGATGTTTTCTGGCCGGGTTTAACCAATGCTTATCTGGGGTAGAGACGAAAATACTAACAGCTAGTCCATCGGAATAGAGATCACCCATTTGAGCTACGTGATCTACCCATCTTAATATCCTAGCGTTTATAGAAGTTTTCTAAACAGAAGTTTCTTTTAGTTGAGGACGGCTTGATAAAACAGGCACGAATTTTAACAGTTTAATCTTCTATATGTAACAGTCTTGACAATATTAGGAAAACGATGTAAATTACGGAGCTTCCTCTCATCAACTCCTATGGGATCAAATATTTACTTTAGGATCATATTTTCCAATATCTTTAATGCTTTAAGATTATCAAATTACAAACTTTAATGAAACTATATATATATATATATGACATAAAAAGAAAAATTAATGCCTCAGTCGGGATTTGAACCCGAGTCTCTAAACTCTGTATGTTTAGCGCTCTAACAATCTGAGCCACTCAGGAATCCTAACACACAAATTTATTTTTCTTATATATATGTAGTATTCTCAATTTACACGAGGTAGCGGGATATCGTTCCAACTGCTATCTTGTGGCCACCATAACAGGTAAGCAAATTTTAAAGAGAATATTTACTTTATAGCAGTAACGCTTGTATATATATATATATATATACATACAATTAAGAAAGTTTTCTTGGATATTCCGCGTCATGGATTCACGTTTGGCATCTGGCCACTGGTTCCGAAGTTTCGGCATGATCCCACATGCCATTATCAAGGGATGATAGATTAGAGTCATTGTTTTAGGTCCTATATAATCAAACACTGAAAATTCAATGTGTTTAATTATATAATACCTAAACCAGTGACTCGAACCTACCATTCATTGATAACGGCATCTGGAATCATGCCGAATCGTCAGAATCAGTGGCCAGAGGCCAACCTTGAATCTATGACGCGGAAAACCCAAGAAAACTTTCTTAGTCATATTTATATCCGCGCAAATCTACAATATAATATATATGTTCTGTATATTTTCTATACAGTATGAAACAAAATAAAACTTCCTTAATGTGGGTCCTAATAAAGTTGATATTTTCTTAGCCCTTAAAATGGAAAAATATTCAACATTAATTGATTGTATATTTACAATTAACCACTAAAAATTGAACTAATAGAATTTACTTAAATGCGTGTAGAATTACACAATATAAAATAATAACTCTCTCCATAGGCCTAAAAGAACCTTAGCCAACCAGTTGCCTGTTAGCTTCTCATTCACGTATGCTAAACAAAGAAGTGAACGACAATCCAATCATGAAAGGTGCGACATTTGTTCAGGACGACGAATCCCCCAGCCTTTATAGCTCGTTTTCTCTATCTGTTATACAATAATAACAGTTTTATGATTTTGTTTTCACGTCCGTCCAACACATTTAAATAATTCTATCGATATGTAGATACGAACAACAATTTTCTCCTGAGAATTATTGAGCCCAATCTTCACACTAAGTTCTCCATACAATTGAACCTTACACCGTAATTCAGTAGAAATTAGTCATTCTTTGGAAAATCCCTGGTTGTTGCCGGATTGCCTGATCAGTCATTGAATACGAATTCTATTTTATGCATATTAATTGTAAGGAATTATTAGTTACAGAAATGGACTTTTTAAGAAGATCGGCAAGAATATCAAAATTAGACAAAATAAATAATAATACAATACGAGAAATAATTAATGTAGAAAAGTATATTGTACAAGATATTGAATAAATTCAACTAAGATGATATGGACATTATTGAGAAGAAAGGACACAGAAACAAACAAAAAAGTATTGAAATGGATACTTCCTGGAAAAGGGAAACGTGGTAGACCAAATTCAACGTGGATAAAGGGAATACAAGACAACTTGAAGAAGAGAAATATGACAGAAGCAGACACACAAGATCGGGAAGTGTGGAAGAAAAAAAAATTATATTTCCCCCCTGTGTAAATAACAGAAACAATCCTGAATAAAAAAAAGTTATAAGTACTGCATGAAACATGATATTCAAATGTCCGCATTCCATAAATATAAAAAGTCGAATTCAGAAAAATAAGTAGGGTACTCTTACACTACAATAGTCCATAATGTCCAAATATACTAATTTTAGGGTCTATATTTATATAATGTCCACCGCTGTGGTCTCGAGGTAGTGTGCTGCCTTGTCACGCAGCGGGCCCAGGTTCGATACCCGGTCGGGGCAGTTTTTCTGGGTGAGGTTTTTATCGGGGTTTTTCTTCACCTGTAAGACAAATGTCAGGAAAACTCTAAGGCCCAAACGGTCTCCGATATCATATGGCCATCATCATCATTATCCTTCACCGGTGTAGAAAGCAATGGGAAGCTACCACACCTACAATTCCCTAGTAAAGCTGCAAGCATAGCATGAAAATGCTATGATTGCAGTGAAGGACCTGCCTTCGGGCAGACTTACTATGGATGGATATTTATATAAACTTTTTTATGTTGGCATCGCCTTCCCTGTATCGTTTTTTTTATAGAACACAGTGTTAGTTTTGAAATTATTCAGTAGAATTCCACAAATTATATTTTTTAATACAATAACTGTGTTTATTTTTTAATGAATGTTACTTTTTTCATATTATGTACATATATAATGAATGTTACCGAAAATGTGATAAAAACGTTAGCGTTCAGAACAACGGGTTAATTTACAAAATAACCAACATAAATTATTTTTATATTTAATTATTTTATTGGGATTTACTCATTTATTAAATACTAGTTAATACCCGGAGTATGCTGCTACGCCTAAATAAATTAAATGTGTTTTATGTTTAGTTGAATAAGTAAAAAGAAAAATAATTATACATTTATATCATAATTATGTTTAGATACTCCGTGCTGGTAATGTGGCGTTGCCCGTGAATCTACATATCTCGATGCTTCTTGGCATCAATGAGTTGGAAGCAAAAGTGGTTATAGTGAGTTGTGCATAAAAGATAGATGATGACCAGATGGTGTTCGGTGATCATTTGGACCTTATAGTTTCCTGACATTTGTCTTATAGATCAGGAAACCCCTAAAAAAAGAAACATTACCTAGGAAACGTGTGTCCAAGGGGATCGAAACCGGGCATGCCACGCACGTGGCAGCGACTATAGCGGTGGGCAATAGCACATATAATACATTTTATTGAACTATCAAACTTTTTAGTGTATATTTTTATTCGGTTATGTTTTCTGTTACAGTTGTATGAAATAATAATAATATAATAATAATAATAATAATAATAATAATAATAATAATAATAATAATAAGCATATTTACTCCCGAGCATTGAATCTAAAAAATATACAAATAAGTTCATAAATAACAATCCAACGGTACCGATAATGAAAGCTTTACCTAAAATACATAAAAACAATAACCCAATGCGGCCAGTAGTCAACTGCATAAACGGCCCTAACTACAAAATTTCCAAATTAATTGCTCAAAAACTTAAAAAAGACATGAAATTAGAAGATAAATACACAATAAAAGTACATATGATATAGTAGATAAACTTACAAGTATAGAAATAAACAAGAATACGAAAATGGCGTCATTTGACATAAAGAACCTATACACTAACATTCCAATAAATGAAACTTTAAACATGATAAAAAATAAACTAGAAAACAGTATTAAATTAAAAGATTCTTACCTCTCCTCACATTATTCTGTTAAGTAGATCGCGATTTCAGGCCTATAGCAGGCCCATCTTCAGTACACTGTTGTTGACCGGTGTTATGTCGCTCGGAAGAACCACTTCTTCTTCCCTCTGTTGGTGGACCGATGAACCTCTTGATAAGGTCAAAATTTGCGGGAACTTCGAAGTTCATAAGTTTTCCTTTGTTTTTCTGAATGTGGATCTTTTCCCAAACTGTAAGTTCCTTAGGTGTCTCTATTTGTTTAATTAGACTAGCTTTTGATTCAATTCGATGTTTTTCGTACCAAGCATGAGCAGCTACTGCTGACTTTTCCAATTCTCCATTTTTGACATTTCTAAGATGTTCCTTCACCCTTGTTTTCAAATTTCTTTTCGTTTTTCCTATATAAATTTTGTCACAATCTTTACATTTGATCTGATAAATTCCTGATTTATTTTCTTCTTCAATTTTTCCATTTTTGTTGGTTTTAATTATCCTATTAAGGCTGTATTCATTCTTAGGTGCTAATATAATGTGAGGAGAGGTAAGAATCTTTTAATTTAATATTGAATTGAACCTCACAGTGATAATTCCTATATAAAAAAAAAAAAAAAAAAGGTTAATTTAGTGACGACTCAAGTCTTAATAGGAAACAAGATGGCGGACCTTGGCATAACCTCAACCATAGATTTCAATACAAATTTATCAGGATTAAAACAAGACATATAATGTGAGGAGAGGTAAGAATCTTTTAATTTAATATTGAATTGAACCTCACAGTGATAATTCCTATATAAAAAAAAAAAAATAAAAAAAATAAAAAATAAAAAAAAAAGGTTAGAAAACAGTAACTTAAACACAGAATACATAAATCAACTATAGACGATCACAAATACTATAATGAAGCAAAATTATTTCCAATTTAATAACCAAATATATGAACAAGAAGATGGAATCCCGATGGGATCTCCCACATCAGGTATAATGACTGAAATATTTTTATAAGATCTGGAAAATAAATATTATGAAAATTTAATAAATAATTTCAATATAAAGCTAATTACAAGATATGTGGATGACGTCATGATCATTTATCAAAATGAGAACAGAAAAGAAAAATAAATTTTGCTATAACTGAACAATATGCATCATAAAATAGAATTTATGGAGGAGATAGAATCTCATAACAAAATAAACTATCTAGACCTTACCATAAAGAAAAACATACAAAAAAGAAGAAACTTGAAAAAGTATTTTCCGCAAACCCACAAATAATATGCTCACCATTAATAACAAATCTAAATACCCATACCAACATAAAATCAGCACATTTAATAGTTTAATTAACAGAATACTAAAATTACTCTTGAACAAAACATATTATAACAAAGAATTAATATATTAAAAAACGTGGCGAAAAGCAACGGTTTCAACAAGTAAATCATTGATAAGCTTATAAAGAATAAAAAATACGTAAACAATATAACAAAACTTGAAAGAGAATCAGATAATAATAAAACATGGGTAACATTAACATATGAAACCACAAAACTAGCCAGAACTTTGAAAAAATAAAATAAAAACATTACCATAGCTTATAAAACAGGAAACAAATTAAACAACATAATATACAATGGCCCAGAAGAACACACCAAATTCAACAACAAGGGAGTCTACAAACTAACATGTAAAGATTGTAATAAATTTTATAATGGCAGGACAAGCAGAAATGTCAATACAAGATACAAGGAACACCTAAAAGATTTCATGTACGCGGGTGATAAATCAAGCTATGCTAAACATCTCATTAACGCAGATCACCAAATGAACACAATAGAAAATACTCTCACGGTAATTCACAGAGAAAACATTCCAGCAAAGATAAACATATTGAAGACCTCGAAATTATAAAGGAAATAACACCTTACATCTTTATGAGAACACGCACCAGTCAAACAACCCATTATACAAGATCGTCAAAAACAAGTCAGTTGCTGCTACAAACACTTGGAGCATATATAATCGTAAACAACAATAACTAGGAGCAGAAGCTCAACTTGCTGATTATGGAAGTTAACTTCCGAAAGGCCACCAGGTAATTTCATATGCATCACTTCAACAAAGTTGAGGACGACGGCACCTGCCAACAGGTACATTTTAATTTTTAACTTTTATCTTATCCCTATTATTGATAACATTCTAGGAGATCATCAATTTGGATTTAGAAGAAATAGGTCTACAAGAGATCAGATTTTTAGTATAAGACAGATTTTAGAAACGAAATGGGAATATAATGGGTGTGTACATCGACAATATGTAGACTTCAGAAAACATGAACCTACAGGTTCGATAGTGCCGGTGAGTTAGTTAATAACATATAAATAATAATAGTAATAATATTAATAATAACATTAATAATAATAATAGTAGTACTAATAATCGTATTAATATTAATAATAGTAGTGGGTAGTGTTAGACGGGAAACCACCAAGTTACTGAAGAGTAAAAAGAGGGAATATTTGAGAGAGAAGATTAATGATCTTGAAATTAATGCAAAAAATAGGAACATTAGAGAATTATATCAGGGAATTAGTATAGAGAAGAAAGGGTTTCAGGCTAGAACAAACATAATTCGGAAAGAAAATGGGGATATGATTGCAGATTCTAGGAGTATATTAAATAGATGGAAAAGTTACTTTAATCAGCTATTAAATGTACATACAGGACAGGACATTGAGGAGGATAAGTTACAGACAGCAGAAATGCTAGTCGCAGAGCCAAGTGCATTAGAGGTTGAAAAGGCGATTGAAAAATTGAAGATGTATAAAGCATCAGGTTCAGATGAGATCCCAGCAGAACTGATAAAATCAGGGGGAGAAAAATTGATGGACAAGATACGCTGGTTGCTTAGTATGATTTGGGAAAAAAGAAACTCTTCCAGATGAATGGAAGGAATCAATTATCGTACCAATTTATAAGAAAGGAGATAAAACTGATTGCAACAACTACAGGGGCATCTCATTACTTTCAACTTCGTACAAAATTCTAACAAATATATTAGTAAGCAGACTTACTCCCTATATTGATGGCATTCTAGGAGATCATCAATGTGCATTTAGAAGAAACAGGTCTACAACAGATCAGATTTTTAGTATAAGACAGATTTTAGAAAAGAAATGGGAATATAATGGTACTGTACATCAACTATATGTAGACTTCAAAAAAGCATATGATTCAATTAAGAGGGAGAAGTTATATAGTATCCTGCTGGAGTTTGGAATTCCTAAAAAGTTAGTTAGACTTATACGAATGTGTCTAAATGGCTCAAAGAGTAGGGTGCGTATAGGCAAACAGTTTTCAGACACTTTTGAAATCCAGAATGGGTTGAAGCAAGGAGATGCACTATCTCCTCTACTATTTAATTTTGTACTAGAGCATGCCATTAAATCTTTAGAGAATGTGGAAGGCTTACAACTGAATGGCGTTAATAAGCTGTTAGTTTATGCTGATGATGTAGTATTATTGGCCGATAGCGAGGAGATACTAAAGGTCAACACGCACACACTATTGAGTAACACTAAGAAATTAGGACTGGAAGTAAATATCAGTAAAACTAAATATATGGTCACACGTAGAAATTCAGTATATAATGGAAATGGACAGCTAATGACAAATGAGGGAAATTTTGAGGAAGTGGCTGAATTCAAATACCTAGGAACAATAATCACAAATAGGAATGAGATTCACAAAGAAATTAAACATAGGCTCAATTCTGGAAATGCGTGCTATTATGCATTGCAGAGACTTTTGATGTCCCAACTCCTTTAAAAAAAACGTTAAGCTGAAAATATATAAAACTATTATTCTACCAGTTATATTATATGGGTGCGAAACATGGACTCTTACTTTAAGGGAGGAAAGGAGATTACGAGTATTTGAGAATAAAGTTCTTAGGAAAATTTTTGGACCAAAGAGAGATGAACAGACAGGTGAATGGAGAAGACTACTTAACAATGAACTACATGGTCTTTATAGGAAGCCAGATATAATAAGAACAGTTAAGTCTCGTAGACTGCGATGGGCAGGACATGTTGCGCGTATGGGGAATGAAAGACTTGCATGGAAGCTTCTTGTAGGAAAGCCAGAGGGAAAACGCCCAGTTGGTAGACCAAGAATAAGGTGGGAGAACAACATTAACTATGATTTGAGGGAAGTAGATTATACAGGGAATGATTGGAAAGCATTAGCTCAGGATAGGGATGTATGGAGAGCTTATGTCCGCGCGGCCATGAACCTACGGGTTCGATAGTGCCAGTGAGTGAGTGAATAGTATTATTATTAATAATAATATTAATACGTAGACATAATAATAGATAGATCATTGGTTGATTAATGGTTTTAACTTCACCGATTTCTAATAGCCAATTTTGCCGATCCATCCAATCTTCTGGTTGTAGATGTTTCTCCTTCATGTATAAATATATTCCCCGACTCCACTAGGTTTTAGTTCTTCCTCTGTCTCGTGTTACCTCAGGTTTCTATCCCAAAACACATTTTGGTAGCCGATCCTCTTCCATTCGCTGGACAAGTCCGTACCATCTTAATTGCTAAGTTTTAATATAATCTAAAATAGTGTCTTCAATCTTCATTTTCTCCCTAGTAACCGAGTGTCTATTTTTTTCTCTTATTGAAATTCTTGCTGCCCTTCGTGTAAGACCCATTTCCGTTGCCAATACATACTTATTTGTTTTTCTTGTTAATGACCAAAGTTCTGCTCCATAAGTAATGACGCTTTTAACAAGTGTATGATATATATATATATATAGATATTATAAATATATTTTTGACATTTGGCAATGAAGGCAAATATGATATGGCAAATATGATATGAAATGATATGATATATCATATATATATATATATATATATTAATTTTATTTTTATTACTTGTATTTTTACCGCACAATATTCCATTGAGGCAAGCAATTGCAAATTTTCCTTTATTATTTATATTTTTTTATTTCCTCTTCATAACTTCTATTTTTATTTATTTTAATTCCTAAAATAAAGTAATAATAATAATAATAATTATTATTATTATTATTATTGTTATTATTATTATTATTATTATTATTATTATTATTATTACAGTATTAATAATAATAAATATTGCTAATACATTGCATTACTGAAGGTTTTAACTTGTATAATCTTTAAAATGTAGGGAACAGTTGGGCTGAGAGGATTACAGTACATGTTAGCGTTTGAAATTTTTACAACTCTGTATTTTAAACGTTTAATGGTGAATGTATGACTAATGATAAATGCATTTCATAGCGAACGGTTTTTAGTATTGGAAACTCGCGTTACAAAAAAGAGCAAGCAATCATAACATACAATGTCACAGCTTCACATGCGGCAGTTCGAATGAGAATCCATCTACCCCCTGTCATGCGTCCCTTAGAGGAATGAATAAAAACACAAACTACCCCTCTACGAGTGTCACGCCATTTAGTTGCAAATTATTTCACTCGTGAATGTAAAACACTTCCCAAAACCACATATCCTTTAAAATAATTTCCATGCGAATCTTCATTAGACATAGGCTATTTTAAAGGTATTTAGCTTAAACAGGAAAAAAAAAAAAACCTGAACTATTATTCGGAAGAAGCATATTTTTACCATTTTTATTGTTTTCATGAAAGCTATAACAAAGTCCACAGCAGATATTACGCACGTACATGTACAGTATAACCATAGGAACTGCAGATGTCACATCTAAGACGCTGAGAAATAAAATATACAGCACAATTAAGAGAAGCATTTTCTGCGGCCTTTGGCAAAAGAATTACCGAAGAAGCAAGTGAAATGCTTTGTGTGGAGTGTAGCATTGTATGGTGCAGATACTTGGACATTACGACAGAATGAGGAAAAGCGACTGGAAGCTTTTGAGATGTGGATATGGAGAAGAATGGAACGTATAAAATTGACAGACAAAGTAAGAAATAAAGATGTGCTAGACACAGTGGGTGAAAGAAGAGCAATGCTGGAACTCATAAAGAAGAGGAAAAGAAATTGGATTGGCCACTGGCTAAGAAGAAACTGCCTGCTGAAGGATGCCCTAGAAGGAATGGTCAACGGAAAGAAAGTTAGAGGCAGAAAATACATCAGATGATAGACAATATTAAAATAAATGGTTTGTATGCAGATACAAAAAGGAAAACTGAGTTAAGGAAAGAGTGGAGAATGCTGAGTTTGCAGTGAAAGACCTGCTTTTGAGCAGAACACTATGAATGAATGTATAACTTATGGACGGGGTTCAGATATGTTTTGCAATTGAAGGCCATCAATGCCTCTAATTTTTTTTTTTTTGCGCGCAGGTGCGTTCTGTCGTACTTACAGCAATGGCGGCCACGATTGAAAGTTCAACTTCCTACATTTCGGGGTTGTCAACCAAAATAGCTATACTGTAATAAAATAACTAAACTGTAATATTACTTATTACAACCGCATGTGGCAAGTAAGGCTACTCACCTCTATGTATGCTACATACAATGTATATACAAAAAATATCCAAAAGGTAGCGTTAATGTACATTTTACGAAACAAATCACTGCATTTTAAATGAACTGAACTTTATTTGAAACAGTATAAAACAATAAATACGTAATTGCCGCCATATTATCTCTAATTGGTCTCATGGCCTCCTGTAAATTCAAATAATGAACATTGCCCATACTGTTAACGTTAGTCAATTGTTTATAACGAACGCAAATATTTCCAACAAATATGTTATTATTTTACTTCCATTTATTAATTTGAAAACACCATCGCGCAAAAAAAAAAAAATAAAGCCAACAACGCACATTTTTTAAGTATTTTACAGGATCTCAGAATTTTCCTCGATTCTGTAACAACCACTTCCCAACCTCGCATCGTAATATAATAATAATAAATCACCGTTATTGAGGTTACGTAATAAAATGTTAAAATATTCAAATAAGTACATGAAAGAATGCGCCTTAGCGGCCAGAATAGTAACGAACAGTATTAAAAACCTGAATAAACTATCCCTGGAGACAGCAATGACCATCTTCCGCTTAAAAATAGCACCAATCATGACCTATGGACTAGAAGTGATTTGGAAGAACCTAAATAAGGCAAACCTAGAGGAAATGGAGAAAGTCAAAGCACACTTTTTAAAGCGTATCAAAATACACACCTTCACGCCTAACATACATACTGACAAAGGAACCATTCTTCATAGAAGAGCTCCACCTGGACCTTCTCGTGCCGGCAACATATGCCTACAAAGAACTGCTGAGGGAACTCAACGAGAAGAGAGAACAGATATGGCCTGCGTTCTACGCAACGGATGCGATGATCTACAGGGAATGGACAGCAGCCAGATACGATCTCAGACACACCGTGACGAGAGTCGCGGTCCATGGTTTCCACCACAGGATAAGCACAACAGTGAAGCGCCATAACCCAGAAGAAAAGTTCAAGTGCAAACTATGTGGGTCGCACTGCGACCGATATCACCTATTACAGTGTAAAAATACATGGAGAGAGAAGATTGCTTCCAAGTTTTTAGTATTTAGGGTCAATTTCACCAACAGAGGTAACTGCATTACGCTAGTTTAAGCTATGTATTATATACAGGGAAAACTGGCGTAACACAGATACCTCTGTTGGTGGAACCGACCCTTAGTAACTAACTACGATTAATAAAGATAACTTCGCTTTATCTTTCTCTAACCATTGCTAGTGCAATGACTCTTATTAGCAGAAATTGCAACATAATAGCATTTTACGCTCATACCTATAGATTTTAAGGCACGAACCTGAAATCGAATCCAAAAATCATACAGAGACCCACGAACCTAAAATCGAATCCAAAAATCATACAGAGACCCCTATATTATAGGAACATCGATAACAGACTTGTGTAAGACATGAAAACAATTCTTTCTACATGGCCATTGGCTGCAATAATACCTATTATTATATATATCAGTCGCCCTCAACTGAATTAAATTTCTGTTTAAAAACTTCAAGTAATTAAAACTATGAAGGTCTTTCAGAATCATGTTCCACATTCTGAATTTTATTCTACCAAATGTAATGCAGAAGGTGGCACGTGATTCTTAATCGCCTTCATAGATTTAACTACTTTACGAAGTTTCTAAACAGATTTTTTTTTTCAGTGGAGGACGACTTATCAGGTACTTATTTTAATATTTTATTACGGTCATATATTTCAGTTTTTATAGTATGCTGCAGCGTTAGTACATGGATGCTCCCCAGCAGGAGGTTCTTAACATAGGTATTTTAATTATGCTTATTTTCCGACAAATGTGAGCGAGTGTCATGTAGTCAACACATTGCCTCAATTAAACATTTAGTAGGCAATTACGATATTATTTGAATTAAAATTTTCTCCGATAAATTGATATATATGGCGTGAAAGAGTTTTATACCATTATCTTTAAATTATTTATTATTTTTATAGGTTTTAAGCCTTTTTTATTAGCCTCTAATTTAGGCTTGGTGTTCTTTTATGAGTCCGAAAATCTTCAGATTCGGGACCCACGGCTTAAAGTTTTTTTTTTTTTTTGCGGAGGACTTGATCCATTTTTCTATCCTAAAAATGTATAGAGATGAGCAGAGTTTGAACCCGCGACTCTTGAGACTAGAGGCAAGGAACATAACCACTAGACCACCGAGGCAAAGATAATGTTCAAATTAACTTAATCAGGCAAACTATTCGCGTGCAATATTCAATATAAATGAAGATAACAATTTATCCCTGAAACTCAGGTTCGAATCCCGGTTCAAGCAGATTTTTTTTTCTCTTTAGTTGTATTTTCATTGAGATGATAAAAATTATGAAACCATGATGTGGTAAAACTTTGTTTTTAAATTGACGGCCAAGAATTAAATTTCTATAGTTGTTACGGGGCCCAATGGAAAAGAAGGATATGCCACTATAGTCCTATGTATTTTCTGCTAGGATTGTAGTTATGAAACCACATGGCATTGGCTGTCTTCCTGATCCAGAATTATAAAAACACACTACAGGTGGCATGTGCCGGTTTTCCAATGTGCCCCTCAGCCTGAATTTAAAAAACTAGCTTTTTCATTTTTCTAAATTATTCAATATGTCTGTTTCGGCGATTAATAATTTATATTTATGTGTCATTGCAATTTCTACTTTGTATATTATTAGTGTTAATTGTGTGGAAGAGGAATACCATTGTGATTTCAATTACAGCATATAATTCTTCTTCTTCTTCCTTTCATGTGATAGACCTAGTGGTCTGTTACGGTCTCAATCCAACGTTTGAAGGGTCTGCCCAAAGATCTCTTGCCTGGTGGCTGGTAATTTAATATCTGACGTGGTATTCTTGTTCTGCTCATTCTTCGTACGTGAGATTTCCAATTGTTTCTGTATTTTTGTACATATGCCATGACTGATTCTGTTTGTAATTCTTTGAGAATGTCAGAATTCCTTTTATGGTCTGTCCTTGAATAGCCCGCAGTACGTCTCATAAATTTCATTTTGTATTATTATTTATCAAAATAATAATAATTATTAATAATATTATTATTACTGTTATTATTTATTATATAATATTTTTATTATTATTTATAATTATATGTATTATTATTATTATTAGTATTAGTATTATTATTATTATTATTATTTAATATTTTTATTATTATTATTATTAGTATTAGTATTATTATTATTAGCGACGGCTCCGTGGCGCAAGCGGTTCGACCCCGAGATCGAGTCACGGTCACTCCATGAGGGTTCCGTGGTGGACCAAACGGAGTTTGGGCAGGTTTTTCTCGGGGTTTCTCCCACCACAATTTAATTCCACCATTTCTCCATACTCGGCTCATCCATTTCATTTCGTTCATCTGTCCCTCTGACGGTGCACCAGGCGTAGTCGGCCGCACCCTTGTCATTCATAAACATATATATATATATATATATATATATATATATATTTATTTATTTATTTGTCGATTTTTTTATTTATTTATCGATTTATTTATTTATCGATTTATTTATTTATTCATTTATTTATTTATTCATTCATTTATTTATAATATCCAAAAAGCGTCACTGCTATAAAGTAAAAATATTATATTTAATTTGCTTACTAGGTGGCAGTGGAGACGTAGTTCCCGCAATATCTCGTAACAATGGAGAAAAAAATATATAAGAAAAATAAATGTTTGTACTAGATTTGCCTGGTACCG
Organism: Diploptera punctata; assembly: GCA_030220185.1. Taxonomy (NCBI): domain Eukaryota; kingdom Metazoa; phylum Arthropoda; class Insecta; order Blattodea; family Blaberidae; genus Diploptera; species Diploptera punctata. The sequence continues at coordinate 216,518 of JASPKZ010007565.1, forward strand.
TAAGTGTAGCGCAATGGGATATCAATCCAGAGGTCCGGGTTTAAATCTCATCCAGCCATTTATTTTTCCTATGTCACATTTATATATCTTCTTCTTCTTCTTCCGAATGCAGTATTGGGTGATGCCCGTTCTGCGAATATATATATATATATACATGGGCCTATGTGACCTCATCCCTCGACCCGACCCTGAATTGGACACGAGTTGAGGATATATATATATACTTATTATTATTATTATTATTATTATTATTATTATTATTATTATTATTATTATTATTATTATTATTATTATTATTATTATTATTATTATTATTATTATTATTATTATTATTATTATTATTGCTGCGTGCGGTTTGAACTTCACCTCAAATCAGGCCGGGATTGATGCATTTTACATTAATCATAAAATAAAATAATACAACTTGAGTGGGCCTTTCTTTGCAAACTATTTAAAGCCAATGGTCTCGTGTCGTAGTTAGGTAAAATAAAATAGTATCAAACATGAGAAAAATTGTCGGGAAATAAAAGGCGGGATCTCTCTCGTTAGCAATGATTGATGACTACACGACAGAAGTCCGATCGATATTATTATTATTAAAATGTTTTATAACATAATTTGTATTTATGTAAAGATTGGTTTTGTATTTGAGTTGTTCAGTACTTTTTAAATATTTGAACTACAAATATCCAGAGAATATAATACATTATACCTGTGTTAACTTTGGTATTATGGTGTGTGTAGCATTGGTCCCAGTCCTAATTTTCAGTCGATTGAAGGGTTGTATTTGCAATGTAAATGTAATCTCGCTAGTAAAAAAAATGAATCAAATATAGAACCACCTTGAAATCTAATTTGACGCTAGTTTCCATTCTATACCTCTACATCACATACAATATTACACTTTCGTAAAACGCAGACAATGTTTTTTTTATTTAATCCCTATTTACAGACACTTTAACATTTAAGCTCATATCATATTTACGATTTTTAGGCGTATATGTCGTACTAGGCAGTGTATTTATTTTGTGTTCATTATTTTCCAAAGCAGTTGACTGATTACACTTTAATGACATAATGCCATGAAAGGATACGGATGAAGTATAAAACATGGATTAAGGAAGAAACTTGTGACAGCCGAGATGGATTTTTAAGGTGTTATAGAAAAATATGCTTCGATAAAATACCGAACCTAGAAATAAGAGAAGTTATGGGATATAGGAAGCCAGATATAATAAGAACAGTTAAGTCCCGTAGACTGCGATGGGCAGGACATGTTGCGCGTATGGGGAATGAAAGACGTGCATGGAAACTTCTTGTAGGAAAGCCAGAAGGAAAACGCCCAGTTGGTAGACCAAGAATGAGGTGGGAGAACAACATTAACTATGATTTCAGGGAAGTAGATTATACAGGGAATGATTGGAAAGCATTAGCTCAGGATAGGGATGTATGGAGAGCTTATGGCCGTGCGGCCATGAACCTACGGGTTCGATAGTGCCAGTGAGTAAGTAAGTAAGTAAGTATGGGAGGAGAGAAAGACATATTTAATGAAATACAAAAGCGACAGTTAAGGTGGTATGTGGGCAACGTTAGGATGGAAATGCAAGATGACAAAAGATCTTACAAGGGAATTGTCAACCATTGCATGCCGAAACCCGCCTCTAAATTTCTCCCAGAGAAGCGTTGTGATATACGAAGGCCGAGTCCAAAATATTATCTGCCGATTTTAACTGCAAATCACCACAAATCCAGCGTCTAATGTATCATTATAGTACAGAAAAGTAATACACATAATGACTTCATGGATTAGATATACCTGGCGTCTGCGCTGCACTCCGCTTCACTACACTTCGCTATTTTCAAGCAGGGACGTCCATTTGCTTCGATTCCCGTACCGTACAGTTAAAACCAGCAGAAAATGTGTTGGACATGTCCTTGATACATCACAATACTTTTTCTGGGAATTTCAATATATATTTCGCCATATAATATTTGACAGTTCCCTCGTTAGAATGGTCAGATTGGGACGACCTAAACACAGTTGGAAAAATTTATATCCAGAAAGCCATAAAAGGAAGGGAATTGGAAGAAAATTACTACTTAGACAGACGGAAATGGAAATTCATCATCATCATCAACAACAAGGATTAGGCCCAATAGCCTGTTCCGATCTCATTATAGGTCGAATTGGTCCTTCCATCTCTTCAATGGTCTTCCCAACAATCTTCTCCCTTTTGGTTTATAATTATACATTCTTCTTGGTATGCGCTGTTCATTCATTCGTAATACGTGCTGAATATAAGCATTTCGGTAATATGTTATTATTTCACAGCGATTAAATATATTAAGTTCTGTTCTTATATCTTCGTTTTTATTTTTATCGGTCCTTTGGTATCCTGCTATTGCTCTCAACATCTTCATTTCAGCAGCCTCTATTTGTTTACTATCTGCCTTTGTTAATGTCCAGGTTTCACATCCATATATAAGAGATGGAACTGCCAGTACTTTGTAAAACTTCAAAATAGTTTCTTTTCTAGTCTATGAAAATTGGGAACAGAAAAACAACGCCAGTTGTAACAATCTATAAAGTAATAATAAAATGAAGATTTTAGAGAAACAAAGCTCTAAGTCCAGTTTAGCCAGATTTGAGAATTCGCCCTCTTGTGAATGTATGATACAGGCGTTATATATTATTGGGGAAAATGAGTAAGCAAACTCTGCAAAACAATTTAAGCCCCTAATGTGTTGCAGAACATTTTCATATAAATTTTCTTGTGTTACAAAATTTCTTAACATACACTTAGCTTTTTCTTCCTCTGAACCCTTCAAATAGTGATTGTGATGAAACTAGTGTTGATATTGAAATTCTAACTCACTATTTATCTTGTGGTGTGAGAAAATCCAGAAAGAACCTCATGTTAGCTGATAGTGGGATTTGAATCTGGAACTTCCCGAATACAAGTCTTAAACTCTATTTCCTGAGACACCTCACTTGGTTTTTGTATGTTATTACCATCTTATCAGATATTAGGTCTAGAAGAACTCTTGCAGCTTAAGAAATGGATTTTATGTCATATTTTCATGGGAAACCTTGTGAACGCATTCCATTTAAGCGATATTTCAATAATGCCTTAGGGAACCTGGACGATATATTATCGGGATACGTTCTTTCTAGTTCTGCTGATACTTGGAGATATAGTAGAGGACTGGTGACACGTTGAGTTCTGGTAACACATCCACATTTTTACTTCATCATCATCATCATCACTCCAAGGATTAGGCAATTGCCCGTTCCGACTTCATATTGCATCAGCCCAACGTCTTCTAGGTCTTCCAACATCACGCCTTCCTCTTGCTTGATAATTTCTGGCTAACAATGGATATCTCTCCTTGCTCATTCCATCCATGTGATCAATCCATTTCTGTCTGTAATTCGTGACTTTATCCAACAAAGGCTGTACTTTCAATTCTTCTCTTATATCCTCATTTCTTATTCTATCAAGTCTTGTACATCCTTTTACTTGTCTTAGGAACCGCATCTCTGCCGTCTGTATTCTATCCTTCTGTCTTTTCACTGGAGCCCAAGTTTCACATCCATACAATATTGTGGGAACCGCCATAACATTATACATTTTTATCTTGGTTTCTTTTCTAATTTTATTTTTGAATGTTCTCTGTATTGTTCCACACGCAGTCAGTTGTTCTGCGCATGAACCTCATTTTGCAAGTTGCCAGTTTTGAATGTTCTCTGTATTGTTCCACACGCAGTCAGTTGTTGCGCATGAACCTCATTTTGCAAGTTGCCAGTTTTGAATGTTCTCTGTATTGTTCCACACGCAGTCAGTTGTTCTGCGCATGAACCTCATTTTGCAAGTTGCCAGTTTTGAATGTTCTCTGTATTGTTCCACACGCAGTCAGTTGTTCTGCGCATGAACCTCATTTTGCAAGTTGCCAGTTTTGAATGTTCTCTGTATTGTTCCACACGCAGTCAGTTGTTCTGCGCATGAACCTCATTTTGCAAGTTGCCAGTTTTGAATGTTCTCTGTATTGTTCCACACGCAGTCAGTTGTTCTGCGCATGAACCTCATTTTGCAAGTTGCCAGTTTTGAATGTTCTCTGTATTGTTCCACACGCAGTCAGTTGTTCTGCGCATGAACCTCATTTTGCAAGTTGCCAGTTTTGAATGTTCTCTGTATTGTTCCACACGCAGTCAGTTGTTCTGCGCATGAACCTCATTTTGCAAGTTGCCAGTTTTGAATGTTCTCTGTATTGTTCCACACGCAGTCAGTTGTTCTGCGCATGAACCTCATTTGCAAGTTGCCAGTTTTGAATGTTCTCTGTATTGTTCCACACGCAGTCAGTTGTTCTGCGCATGAACCTCATTTTGCAAGTTGCCAGTTTTGAATGTTCTCTGTATTGTTCCACACGCAGTCAGTTGTTCTGCGCATGAACCTCATTTTGCAAGTTGCCAGTTTTGAATGTTCTCTGTATTGTTCCACACGCAGTCAGTTGTTCTGCGCATGAACCTCATTTTGCAAGTTGCCAGTTTTGAATGTTCTCTGTATTGTTCCACACGCAGTCAGTTGTTCTGCGCATGAACCTCATTTTGCAAGTTGCCAGTTTTGAATGTTCTCTGTATTGTTCCACACGCAGTCAGTTGTTCTGCGCATGAACCTCATTTTGCAAGTTGCCAGTTTTGAATGTTCTCTGTATTGTTCCACACGCAGTCAGTTGTTCTGCGCATGAACCTCATTTTGCAAGTTGCCAGTTTTGAATGTTCTCTGTATTGTTCCACACGCAGTCAGTTGTTCTGCGCATGAACCTCATTGGGCAAAGTTGCCAGTTTTGAATGTTCTCTGTATTGTTCCACACGCAGTCAGTTGTTCTGCGCATGAACCTCATTTTGCAAGTTGCCAGTTTTGAATGTTCTCTGTATTGTTCCACACGCAGTCAGTTGTTCTGCGCATGAACCTCATTTTGCAAGTTGCCAGTATTAATCTGCTTTAATCTTTCTTTCGAAACGTCCATAAATGAATACGCGTTGATTTTGTATCAATGGTGAATTTATTTGAATTTCAAAATTTTCTCTGGTAGGCCTATATCTAAAGTTCCACCCACTCCACTCCATGACCTCTCAGGCCTAAAAACCCCTTCGTCTTCCAGTTCGCCGCTGGCCTCACATCTACATGTATTGATCACAGTGATGAACGATTATCCAGCTAGTATATAAATAGCATGTAGTCAAGGTGTCGGGTTTCCCAGAAGTTATAGCTGGTTTTCTTAATCTGGAGCCGCTACTTATTTACATACCCAAATTTTCCATGATGCTAGGTAGGCACCGATTCATACTGGTCAAAATTCCATGAGAAAATTTCTTTCCCATGGGGTCCCGAACCGTAACCTTGTATCATGTCTTAAATCGCTCAACTAAGGCGCGGGACCCAAATTTTCAACAAAAGGTTATCTATAATCTAACTAATTAAATTCATTATGCCGTTCTAATATTTGATGTGTTTCATCGCACTCAATTATTGCAATGTTTTAAAATATGAAGATTAGTAACCTAAAATCTTGTTCCAGTAATTAAATATTTTATTGTTAGAAAACATCTTTCGAAACTTTGGAAAATATCCAATAAAATAAATTGGTTACTTTAGGCAACCTTAAAACAGACAATAATAATAACAATAATGACGATAACAATAATAATTATTATTCCTATTATTATTAATTAAATAAAAATAAAACGTAGTTTTATTTGATTTTCATATTTATTATATAATTCAGTGACAGCTGTTTCGGTACACTGTACCTTCTTCAGACATGTTAACAAATTGAATTGTGTTCCAACTGATCTAGGCAACAATACATCAATATTTATTTAAATTTTTTAATTCAACAAAGGGGATTCATTCAAATCAAGTTGACAATTTAACAGTTTGTTACTACTTTTCAATTCATTAATTTCTACGGCCTCCAAAGATCTAACTTCTTACCCTTTTCACGAACATGTAAAATTTCAAAATTTGGATCAAAACAATGATTAAATTGGAATAGGTGGTTAGCATATTTTGAATATTTTCCAATTTAATCATTGTTTCGATCCAAATTTTGAAATTTTGAAATGTTTGTGGTAAGGGTAAGAAGTTAGATCTTTTGGAGGCTGTAGAAATGAATAAATTGAAAAGTAGTAACAAACTGTTAAATTCCCAACTTGATTTGAATGAATCCCTTTGTTAAATTGAAAAAATTAAATAAATATTGTTGTATTGTTGCTTAGATCAGTTGGAACACAATTCATAATTTGTTAACATGTCTGAAGAAGGTACAGTGTACCGAGACAGCTGTCACTGAATTATATAATAAATATGAAAATCAAATAAAACTACGTTTTATTTTTATTTAATTAATATATTTTTATTGTTATGGTCTAATATGATGCAAAGTGACATGTTATTTATGATCGAATTTCAACCCCTTGTTGAACACTAGTTAATTTAAAATTTATTTTTAAACCAAAAAGTATAATTTTTACTATAAAGGAATTTACATCTTTAACCTGTATTTCTACTATAATTAAGGATGTTTTGTTGTGTTTGAACTTCTGTATGAAATAATCATGAAGGTATGAATAACATTATCTGTGTATTCAGTTACCAGAAAAATCTGTTAATAAACACAGACAATATTTCTCATTAGAGTCTCCGCGGGTCACCACAGTAACGGTAATTTTTTACGTACGATATTCAATGACAACTGCCAGATGTAAGGTACGACCTAATACTCTCATTCGAGTAGAGATTTGTTTTCATCTTATCACACGAACAATTTATTGAACGTGATATCAAAATCAGTATTCAGTAAGGAAAAACAATTTTTCCTATCTATGTACACGCAGAGATACGCATTTTTATTAATTATAAGGATCCGGATTTTGATGACTTGTCATCTTTTAATCAGATATCTGCCAACTTACACATAAATCCTGATCGACCCTCATATTATAAAAATCCATATTTATTTGTTCATATTTGTCATTAGAGGTTACTTTTATGTCAATATTGTTAAATTTACGTTTTATTTTACCATTTAATGACTTTTGTCTCTTTGATCTCTTCTTCTTCTAATTTTTTCTTCATCATCCAGGGATTAAGCCTGTTGGCTCGTTCCGGTTTTATGAAAGCTAGAATTGTTAAAATTGTTCAGACCATCATCTGTGAGGACGTCCAATATTTCTCCTTCCGTATGGTTTATAATTTAGCAATAATTTTGGAAGTAATTCTTCTCGCATTCTGTCAACATGTTGTTTCCAGGCGTTCCTATATTTAATTATTCAATCTGTAAGTTTGCAAATATTTAGTTCCTTTTTTATATCTTCGTTTCTTTTCTTATCCAGCAGAGTATATCCTGCTACATTTCTTTAAAATCTCATCTCAGTTGTTTCCAATCTTTGCTCTTGTCTTTCAGTGACCGTCCAACATTTTGATCTTTTCATTTTTATTAAATATGTTGACATATTTTAATGTTGTCCGAGCTATAAATTAACACTAGCAGTCACATATCCGAAGTTTCATTCAGTTATCAGAGTAGTTACTTTGTGCATTCCTTACGAGCATTCTTAAAACAAAGTTTTTTTTAGAAAAGGGTGAAAAGGATTAAGTATTGTCAGTGAGCATGTTACTCTGTATGTTGAAGGGGGAACTTTCAGAGTTGATATAAAAATATAGTACTAAAATAATTAATTCTTTAGTCTGGATGTGAATGCTTTTGTGCCAAAATAATTTGATGTTTGCAGATTTTCAACTATTTTATTTGTATGAATTACAGATGTAACAGGGTTAAAAGTGAATAAATAGTGAAGTAAATTAGTCATAAATTTTCACCTAAGTATTCACATAATTTTGTTATAATTTTAGCTGTCGTAACTTATATAATGATTATATTAATTATAAATGATTTTAATAATAGCATGGATAAAATATATTTGTAAAATTAAAATGAATAAATATATATAAATATTTGGGCACTTTTAAAGTTTTAAAGTAAATGAATTGAAGGCATGTTGCACGAAAGTTGAATGAAACAAAGAAATGATAACTTCTTGCGGAAAAAGCAAAATGAAAGATCCCAGAAGGTAGACCAAGAATCAGATGGGAGAATAACACTAACCATAATTTGAGGGTGGTGAATTATACAGAAACTGATTGGAAAATATTAATACAGGATAGGAATACATGGAGAGTTTATGTCGGGCCATGAACTTATGAGATAGTTGGTTAGAGCCCTTCTCCCCCTTGCTTACTGTTATTGTCAGTATATGTATTTTCTACAACAAAATATTAATAAATTCCGCTTGTAAAACACTTGTAACATTGGCTTGACCATCCTTACTCCCCGAATTCCTCCAATGTCTTTTATTACATGAATTTAATGTTATTAGTTCAAAACGTAAAAAAATTCAATTCATGACCAACAGAAGATAGTGTTTGGTGGTGGTGATGATGCATTCCTTTGTTTATTCTTTTCGTCGCCTTCAAATTGTTTGAAGGATTGTACCTTCTGATCTTTTCCGCCTAAAACGAACTGCTATCTCCATCGCCTCTTTGGTCTTTCCATATATCTCTTCTCTTTAGGTCTGTAAGCGAATGCTGTTACTGGGCATTTGTGATATTTCGCTGGAATTTTATAGTTCAGTGCGGGCAATGATTTTCAATTCTTCGCGAATATTATCATGATCAAAACGAGGATAGCCCTTAGGGTCTTAGCAGTCTCATCTCAGCTGCAGTAGTAATTAAAATTTCATTATGTAGGCATATGCCCTATTTTTGTAACATCCAATGTTATTTCTTTCTTAATTTATTTTATTTCCCTTTCTTACTTTAATCTATCCTTTTTAAGGTACTTGTGCAGAATCTTGTGTTACCACACTTTGATTATTGTGACATTATATATAATGATCTAAACTATGACTTGTCGCAGAGACTGCAGCGTGTTCATAATGCTTGCGTTCGATTCATTTTCAATACCCGCCGTTATGACCATATTTCCGAACACTTTAATAACCTCTCTTGGCTCCGTCTTACTGACAGACGTAAATTGCACTCTTTTTCACTACTTTTCAAGCTTCTGAATTCCTACATTCCTACTTACCTGGCGTCCAGATTTGAGAAGTTATCCTCTTACCACACTAGGTCACAAGAGAGCAGTCTGCTAACAATTCCTCTTCATAGCACTTCCTCCTATTCTACTTCCTTCAAAGTAGCCTCTGCCCGCTCCTGGAATCTCCTTCCTCAAGATATCAGGGGTTGCCGCACACTTGGCACCTTTAAATCACGCTTATACAGTTACCTGTTGTCTAACAATTAATTTTTCTCTATTTATTTAATTTTATACTATGTCATTAATCTTTTCCTAGTTTTTTATATATCTTGTACATATTGTATATTTAATTCGTTAAATTTAGAGTAAATCAAAATACATTATAAATATTAATTGTATTGTATTCATAACTTGTAATCGTTTATATATATATATATATATATATATATATATTGTAATTTAGACGTAAGACTATTTTTTGTATTTTTGTTAACCTGGTTGAGTGGTAGACAAGGCCTTAAGGCCTTAACTCTGCCAGGTAAAATAAAGCTATTATTATTATTATTATTATTATCATTATTATTATTATTATTATTATTATTATTATTATTATTATTATTATTATTATTATTATTATTATTATTATTATTATTATTATTATTATAAGGTGTCCTAAGCTTCCATAATTCACGACCTGCCAGAAGAGAATTTTAAACTCTGGACCACAAACATACTTTTTTGATCTCACAAGAACATGGAGGGCCTGCCTCAAATCAGGGGCACCCCTGAAACAACATGAACATTTAATATACAAGACCCATACCCATACATGCATACTAAATAAAGGTAATATGATACGGTTTATTATAATGGTCAGATGGTATACGGGAACTATTTGCGGCTTATAGTATATGTGTCTTATACGTGACGGGGAAAAATTCTCATCGATCGGGGATCGAATCCGCCTGAGGTAATGCCTGTACTCTTAGATCACAGTGGTGGATTCAGTGTTATTTCAAGAGTATTTCACCTCATCCTTTGATTGCATCACGTGTCCTTTTAGATAAAATAGATTTATTGGTTAATTCATTTGAAGTAAATAATTTAGTTAAATAGTTTCACCTACAACTTTGCCAAGATGGTAGATGCGCATTTATGGAAAAAAATACCATTATGGAACGTATAATTATCACCCACATATTTCATAAAGTTAGGGAATAAACTCAATTACCGGAACAGCGGCTAGGGAAGATGCCATTGAACCATCCTCTTTCAACGAAACATAGAGACAATTATATTTCCATCTCTGTTACTCAGTCTACTGTGTGAAGTAGCAACAGTGTTCCCATAAGAGCAATACTATTTTCTAGATATGAAAACCCCTATAGATTAATTTTTTACCCATCTACCGTTTTGCCGCCCGACACACTCATGGGTAAGTTAGTATAGTTTCTAGGGAACGTGATTCCGCATACGGTAAATTGTGTTGGGTTGAATGATCCAAGCAAACTCGGACTACTAACAGGACGCATAATTATAGTACACTTTGCAAAAGCTTTATTTTTTTTTACTCCATGTAGCATTCATTTGCCATTAACTGCTATTTTTCCCCCACATACTGAAGTTTTGCAAAGCGCCAACTGTGAAAAAAAAATACTCCTCTCTCTACTGATTTGCATTTGACCGTCCAACTTTTAATTTACCTGACAATTTCAGGCTTGAACTTAACCAAAATAAAACAGAGGTCGCAAATGCTTGTACACTTTTAACACTGCATTTGATTCCCTATTTTATTTTCTACCTTTTGTAACTGACGTATGAAAACAGCTGAATCTTCATTCTAAATGCTACACAGCTTTCAGTTTCACATTTAAAATTAAATAACATTGTTTTAACTTCGAAACATTTGACTTCTGAACATGATTCGAATGTAATGTGTTTAATTTTACACCACAAATGATTTCATTGTCAACAACTTCAAACCAATTTTTAAAAATAATTTAACTAGCCTGCTCGTTTATACAAGGTGTAATGTTGGCTGTTTATAATACGAGTATGAAATATCGCGATGCTCCTCCATCAGTCCACCCAATCTATGACGCTACGACTAAAATCTGAGCCTTGGCGTCCTAAGTCTTTGCCTCCATGTAGTTTTATATTTCCTGACATTATTTTCCCTTGAAAAACTCCTGGCGCGACAGGCCTAGAGGGCCCTTAGCCTACCAGTTGGCTGCTGGCATCACATCCACATGTGTCAATCACAGAGGTAGATGATTATCAGCCAGTGTTGGGGTGACATGTGGTCAGCATGTCGAGTCCCCCAGGCGTTATAGCTGGTTTTCTCAACCTGGAGCCGCTACTTATTGTAGCTACCCAAATGCCTCACGATGCTGGGTGGGCACAGGTCCCATATTGGCCGAAATACCATGAGAAAATTTCTTCCCCCATGGAGACTCGAATCAGCGCAAATCCCGTAGCTCTGCGCCAAGATTTCCTGCCTTAACCACTCGGCCACGGCGCGGGACATTTTCCCTTGAAAGCGAGTTAAAACCCAAAAACAAAATCACCCAATAAACTTGTCCCGACCGGGAAACGAATCCGGGATCGCAAGGTACGAGCCAGTGACGCTATCGCGAGACCACTATGGTGGGCCATATTTTCTTGAATATATTTACTTTATAATTATTATTTTGTATTCATATTTTACGCTTTACCGCCGTGGTCTCGAGGTAGCGTCGCTGCCTCAAACGCAGCAGGCCCGGGTTCGATTCACGGTCGGGACAAATTTCCTGAGTGATGATTTTTTCGGGATATTTCAAAACATGTAAGACATGTTTCAGGAAACATTAAGACCCAAGCGGTCCCCGAACATAATCTGGCCATCATAATAATAATTATCATATTCGCCATGTTACTGTCAATATGCGTGTGAATGGTGTTTCGTCATAATGTTCTGTTGTCTCGGAGGAGACCTGACATTGAGCTGATCACTCATCCGGAAATACCCTCCATGTAATTGTGTGATCAAAAGTATGTGTATGATCCATAGTTAAAATCCATCTCCCGACAGATCATGCCACTTTAAGACCCAGTTGGTGTATCGCACATAAATGTACCTATAAGGTAAGAGTTAAGCTGCGGTAATATGTTGGAATATTTTACGCTAAGTTAACGTAATTATTTCCCTAAGTTTTTTTTATCTAAATCATAAGTCGAATTTTTTAATAAATCCACTTGGATTGTCATAGATGCATTTTCTAACTATCTATCTAATATATAAAAATGAATGTTTGTTTGTTTGTTCATTCGTACTTTATGCGCGGTCATACCGTTGATCCGATTGTGTTGGGGCTTTTTGCAAAATGTTCAGAACATTCCCAGGATAAACATAGGCTATAAGAGAGTTGTGATACTCAACTCCTACACCCTTAACAATCGCCCTTTGTAGTGGAAAGGGTGAAAACAGTAGCTCTTTGGACGCTTAAATGGCTTACGCTGCCTAAACCATAATACATACACAAAATTAATGTATACAGAATTGAATATCTCAAAAAACTCTACAAAAACGTCCGCGACAGCATGTGTTTATCTTTTACGGATAACTCACAATAACCATTTTTGTCTTTCATTAAAGCCAAGAAGATCGGGATAAGTACGCAGATTCCTGTGCAAGCATAGCAGCACACGACGGGTATTCTTTTACGGATAACTCAAAATAACGAATTTTATATTTTAGCTTATTTATGCCAAGAAGGTCGAGATAAGTAGATTCCCGGGCAACACCGGGTAATCAGCACGGGGAATCTTAAAATGATTACGGTACACATTCATAATTATTTTTCATTTTACTTATTCAACTAATCATAAGAAGTTAATTTTCGTATTTCAGCTCATTTATGCCAAGAAGATCGGGATAAGTAGATTCCCGGGCAACGCACGGGGTATCTAAAAAATATAAATTTATAATTATTTTACCTTCTATTTGTTCAACTAAACACATAAGCACATTAATTTTAATTTATTTGGGCGTAGCAGCGCACGCCGGGTATTAACTAGTAAGTTATATTATGTTAGAGTACTAAATAAACCAGGGGTAAATTTTGATCCTGATTAATCAAACCTTTTAAATTTAAACTTTGAGTAGAACATTTTTATAGCTCCCACCACTCATATATGTAATTTCATGTAACGTATTTTATGTTTTCTCTCTAGTTATGGTAACTACACTCTAATTCATCCCAGGAAATTACTACAGACCTTATGGGCTATGGCAGTGTCCCCCTACCTACAGAGGGTATATGTTGTCAAATTCATAATAACGGTATTTGTTTGTTAAGGAGGGGTGGAGCGGCAAGGTTAGCAGTACTTTTTCCAAATCTATGTACTATACATTTAAAAAACATAGTTTTTCTTTTACGGCATGAAAACTAGTTTTATAGTAAATATGAGAGTCGGCACTTTCACACTGGATAGTACAGATCCGCAAGAGCTCGGTGACAAGTGGTAACTGTTTTTTTTTTTCTTTAAGAGGGGGTGGCTTGGATGGCTACTACTTACAACTATGTACCTGCTGTGTTGCAATCTTCAGTTTTATATAAGGATTTCTCTCAAGAAAATACTGTTAAAATAGCAACCCAGTTCACCATTCCAAACATACAGTAACTTCCTGGGTTGAATCTGAGTTTTGTAATAAGTCATTAGTTTACACATAAACTTCGCCATTAGTTGATTTAACAGCAAGTTTCCATCATAATTGATTCATACAGATACACTCTCATTTTGTGAAATCAATTACATTGCTTAAATAGGAATCGGGGATTAAAGAGTGAAAGATTTGGACTTGAAATTGAACCAGGAAGTTTGCCCAATTAGGAATTCCATTTCTTATTTATTTATAACAAAAATATATATGGGCCTACCTCATCAGATGTTTACGTTTTTCCACGATGTAGATCCATCCATCCATAGTAATTCTGCCTGAGGGCCGGTCTATCGCTGCAATCGTAGGATTTCCATGCTATGCTTTGCAGGTTTACTAGGGAATTATAGGTGTGGTAGTTTCCCGTTGCTTTCCACACCGGTGAAGGATGTTAATGATTAGGATGATGATTATGGTCGAATAATTTTCGGAGACCGTTGGGCCCTAAGCTTCCTGACATTGTCTTACAGGTGAGAAAAACCTCAGCCAGGAGCCTGTCCCGACCGGGAATCGAACCCGGGCCGCTGCGTGACAAGACAGTACCTCGAGACCACAGCGATGGACACGATGTAGATAGATATCTTATATTTACAATTTCATAACTTGCAGAATTTATGCTGCATGCTGACTCACCTGTAAAGCCTGCTGTTATTTTTATTATACTCCCAATGGCTAATATAGGATATGTATCACTAAACTGTTTTAAAGCATTCAACGTAATTTGTTTCTCTCCGTTTTCGAAACCCTTTCCATTGAAATGTCTTATAATTATACAGAAGTGGCCATTTTAAAACGACTGAAACTCCAATGTATTTTACATTAAGCATGCGTAATAAGACAACTTATTTTATTTTATTTTATTATAATTATACTAGCTTGCCCGGCGAACGTCGTATCGCCTTCAAATATTTTTACGTTAATTTTTCCGATGTTTTAATAGTCATCTGCTATTCGGGGCGGAAATAAATCCAACAAATCGAAGATCATAAATATCGGTCCAGCCGTTCATGAGTTATAAATAGTGTAACTAATACGACTTTGTTATATATATATATAAGTCCCGGCCACGCGTTGCTGTGCCTAAAGTATACGTTGAATTATGTTGTAGTAAACTAAGTGAGAAATCTAAATCAGAAAGTTTTTGTTTTACACAATTTTTTAGTTCTGGTACGTTAACTACGCCCGGTATAAATATGGGTGGTAGTTTATGTGGAAGTGGTTTTGTTGATTGAGATGAATTTATGTTGTCTGCATTCTCAGTATCATCCATATGTGTATCATAAGGATTATATACATTTATTGATGGAATATTTTGAGGAGGCTTGCTGATTTCATTATACCTTTGTTTTTTTTCTACGAACTTGTTCGCAGTGTGGACTTGCAAACCGGCTAACATCAAGTGTCGATTGTCTAGAAAAAATTGAAGTCTTAACCTCCTACTACCCCAAGGGTCTCCTATGGCCTGTAGTGGGATCACTTTACCTTTTTTTAAGTAAATTTAAATTTCAATTCCCATAATGTAGGTCTAAGTATTTAGTAAAAGTAATCTAGTAGTTTATATGTTGAGAAAGATTCTGATGACATTACGGAAGATAAATAGTTTTTTTCTCCTATAATTAGGTTTTGCTTTGTATTCCAATTTTATTATGGATTCAACCTTATATTATGATCCCTTCATAATACATCCAGGATATTTGTGAAGAAGACATCGATCTTCCTGCAATGTCTTGAGAGGTTGGAAGGAAGGCGGAATCTTGACAAGTTGCAGCATTGTTTGATTGATCATCGCGTAATGGGGCTTGATGAAGGGACTTGCTTCATCCATTCCCTCGTGACGCAATATTTCAATACTAACCTGTATAATAATACACTGTATACAGAAAACCCACGAAGGCGCAGTTTCAATTATATACATTACGAATAAAGTACTTAGAAAAAAATTTTGGACCAAAGAGAGATGAACAGACAGGCGATTGGAGAACAGTGATCTATATGATGTTTATGGGAAACTAGATAATAAGAACAGTTAGGTCTCGTAGACTGCGATGGACAGGGCATGTGGCGTGAATGGGAAATGAAAGAGGAGCGTGGAAGCTTTTTATAGGAAAACCAGAGGGAAATCGTCCAATTGGTAGATCAATAGTGAGGTGCGAGAATAATATTAACCATTATTTGAGGAAAGTAGATTATACAGGGGATGATTGGAAAATATTAGCTCAGGATAGGTATATATGTAGAGCTTATATCCGTGTGACCATGAACCTATGGGCTCGATAGTACTAGTAAGTAAGTTAATTAGGTAGTTATATTATTCGATTCCATTCTTTTACCACAGTTTAGGGCCTAATCTCCCACCTTAAAGTACTTTTATAAGACACACGTCTTACAGTGGCACGACGAGGGAGATTTATTTTAACTATGTATCACACACACATATTTTGTACCACGCAAGGACATGGAGGGCTTCCCCGAATGAGTGATCAATTCAATGCCAGGGCCTCCTTCACGTGACAAAATTAACATTAAGACGAAACATGCATTTATACTAAACATGGCGAATATGATGATGTTTATGATAGCCAGATGATTGTCCGGGGACTGTTTGAGAACTCTGGAAACTTGTCCCCACCAGATATCAAAGCCGGGTGCGGTACAACAGCGGTGGACTTATATACATTATGTAGAGAGTAAAATGGAAATACAGGATCTGGAATATACAGTGATCTGTTCGCAACATATATTTCACTTGGCAAAGATTGTGTCCCTTTCGATGGAGAGATAGAAGCCATTCGAACAGCACTTTTCCACCTCACATGTAGACCAGAATCTTTCTCTAATGTTGTTATCCTATCAGATTCACAAGCAGCAATTAGTTCAATTGCAAACTATCTAACAGCGGTTTATAGCAAAGAAATTGTAGAGTGCAGGAAATTCATCAACAGCCTTATTTGCTTCCAAAAGCGAGTTGCACTACAATCCATACCATCACACTGTGGGATCTCAGGAAATGAAGCTGCAGATCTTCTTGCAAAACGAGGGACTCAAATTCTACAAGCACCCATGAAAGAAATCCCTTACCATAGATATGCCACTGCTATCCACGCCAAGATAAAATCTGAATACCATCTAGCATTGTTAGAAAGGACCAAAGAAAGACAATGGAGAAATAAAATTGTTTCTGAAGTACCAGATTGGCCACGAAAAGAAGCTGTCGCAAAATTTCGGATTGCAACAGGACATGACTGTCTCGCTACCCACCTTCATCGTCTGGGAATATTGAACAATCCTCTCTGTATGCTGTGTAGGACTGGTGCCAATATGGATTCTGCCCACCTACTCCACTGTTCTGCACTAACAACTTCTACACTTCATCAACGCTACTGGGAGGCAAGAGGGAAAATGATCTCACTGCAAACCTCCTAATCTAGTTAAGATTATTCTATTTATATTTTATAGTGTTTTTATGTTATTGTTTCTATTGTGTATAGTTATTGTAAATATGTTAATAAGGTTTTGTTATTTAGTGATCGTTTTATCGTACCTCATATTCCCTGGAATTTGTAGGATAACGGCGGCAGAAATGAATTTTTTGAGATCTGTTAAAGGGTGCACTAAGGAAGACAGAATCAAGAACACAGATATCGGACAGGAACTTGAAATATTTGCAATAACTGATAAAATAGATACATATAGACAAAAATGGAAGCAACACATAGACAGAATGAATGAAGATAGATATCCAAAAAAATAACAAAATACAAACCTAAAGGCACCCGAGATGTGGGCAGACCTTGAAAGAGATGGGCTGAAGTCGGAACGGGTCAACAGACCTAATCCATGAATGCAGATGATGATGATGATGTTAATACGGTCTGTCATTTGGGTGAATGATCTGTATTTCAAGTGCCCTGCATTAAATAAATAAAAATATAGAGAGTAAAAAGTTCAATGTGTCTTTTAAAATGTACACAAACTATATTCTAATATAAGAGTCATAATTATTCACAAATGAACTAACTCACTGGCACTATCGAACTCAAGTTCATGGCCGCAAGGACGTAAGCTCTCCATGCATTCCTATCCTATCCTGAACTAATGTTTTCCAATCATCCCCTGTATAATCTACTTCCCTCGAATCATTTTAATGTTATTCTCCCACCTCATTCTTGGTTTACCAACTGGGCGATTTTCCTCTGGTTTTCCTACAACAAGCTTCCGTGCCCTATTTTATTCACCATGTGTGTTGAAGACCTGCTCATCGCAGTCCATAAGATTTAATTGTTTATATTATAAATATGAAATGCAATATAATTTTATAATATATATATGTAAAATAATAAAGATAACAAGATCATATATCGTAGGAAAATGTTTGGACCAAAGAGAGATAAACAGACAAGTGAATAGAGAAGACTAAAAAACAGTGAACTACATGGTCTTTATAGGAAGCCAGATATAATAATAACAGTTAAGTCTCATAGACTGCGAAGGGCTGATCATGTGGCACGAATGGGGAATGAAATACGTGAATGTAAGCTTCTTGTAGGAAAACCAAAGGGAAAACGTCCAGTTGGTAGACCAAAAATGAGGTTGTAGAATAACATCATATTTTGTTTCTCATAAAAACTCATAAGAATATGAAACTTACTTACTTACTTACTTACTTACTTACTTACTTACTTACTTACTTACTCACTGGCACTATCGAACCCGTAGGTTCATGGTCGCGCGGACATAAGCTCTCCATACATCCCTATGAGTTCAGGGAATTAGATTATACAGGGAATGATTGGAAAATATTAGGTCAGGATAGGGATGTATGGAGAGCTTATCTCCGCGCGGCCATGAACCTACGAGTTCTTTAGTTAGTTAGTTAGTTAATAACATCATATAACTAACTCACCGACATTATGGGACCTGAATTTCAAGGTCCCGTCCACCCATTTCAAACTGATATTTTCCTTTAATTTCCTGAATAATCCACCTCCCTAAATCATGAATACTTTTGTTCTCCCATGTCGTTATTGGCCTACCTTCTGGGTAATACCCTTCTGGTTTTCCTACAAGTAGTTCCTATGTTCCTCTTTCTTTTCTTATTCGTGCTCATGGCTTCCTCTTCGCACTCTACTGCGTATTATATTTTGTTTCTAATAAAAACTCATAAGAATATATAACATAAAAATAAATTTCGAGTTACTTGACTATTTAATTTTAGAAAATATAATGTGGTCGAACGGTCTAAGACATCATGCCTTAACTCAGAGCTACGGGTCAAACCTGAGAACTGGGTCACAATTTCGCCAATGCCAGTAGATAATGCCAGAAATTTCATAGGACGATCTGTTTGCACTGAAAAAAAGTATTATTATTATTATTATTAGTATCATGATTATGATTATTATTATTATTATTATTATTATTATTATTATTATTATTAGTATCATGATTATGATTATTATTATTATTATTATTATTATTATTATTATTATTAGTATCATGATTATGATTATTATTATTATTATTATTATTATTATTATTATTATTATTATTATTATTATTATTATTATTATTATTATTATTATTATTATTATTATTATTATTATTATTATTCGAGGTAGCGTGCTGCCTTGTCACGCATCGGGCCCGGGTTTGATTCCCGGTAGGGACAGCCTCCTGGGTGAATTTTTTTTCGGTGTTTTTCCTCACCTGTAAGACAAATGTCAGGACGCTTAGGGCCCAACGGTCCCGAAAATCATTCGGCTAGCAACATCATCATCCTTATCATTATCATCATCATAATCCTCCACCGGTGTGGAAAGCAACGGGAAGCTACCACCTATTTAACTCTCTAGTAAAGCTGCAAAGCATAGCGTTAAAATGCTAGGATTGCAGTGAAAGACCTACCCTCGAGCAGAATTACTGTGGATTATTATTGTTGTTGGTACATTAATCTCGAGGTTAAACCCGGTGTCATCAAACTGAGGTTCTTTTTAATAGTTTTTCTCAGCCGTCATTGCTAATTGTGGGTTCGAATTTCGTTATTAGAAGCCATACCCTAACATCATTAAAATTAAATCAACTCCATAGATGGGCATAACTCATATGAATGAGCAACGCCTCCGCTATGACAGGAATAAGAGCGGAATATGCTATCGGATGGAATGTACAGTGTTTGCCGTCTTAACTACATTAATAAATGTATTATTAAAATTTAATATTTTTACAATGAAAATGTCATGTTTTATTAATAACTACATATACATTTAAGAAATATAAACGGAATTACTACATAATCTAATGTAAGTTTCAGTTTTTATAAACTTAAACAGCCTATAGCGTACTCAAAGTGAAGCGTTCACGAAGTAATGCGGCATGTTAACATCTAGACTTACAGCACAACTACTCGTTGGAAGTCAGCAACACTCCTGCTTTTTCAGCGCTCTTCACAGCTCATGAAGTTATGCAAAACGCTTAACAAATATTACAATAGAAATTAAGAGTTCACTGGACAAAATGTTAGATTCTATACTCGATATTATCTTAGATGTTAAAACATCTAACAGTATAAATGACTAAATAAATCATTACTCTTAGAGCTTTATTACTGTTGTTATATGGTCAATTTAGTTACGTTTATTATTATTATTATTATTATTATTATTACTATTATTATTATTATTATCGTCATTTTCATCGCCATCCTCTACATTACGGTATGGGCCATTAGATCCGTTCCAATTGCAATCAAAACTGATCCTTCCAACTTTTTGTAGATCTTCCTGGGTTTCTTCTTCCGGGAGGATCGCAGTTGTATATTGTTCTGGTAATTGATGTTTCTAGCATGCGTTGTACGTGCTCTCTCCAATTGACTTGATGTCTTCTATATTATGTCTATAATGTTGTGTATTTTTAGTTCTGATCTATTGTCTTCACTTATCTTTCTTTATCAAATAACGTATAGCCAGCTGCAAACCTTAGAAACCTCAGATTAGCCGTTTCAATTTTTCTCTCATCATGATCTTACCCTACAAGAGGTTAGTAGCCTCTTTAGGGGACACCGCTTTATTCGAAATCTCCAATCAAACTTTATTATTATTATTATTATTATTATTATTATTATTATTATTATTATTATTATTATTATTATGTTGTCCGACTACGTAACAGTGAACTATATGGTCTTTATAGGAAGCCAGATATAATAAGCACAGTTAAGTCTCGTAGACTGTGATGAGCAGGAGATGTGGCATTAATGAGGAATGAAAGACGTACATAGAAGCTTCTTGTAGCAAAACCAGAGGAAAAATGCCCACTTGGTAGACCAAGAATGAGGTGGGATAATAGCATTAAAAATTATTTGAGGGAGTCTACCGCTGCGCTGTGGTCTCGAGGTAGCGTGCTATCTTGTCACGCAGCGGGCCCGGGTTCGATTTCCGCTCGGGACAAGTTTTCTACTGAGGTTTCCTCGGGTTTTTACTCACCTGTAAGAGAAATGTTCCCGAACATCATCTGGCCATCATTATCATCAATATCATACTCACCTCATTGAATAAGTTTAGGTTTAAGGCCTCTCCGGGCGCATCATTACCCATCGTCCTCACCCATCATATCATTGGGGCAGCATAACCCCGCCTTCCAGGCGCCCCTACCTCAGAATTGGGTTACAATACGCCAATGCCAGGAGAGAATACCTGAAATGTCGAATGACAAACAGGTGGCATTGAACAAAAAAAATGATTTGAGGGAAGTAGATTATACAGGGAATGATTGGAAAACATTAGTTCAGGGTAGGCCATGAACCTATGGGTTCGATAGTGCCAGTGAGTTAGTAAGTTATTGTTATTTCGTCCAGCTTGTGGTCTCGTGGCAACATCGGTGCCTCAAACGCACGATACCTCGACGGGACAAGATTCATGGAAGGGGTTCCTTAATATTTTTTTTCTCAACTATGAGACAATTGTCGAGAAACTTTAATTTCTAAATTTTACCAACATATTCACCATATCATATTCTCCTTGTGTAGCATGAATGTATGTGTGAATGAAGTGTCTTACCTGAAATTGTTCGTATTGTTTCGAAGATGGTTCTGCAATTGAGCTGATCACTCTTTGAGAGAGGCTATCAATATCTTTTTGAGGTGTGGACCATATAAAAGTACCTACAAAGGCTGAGGTTAAGACCAAGGAAAAGAAAGAACATTATATTAGTATTGTTATATTTATTATTATTGTCAACCGCTGTGGTCTCGAGGTAGCGTGCTGCCTTGTCACGCAGCGGGCCCGGGTTCGATCCCCGGTCAGGGCAGTTTTTCTGGGTGAGGTTTTTATCGGGGTTTTTCCTCACCTGTAAGACAAATGTCAGGAAACCTTTAAGGCCCAAACGGTCCCCGAAATCATATGGCTATCATCATCATCCTTATCATCATCACCATCATCCTTCACAGGTGTGGAAAGCAACGGGAAGCTACCACACCTACAATTCCCTAGTAAAGCTGCAAAGCATAGTATGAAAATGCTATTATAGCAGTGAAAGACCTGCCCTCGGGCAGAATTACTAAGGATGGATATTTATTATTATTATTATTATTATTATTATTATTATTATTATTATTATTATTTGGGGGTAAAAGTAGAAAAGAGGATAGACAGGAAAGTGACATTAAGTTAATAAATGAAGCAATAACAGCAATGGTGTCCTATGGAACATATATATATATATATATATATATATAAAACCAGGAAATATAAGCAAGAAATATATAATTCAATAGTGGGAAATGCTGTCTCATATGGAGCAAAAGCATGGAAATTCAACTAAAAAATTTGTGGATATAAATGGTTTTCTTGAGGAGACAGTAAAATGGCAAAATGTTCAAAATAAAAAAAAAAGAAAGAAAGTCAAGCGAGAAAAAAATGAATATTAAGTATTTAGTATTAGAATATATAAGATATAAACAATAAAATTAGTATGAACATGAATGACGAATGCAAGAAGAAACGTTACCAGAAAAACGTTGGAATGGTGTCTACTTGGAAGAAAAAAGAAAGGAAGACTTCGAAACTCATGAATGCAAGAATTAAGAACTGGATTGAGAACAAGAGGACTGGAGAATATGGAGTGGATGGATAGGGACGAGTGGAAAAGGAAAATAAAACTTTAGGCGCAAAAATATGTGTAAACATTGAAAATATATATGTACAATTTATACTTTATTATTACTATTATTATTACTATTACTATTATGATTACTATTATTATTGTTATTATCATTATTATTATTATTATTATTATTATTATTATTATTATTATTATTATTATTATTATTATTATTATTATTTATGTAGACTTCAAAAAAGCATATGATTCAATTAAGAGGGAGAAGTTATATAGTATCTTGCTGGAGTTCGGAATTCCTAAAAAGTTAGTTAGACTTATACGAATGTGTCTAAATGGCTCAACGAGTAGGGTGCGTGTAGGCAAACAGTTTTCAGACACTTTTGAAATCCAGAATGGGTTGAAGCAAGGAGATGCACTATCTCCCTCTACTATTTAATTTTTTGTACTAGAGCATGCCATTAAATCTTTAGAGAATGAGGAAGGCTTACAACTGAATGGTATTAATAAGCTGTTAGTTTATGCTGATGATGTAGTACTACTGGCCGATAGCGAGGAGATACTAAAGGCCAACACGCACACACTATTGAGTAACACTAAGAAATTAGGACTGGAAGTAAATATCAGTAAAACTAAATATATGGTCACACGTAGAAATACATTATATAATGGAAATGGACAGCTAATGACAAATGAGGGAAATTTTGAGGAATTGGCTGAATTCAAATACCTAGGAACAATAATCACAAATAGGAATGAGATGCACAAAGAAATTAAACATAGGCTCAATTCTGGAAATGCATGCTATTATGCATTGCAGAGACTTTTGATGTCCCAACTCCTTTCAAAAAACGTTAAGCTGAAAATATATAAAACTATTATTCTACCAGTTATATTATATGGGTGCGAAACATGGACTCTTACTTTAAGGGAGGAAAGGAGATTACGAGTATTTGAGAATAAAGTTCTTAGGAAAATTTTTGGACCAAAGAGAGATGAACAGATAGGTGAATGGAGAAGACTACATAACAATGAACTACATGGTCTTTATAGGAAGCCAGATATAATAAGAACAGTTAAGTCCCGTAGACTGCGATGGGCAGAACATGTTGCGCGTATGGGGAATGAAAGACGTGCATGGAAACTTCTTGTAGGAAAGCCAGAAGGAAAACGCCCAGTTGGTAGACCAAGAATGAGGTGGGAGAACAACATTAACTATGATTTGAGGGAAGTAGATTATACAGGGAATGATTGGAAAGCATTAGCTCAGGATAGGGATGTATGGAGAGCTTATGTCCGTGCGGCCATGAACCTACGGGTTCGATAGTGCCAGTGAGTAAGTAAGTAAGTATTATTATTATTATTATTATTATTATTATTATTATTATTATTGGGGGCCTGCCGTTGCTTAGTCGGTTAAAGGCCTAATGCGCTACAAATCGGAAGGTCGAGCAGAGTCTCGATGGGGTCAAGATTTTTAAACTGAACCTTAACCTTCTGGTGGCACCATGGCTCTGGGGTCAACTCATCCTCTAACGGAAATGAGTAAAAAGACGCTTGTTTTGGGGGTAAAGGCTGCCGTCACGCAGGGCTGACAACTTGGCTGACCTCACGTGCCGAATATCTACTTTATACTAACCCAAGGGTCTCTTATGGCCTGTAGTGGGACCACTTTACCTTTATTATTATTATTATTACTATTATTATTATTATTATTATTATTATTATTATTATTATTATTATTATCGGTAATATTATTACTCGTGGAGGGAAGTAGGGGTAGTGATTTAAAATGGTGCACATGAAGACGTCTTCGCTTTGTTTATTGATTGGAAAGAATCTTCAAGTACAATGGCTTGCGTCTTCCTCTTGGGAATTAAATTCAATCTCAGCCTCTCTAATTGCCTTGTTGTCGAAGACATGAGACGAGTTCTATCAACTCTCAATATAAAGGAGCTTATTTTAGATAAAGAAGTCTGTCTCTCTTTAATAAGGAGCTCAGAAAACCATTGCAAAATATATTGATAACTTTAATCATACCCAATACGACTCCAATTGGATGCGAAACACAACAACTGATGATTTTGAACAACTCTTTTGTAAGATATGTCTTCCTTGTTAAAGAAAAGTCTTTCAATAGAAATAAAAATAAAACTCTAGTGAACCAGTATTCGATATTGCATCCTTAGAAAAAAAGCTTTAATTTCGAAATTGACTGAAAGTTGTGTATTAGTGAAGAGGCATATTGTGAAATGAGTTAATAAGGAAAGTGCCCAAGCTACAAGCAGGGCCTCTACAAGATGATTTCTCGAGCACTTTGAACTAATCAATGAAATCAAGTAATAAATATAAAATAATACATTTGCAGTTATTTTTGTAATATGACAGTTGTCTCCATTAATATTAGATAGACCTACTGTATTTTTTTACACGTTTATGTTTTTGTAACTAACTAACTCGCTGGCATTAGCGAGCCCATAGGTTCGTGCCAGCACGGACATAAGCTCTCCATACTCCCTATCATGAGTTAATATTTTCCAATCCTCTCCTGTATAATCTACTTCCCTCAAATCATGGTTAATGTTATTCTCCCACCTCATTACTGGTCTACCATCTGGGCGTTTTCCCTCTGGTTTTTGTAATGTAACTGAAATTTAAATAGGTGTTCTATGCGACATGCAAGTCTACATAAATTCAAATAAAAACAAAAAAACTATGTAAATAATTATTTGTATATATATATATATATATATATAGTGCGTATTTGTTAAAAAGAACAAAGAAAATGCCTGAAATTTTAATGAGAAATTGATTTACAAATATCCTAAAATACTCCATATTAACAAAAGAAGATATATATTCGTCTTTACTAAAACAAAATAGTCACCTTATGAAAAACACGCTAACAAAAAATGAAGATCACCCAATACCACCTCGTATAATCTAACCTAACCTGAATAAATATGTTAGCAATTGGCTATAGCGGAAACATGGATTAACATGTTGGTAAACACTACGCTAGCATGGATATTACCCTATAACAATCGATATAGTTAGTAAAGTTTCATATACGCTTACTGACATATTGCATAGAGAACCCTTTAAAAATAACAATACATTTCTTAATAGTGCTTTTAAAATGCTATCTATGTACACCAAATTCCACAGTCATGTCACAGTCAGTGTGTAGTTCGGCGCAGTAGTTAAATCTGCGGGTCTCCTGTGCGTCTTGGTACTTCTCAGTGGGGGTTAGTGTTATGCAATGTGTGCCAACTTTTCTGAAGTGGATCGAGGTAAAATTGTTTGCATGTGAGAATGACAGTAGAGCTCTTCAAGATATTGCTAGATGATAATTCCATACTTAATTCGCACAGTTCAATGACAGATAATTGCTTGACAGAACACGTCAAGACCACAAAATAAAATAATAGACATTCCAAGAAGAGTATGCAGTGCAGTGTTTATGTTTAAAGATGTTTTCTTTGGATAAAGATAAGGCATAAGAAAGATAATTGAAATATATTATTAAAGTCAAACCGAACGTTAACAGAAGCAACTGCATTAATTCTTACTTTATTTCTTATTTGGAAAACTCCTGGACAATCTTAGCTGAAATACTGTTTTTTACACCCTCATGGAATGAATTTCCTTAACTTTTGAAAAAGGATTGATATGCAGAAGTTTTTAATTTTAAAACAGTAATTATATGCTATTATGCATTGCAGAGACTTTTGATGTCCCAACTCCTTTCAAGAAACGTTAAGCTGAAAATATATAAAACTATTATTCTACCAGTTATATTATATGGGTGCGAAACATGGACTCTTTAAGGGAGGAAAGGAGATTACGAGTATTTGAGAATAAAATTCTTAGGAAAATGTTTGGATCAAAGAGAGATGAACAGACAGGTGAATGGAGAAGACTACATAACAATGAACTACATGGTCTTTATAGGAAGCCAGATATAATAAGAACAGTTAAGTCTCGTAGACTGCGATGGGCAGGACATGTTTCACGTATGGGGAATGAAAGACTTGCATGGAAGCTTCTTGTACGAAAGCCAGAGGGAAAACGCCCAGTTGGTAGACCAAGAATGAGGTGGGAGAACAACATTAACTATGATTTGAGGGAAGTAGATTATACAGGGAATGATTGGAAAGCATTAGCTCAGGATATGGATGTATGGAGAGCTTATGTCCGCGCGGCCATGAACCTACGGGTTCGATAGTGCCAGTGAGTAAGTAAGTAATTATATTTATTTATTACGAAATAAATAATCTAATTTTTGGTAATTTGATAGAAGCCGGTCTGTGTAGGCTTAACTTTTCTGGTTATTAATTTGAGTGCAGATCTTAAAATCGAATCACGAAGGCTAACATTAGTAAAGTAATAAAATAGCATAAATTCAAGATGATCTGAACATAAGTCTTTTAATACGGCTTAGCCTATATCGAATTATGAATTTTAAAATTAATTCCGCCGCAAAAATAAAATGATAAATCAAATTATATACGATATTGAATTATATTTGATCTTCAGATTTTTTTCCAAGCTCTTTTTTCAACGGGTTTATTCCTTTGAAGAATGCCAGTAATATAAAATTTCTTCATGATGAATTAGGCTGTAGACCTATATCAGTCTGTCCATGTGTAACTCTGATGGTAGTTAAAAACTACTTCTGTGCACTAGACTTATCCATTTTTCTCACTGATCGTGTTTCCTTACACGATACGTTTGGTTTCGAGGCGAAGAAAATTTGCTTTCACCCTCACCTGTCTAATGTTGCCCAGGAATCATGGTGTGGATTTGTGAATAGAGATGTTCGTTATTCGGATAATGAGTGTTTTACTATATGTTTAGCACCATCTGTAAGAAACTGTCATCTCTCCTGACTAATATCAGCTTTAGATTCCCTTTCATGTTTTCAAGTTGTAGTGAATATTAATAAAGGTAGTACATATTGTACTGAAGTCCATCTCCTCGATAATTTAACTCAAATAAATAAAATAAATTGAATTTTAATCACAATTCATTACTCTCCTATTATTCGATTTGACCTTAATAATATGTTTATAATTCTTTCTTATGTCTACATTTACCCAAACACAACTCTATTTTCTTCAAAGCGATAAACAATATGTATTTTACATTAGCATTAACTAAACCTAACTCTCTGGAAATATCGAACCCATAGATTCATGGCCGCGCGTACATAAGCTCTTCACGAATTCCTATGCTGAGCTAAAGTTTTTCAATCATCTCCTATATAATCTACTTCCCTCAAATCATGGTTAATGCTATTCTCCCGCCTCATTCTCCACCAAGTGGACCTTTTATCTCTGGTTTTCCTACAAGAAGCTTCCATGCCCCTTTTTATTACCTATTCGTGCCACATGTCCTACCTATAGCAGTCTACAAGACTTAATACTTCTTATTACATCTGGTTTCTTATCAAGACCATTACAGAATATTATTTGAATCGTTAATAAGTATAATTGTCCCGCGCCGTAGCCGAGCGGTTAAGGTAGGAAGCCTTGGCGCAGAGCTACGGGACTTGCGCTGGTTCGAGTCTCCATGGGGGAAGAAATTTTCTCATGGTATTTCGGCCAGTATGGGACCGGTGCCCACCCAGCATCGTGAGGCAATTGGGTAGCTACAATAAGTAGCGGCTCCAGGTTGAGGAACCAGCTATAACGGCTGGGGGACTCGACATGCTAACCACATGTCACCCTTACACTGGCTGTTGATCATTTACCTCTGTGATTGACACATGTGGATGTGAAGGGCCAGCAGCCGGCTGGTAAAAGGGCAACCGCTGAAAAGTGGAAAGACCCTCAATCGGAATAAGTATAATTAATACAGGTTATGGTATATTACTTAAATTTAATTTTTCTCATTCTTTTTTGCACATCACAGTGCGATCTATTTTCATAGTTTTTAATTACATTCATTTGAAATTAATTTGTTTTTTATATCAATCTCATATTAAAAATTAGTACAAATCTGATGAGAACTGAAAGACTAAATGATAATGGAAGCAACTATGTTTTTAAAATTAATATACATTTTAATATTAATATGTTTTTCCTTTTCTATTACAGGTAAGTTTGGAGTTTCAATTGCTGCTTCATTTAGTAAGTACGTGCATGCATCTTATTTAAATATTTCGTATACGTTACGTATGTTTAGCCATCTGAAAGAATCGTTATGTATTCACTAACTTCTTCTGGTTTGTAAAAATGTCTTCGCATCCTAATAGATTTTGTTGACGTTTCCGTCATTAAGTTGCGTTCCCGAGGTCATGTTTAAAACGGAGATATTAGCCATGGAGTAATTGTATTAGCTAGGGTTCGAAATCCATTCCTGTGCATTACCCCTTCCTTCTCTGCCAATTAATGTTTACCTATTTTTAAAAAATGGGTAAAGATATAAGAAATACCAACAAATTTTACTCTTCAGATCAAACAGAATTTTAATGGAAGCAAATACATGCGTATTTATCGATCAATCAATATATTCAATCATTTATCCATTATTCATATTCAGCCATAATTTCGAGAGAGACAGGTATTTCATGAAATTTGCCGTGTTTGGTAGTGTACCATGACTTTTTTTTACCTACCGTCCGACTAAATGTTGCCTCAGTGTTTGAGGAAATCTGGAAATGTCGGAATGGGTAAGCTTGATAGTTAATGTTAATATTCGCAATACGTAGTTCATTCAAAAATTAAGAGTTTGAATGGATCAGAACGGATTTATGAGTTTCAGCATCACGAACTCAACTGGAGCAAAAAGTTTTGTGATAGAAGTTTTTTTTTCGCTTTACTTTGTCTCCCTGAGGAAGTTTTGTGCCACTAGCCTATAAGGTCCCGAACTCCAGAATAAATGGCACAGGACTTTCTCCATCTCTTCCACTACCAACTTACTAAAACTTTCTAGTGATCTCCTCTAGCGATATTCACAAGTATATACGTAATAAAAGCAATGCAATAAAAAAGTGAAACATATTTTCACAGAAAAATAATCATATGTGGAGCAATTCTACTTAATGCAGTAATATCAAGTTTTTAATGTGTTAATGAAACACTCCCACTTGATGTTTTATTCAAGGTTGATTGTTTTAAATCACTTTCAATAGCAATGTTTATATCCATTTTTTGCGCGATAGTGCGTTTTGTCATATTACAACAGTGGCGACCATGATTGAAAGTCCAACTTCCTACATTTCGGGATTGCCTACATGAATAACTATACTGTAATACTATATTTACAACCACGTGCGGGAAGTAAAACCACTGCCCTCTATGTATACTACGTACAATGCATAGACTAAAAATATCCAAAAGGTAGTGTTAATATACATTATACGAAATAAATCACTGCATTTTAAATTAACTGAACTTTATTTGAAACAAAATAAAACAATAAATTCGGTTATTGCGGCCATGTTATCAATAATTGTTCTCAAGGCCTCCTGTTGTTTCAACTAATAAACATTGCCCACACTGTTAACGTTAGTCAGTTGTTTATAATGAACGCAAATATTTCCAACAAAGATGTTATTATTTTACTATTATTTATGATTTTGAAAACACCATCGCTCAAAAAATAATGTACAACGCATATTTGTGAAGTGTTTTACAGAATCTCGGAAACTAAAAACCTCGCTATCGCTCGGTTTTTAAACATTTTCCTTCAATTCTTTAAAAACCACTTCCCAAACTCGCATCGTAATATACTATTGTATGAAACAAGATCTGTAGTCATGTTTGCTGCACTCTGATCTATTATTATTATTATTATTATTATTATTATTATTATTATTATTATTATAATTATTATTATTATTATTATTATTATTATAATTATTATTATTATTATTATTACTATTATTATTTTAATTATTATTATTATTTTATTATTATTATTATTTTATTATTATTATTATTATTTTATTATTATTATTATTTTAATATTATTATTATTATTTTAATAATATTATTATAATATTTTATTATTATTATTATTTTAATATTATTATTATTACTATTATTATTATTATTATTACTACTACTACTACTACTACTACTACTACTATTATTATTATTATTACTACTATTATTATTATTATTATTATTATCATTATTATCGTTGCCCTTTCTCTAAGTCTGGCGATATTGGTTTCCGCCCCATTCTCTTATACAAGTGAAACAGTGTAGTATTAAACTGAGTTATTCTTATTCTGATTCCTGTTTGGTTCGTCTTTCGGGCTGAATGGTCGTGATCCAGTTTTCTTGAAACTCGACGTTTTGTCTACTACTGCGGTACATATCTTTAGGAGATTTTGCATGCTCTCTGTGAACTCCTCAAAAGTCAGCAGCCGACTGTTGAGAAGTTCACACAAAGAGCACGGAAAAGCTTCTGAAGATGTCTACCGCATTAGTAGACGAAATTTCGAGTTTAAAAGAAAAACTGGACTATTGTCATTTAGTCCGGAAGACAAACCAAATAGGAACCATGCCATCGGCCATGAAAGACTTCCAATTTTATTTTTATTCTGTTTCGTATATTCATCCTATACCGTAATTATTGACAATAACAGGGGAAAAAACCCGTGTTTTCATCATAAAACTGATGGTTGTATGAATATAGAACAAGCAATTTATAGCTCTATAAACTTGCAGGTCCGTGACGTCATTGTACTTGAGGAAACAAGAGATGAATTGGTACTATTAATTGACTCAAAAATATCGACTCAGTTGTTATGATTGAAGAGGCATTTTTCAAATGTGAAATTAAATTAAATTTATAACTGATTGCAAAATTATCGCGTATAGCATAATATGATAGGAACTATCTCGACACTTATACAGAGACAGCGTTTTCTTACGTGGAGTTGAAATGTAGATGAAGAGGTGCCCTTAAATTATAAGACGACAAATAAGTAAAGGTTCATACACACATACACACACCAGTTTACAATGAGCGAATTACACCTCGTGGTTATAAGTGGAGTTATTGTGTTTTTTTTATTTTATTTTATTTTTTACAATTTACAACCACTTTACCGCCTAGGAAAAGTTGTTACAAGATAATTCTACATATTGTTTTTGCACAGTTTCGAAAAAATGTGGTGATTGTATCATTTTACAAAGAACCTTATACAGTTTTCGCACGCATTGTAAACAAAACGTTTTAGTCAGTCGGGTAAAAATAATTATAGTAATAAAAAAGAGTCCGTTACGCTGAAACTGCATAATCTAAACTAATTCCTCGCCTAAATCCAATTTATGGTACGATTTTTGTGGTTTATGAAATATATGTTTCTATCTTTCTTTCGTTAATTTAATAGTATGTATACTGTTAAATTGAGTGTAAATCAAAATTGTGCCCTCTAGAATTTTAATTTCTGCTTTCAAGTAAATCCCCACGATTTTCAGGTAAACCGATGACTAATGAAGTGTATGACGCTTGGTTTAATGCATTTTTCATTTAATATCCTATATTGTAAAATACTAGAAGTTAAAAATGAAGTTGTTGGTGTTTTATTTATCATAAGTAATGCCACCAGTGATTTCCAATTTATTTAGAGAATTTGGAAATCAAGAGTGGCATTTGTTAGGACGATTTAACGAACAAAATTAAGCTGTTTACTCACAAATCATTATTTAAACATAGTTATTTTATTTTTTTATTTATTTAATGTAAACGGCGATATTTGAAAACAAATGAGAAACGATTGTTATGCTTTATTTGTTGATCACTGCAACCAGATCATATTATTTATTGACGAAGGATCGCAATATTGTAAGAATACACCCTAGTTGAGAAATTTATAACCAACAATATATGTTATTAATTAATTTCTGATGTCGTAAGATGTGAATATGTGAATTATATTTTTCTGGAACATAAATTTTTGGGAAATAATACGTTTAAAAAAGTGCAAACAGTGGTTTCTTTTTTTTTTTGTATAATCAATTGCTACAATTTTTATATTATATCCCGCAAGCACTATGTGGTTACATTTGTGCACTATTTATATACAATCTGGTAGCCACATGAGTTCTAGAATTCTTACATCTTAATATATAAATTGTTATATTCAACGTGTTTCTTAGAAAGTCAGTCACTGCAAAATAATGCTAAGACCTATTCAGAATGTTAAAAAAAGGAGGAGCTGGATTTTGAAGTGATAAAATTAATTTGATAAAATCGAGGTGAAAAACGACTGTGATGGGTTGTAAATCAAAATGCATGTAAACTTTTTTGTATGTATTTTTCTCATAAATTACTTGTATAGTTCGCAATGTAATTTACTGTCCTAGATCCGTTACTATTTATTTAAATAACTACACTCTGATTTGAACTAAAACCTTCCAATCTTCTTTACTTGGTTCACGCTAATTTTGTTTACAATCACGTATAATTATTTTTCTTTAAATCTTTAAGGTCACACAATATTAGTTATAAATAATTTTCTACGTACTCACAAATGCACTGAATTTTCGTTCAAGCACTAACTCTACTCAAAATGAGTTCCAATGACTATTAATGGTCGCTTTGCAACCGCTAGCCACTACTGTTGTCTTATTTAGCCGCCATAGAAGGTACAAATTACGGCACTCGCAATCCTTCGAGAATAGATCCTTCTCCAAACTGAATCATCGAGAAGCAACGCCCAAATCCATCTGGAAAGCTGCTATGATCAGGTTGAAGGATGAGATGAGGTGAACCCTCTATATGTATAGAGGTCGTTGAACGATAAAAGTGTCGGCTTACCACTCCTGACGCACCGTCAAGGAGTCAGATGACCTAAATGAAATGAAATGGATCAGATGAGTATGGAGAAATGCTGGAATTACATTTGTGGTCGGGGAAACGGAAGAAACCTCGAGAAAAACTTTCCTAAACTCAGTTTCGTCCACCACGAAACCTTATGATGAACTGACCGAGACTCTATCTCCAGAACCCAGCAGAGAAAGGCAAGCGTCTAACTGCTTGCGTCAAGGAGCCGAAACTGTTATAACTATTACAAAAAAATATTTTTTACAAAACCAGATTAAATTATTATCACAAATAAACAAATAGGCTATCTTAAATGTTGTAATTTAACGATACTTAACACACTTCCTCAGAGACTATGAAAATCCATAATAAAACTCTGTAAAACCGAAGACGGTTTTAATTATTACCATTTCCTCAGAGACTATGAAAATCCATAATAAAACTCTGTAAAACCGAAGACGGTTTTAATTATTACCATTTCCTCAGAGACTATGAAAATCCATAATAAAACTCTGTAAAACCGAAGACGGTTTTAATTATTACCATTTCCTCAGAGACTATGAAAATCCATAATAAAACTCTGTAAAACCGAAGACGGTTTTAATTATTACCATTAATGGGTATAAAATAACATTTCAGAGAGTTATGTGACAAAATATCTAAACCTTAATTTAACTTTTCTTAACAGAATTTTGCCAC
The DNA here is from genome assembly GCA_030220185.1 of Diploptera punctata. Taxonomy (NCBI): domain Eukaryota; kingdom Metazoa; phylum Arthropoda; class Insecta; order Blattodea; family Blaberidae; genus Diploptera; species Diploptera punctata. The sequence continues at coordinate 250,917 of JASPKZ010007565.1, forward strand.
TTCTCAATTCAAGTATCTACTCATTTGTCTTCGCTAGTCTGGGTGGGTTTCATTCCAGACTTTATATTTTGATAATTCTTTTATAAATCTGGCGATCGATCTGGAAACTTCAAGATTGTAATTATAAATGTTATCATTCCATCGCATTGTATACTGAAACAAACATAACAATTCATCATATTTGTCACAACAATTCATTTCTGAGTGTAGGCCTCATCGAGGACCTTCTTCCACCTGTTCCGATCCAGTGCAATCATTTTCCAGCTTTTCATTCCAAATTATGCAGCATCCCTATTCACTCCATGTACAAACGGCAGCCTCTGTCGTCCTCTCCCCACCAGTTCCAATGTTGTTACTCTTTTTTTTTTAAGATTTTCTCATCATTCTTCCTCATTAAGTGTCCTGCCTACTCGAACCTAGATGTATTGATGCATTTACTGATGTAATGGTTCTTAAATATATTATGTGTCTAAATGGCACGAAGAATAGGTACATGTAGGCAAACAGTTTTCGGATACTTTTGAAATTCACAATAGCTAAAGCAAGATGCAGTATATCTTCTACTATTCAATGTTGTACTAGAGCATGCCATCAGATCTTTAGAGGATGAGGAAGGCCTTACAACTCAATGGTATTAATAAGCTGTTAGTTTATGCTGACGATTCACAATTATTAGACGATAGAGAGGAGATTCTAAGAGCCAATACACATACTCTATTGTGTAACGCTAAGAAATTGGTACTGGAAGTAAACATCAATATAACTGAATATAACTTTACACACAGAAATATTGTGGAAATGGACAGTTAACGACAAATGAGGGAAATTTTGAAAAAGTGGCTGAATTTAAATATCTAGCAACAATAATTACAAATAGGAATGAGATGCACAACTAAATTAAATCTAGGCTCAATTCTGGAAATTCAAGCTGATATGCATTACAGGGACTCTTGTCGTCCCACTTCCTCTCAAAAAACATTAAACTTAAAACTATATGTAACTGTTACTATCCCAGTTATATTACATGGATGCGAACTATGGACTCTAACTTTCAGAGGAAAAAAGAATACAAGTATTGGCGAATAATGTTCTTAGGATTTTTTTTTTTTGGATCAAAGATAGTTGAATAGACAGGTTAACGGAGCTACAATTTTTATAGGAAAATAAATGTAATAAGAACAGTTACGTCTCGTAGACTGTGATGGGCAGGACACGTGGTACGAATGGGGAATGAAAGAGAGGTATGGAAGCTTCTTGTAGGAAAACTAGAAGGAAAACGCCCAGTTGATTGGCCAAGAATGAGGTGGGAGATTAACATTAACCATGATTTGAGGGAAGTACAGGGTTCTTCATTTATAACCTAGTGAGCACACGGCGTTTCGCCTCTCCCGAGCTCTTGCTAGATTCACCCACTACCTGTTGCCTTTGAGCGCGCGCATCTGCTAGTAGCGGCACTCGGCAATACTGTATCGTATGAACAGGCGATTGCATCTAGAGCAACGCATTTTTGTGTATAAAAGTTATTTTCATTGTGAATCACCAAGCCGTGTTCGCTCAGAGTATATTCATAAGTTCCCTGGTGAAGTGCCTCCTTCCAGATATACAATTCATGAGATTGTGAAGAAATTCGAAACCACTGGTTCTATGTTAAACAAAGAACGAAAGCGTAAACGTACAGTTTTAACAGAGGAAACGTTAGACACAATATACGCAAGTTTTGAACGTACACCAATAAATTCCATACCAAAATTAGCACAACAGGTGGGAATTTCAATCTTCTGGACATAGAGCAACTAAATTATTAAAACTCAGAATGTTTTTTCCCGCTTGTTTAGCCAAGGGTGGACGACATTTGCAGCAACTTGTATAAGGTAAGATTTTTATATATGCTTTACGCGCGGAGTTTATGTAGGAGCAAAGCCGACTGTGGCACACCCAACCGTGCACAGGCAAAACGCCGTGTGCCCGTTAGCTTATAAATGAAGAATCCTGTAGATTATAGAAATGATGATTGGAAAACATAAGCTTAGGAAAAGATTAGCCATGAACCTACAAATTCGACCGTGCCAGTGAGTTAGTATTTTTTTTAAGAGTAGGTCCTATACATCCCTTAATTATGTGGTTGTCCTCACTTATTAGTCCATATATAGGCCTATATATATATACTTCTCAATACATTTCTCTCAAAGGTTTTGTTGATCATCTTCATTATCTTATCAATGGTCCACGTTTCGGATGAACAAGAAAATTATGTAACATAAATAGAGAAACAGAGCAAAAACAAGATATATTGCTAGCATTAGTTCTTGTGGGAGAAACGATTAGAGAAGTTATTCCTTACGTTCAGATAAGCAATACATGACATATATTGGAAGAATATTTTATTTTGATTTATAGCATTGTGTGCATGGGGCAAAATAGGAGTGAAATTGTGGAATACAATTTGAACCGTAATCCCCCACACTAAAACCCTGGTAACTGTCCTTGCTGGCTTTCAATTTATTAATGCAACAACATAATACTATATGGCTCTTCTGTATCGTGCATTGCTTTCATTATTACGAAATTGAGAAGAATGGACTATAGAGTACTCTTTATTTTTTATTACAGGAAATTGCCCGTAGTTCATTCACAAATCTATAGAAAAACAGCATCAAATAAAAGCATGAACATATTAAAAGTTGTATTGTCTCACATTCTGACTTTTCAACTGGGTTAATTCCTCGAATGTAGAAAATCGATCCAACTTCGATACATGAGGGAGGAAAACTGAAAATCATCCACTATTGCTTGATTCTCTGAGAGTATAAGTTACATTATCATCATAAGTAATGCCACGAGTAATTTCCAATTTATCAAGAGAGTTTGGAAATCAAGAGAGGCATTTGTTAAGATTATTTTTTACTCACAAATCATTATTTAAATATAGTTACTTATATTTAATATAAACGGCGATGTTTGGAAACAAATGAGAAATGTTTGGTTATGTTTCATTTGTTCATCACTGCAACTTGATCATACTATAATCAAGTATAATTATAGTATGATCATATTTGATTATAGTATGATAATACTATAATGGAGAAAGTGGAGAAAAAATAAACTGTATATTATAACCAACATTATAGGTTATTAATTCATCTTTTTTTCATTATTTGCTATATTTAATGTATTTGTTAGAGAGTCAGTCACTGCAAAATAATGCTCTGACCTGTTCAGAATATTACAAAGGAGGAGCTTTCTTTATTTTGGTAATCAAAATTTGATAATTATTAAGGTGAAACATGACACTCCCATTTGGGGCATGAGTTAAATAGTCATTAGTAATGTCACGAGTGATTTCCAAATCATCGATAAAAAAAAGTGACTCGTGAATTTATTTAGAGGATTTAGAAATCAAAACTAGCAATTGTTAGGACTATTTAACGAAGAAAATTAAGATGTTTACTCAAAAGTCGTTATTTAAATATAGTTGCCGGTATTTTAAAATATTTATATACGGTATGTAAACGGCCATGTTTGAAAAGAAATTAGAAATGTGTGGTTATGTTTGACGTTTCATTTGTTTAATCACTGCAACATATGTCAGATTCACTGCAACTTGATCCTATTATTTATTGCCAAATAGGAAAATTAAAACACATCAAACTGTATATTATAACGAACATTAAAATGTATTAATTTATTTTTTAGCAAACATCTCAGTAAAATCATTATTTAAAAACACATTAAATAACACACAGTTATCAAATGTGTAGTTCGAAGGAATATGGTCATTATTTGCTACATTCAATGTATTCGTTGGAGAATCAGTCAGTCAATCACTGCAAAATAATGCTCTGACATGTTCAGAATATTAAAAAGGGGAGCATTCTTTATTATGGTAAAAAGAATTTGATAAAGAGCAAGGTGAAACACGACTGGCATTGGTTGTAAAACAAAATTCATTGAAACATGATTGGTCATTGACTCCCACTTGGGACATGAGATAAACAGTTAATGGAAATATCACAAGAGTTTTCATATTGTCGACAAATCACGACCAGAGTATAGCGAAAGTAGTTAGTGAATGAAAATTTTAATAACAATAATAATAAAATAAATTATTTATTTTATGAAAATTATTAAATTGAATTAATTGTATAACGATGTATTCTGTAGCTTACAAATTAAGAACATTTCTGAGTCCGGTTTATAAGATTTCCGAACAATTGCACATCAGGTCTGATAATTTCGTTCCGGCAATTCAGTGATGGTAAATCGAGTTTTGTTCTAAATTAAAAGTGCTTTGAATTGAACGGATGAGTATTGAATTTGTAACGTATAAACGAAATAGTATAATCACTCTAATTCCAAACCTGCAACACAATTATTACATGAAATTTTCAAATATGTTCTGTAGTTTACTCTCTTCTGTCATAATCAACAACAATACAACAATTCAGATTGCCAGGCAACCATAGAAAACAAAACATGTAAAAAAGGGATATATTGTATGATGAAGACTCTTTCAAATATTTTTTTATTTCCAAATGCCCCAGGTTTGTCTTTCGACATTCCTAGTTTCTCTCCTGGCATGGCGTACTTGTAACCCACTTCTGAGGTTGGGGCGCCTGGAAGGCGGGGTTACGTTGCCCCGATGATATGATGGGTGATGATGATGATGATAATGGTGCGCCAGGAGAGTCCCTAATCCTAAGCTTAACCTAAGGTGAATATGAATGATGATGATTGCGATGGCCGTATGATTTCGGGCTCCGTTTGGGCCTTAAAGTTTTCCTGACATTTGTCTTACAGGTGAGGAAAAACTCCGATAAAAACCTCACCCAGAAAAACTGTCCCGACCTGGGATCGAACCCGGGTCCGTTGCGTGACAAGGCAGCACGCTACCTCGAGACTACAGCGGTGGACACTCTTTCAAATATATATATTTATAATTAATTTTTTGACATTGAGCAATGCAAGCTTAATATGATATGACAAGAAAAATATTTAAATTTAAAATATTTAAATTTAGAAAATATTTTTCTGATTATGTCATATTAAGCTTGCATTTCTCAATGTCAAAATTTAATCACAACATCGAAATAAAGAAGGGCCACTGCTATAAAGTAAAAATTCTCTTTAATTTGCCTACTCGTTATAGGAGCTACTGGAGGGCAATGGGGACCGAGTTCCCGATACCTCTCGTAATAGAGAATATAGGTAAACGTCGTGTATTTTGGGCCACTTAACTTAAAATTCGAGTAACGCCTTTAATTCTATTTAGAAAATTAAAAATTTTATAAGTGATGAATAGTACACAGTGCTGATTGCTTTTATGATAACTACGTCGTATAATAACTTCCAGATTTTTTTTTAAATTATGTTTACATAAATCATGATTCCGTGTAATTTGGGCCGAGGTCCTGTAATTTGGGCCGATGAATCGTGTAATTTGGACCGATGTCTTATAGGTTGTACATGCAAATATAATTACTCGTATTACTTTTTAAGTGATTTATTTTAAAAATATAAGTAAGAGAATACATTCTCTTTTCGGGATTTATAAAGCTGTAGTACAGTCTCTGTCCTCATTTGTGTTTATGAAACAATTATCGAAATACGAGAAATAAATACACGTAGATAAATAATGAACATATTGTGATTTTTGAGATCACTTCTTGGATTCACAAGGTCAGATCATCAAAGAAATGCATTAAAAATTGAAAGTCCAAAATATGTTAAATGATATAACCAATAATAAAAAATAATAAATTAATAACAATAATAAAAAGAGCAATAACAGTGAGCCATAGTTGAACTAACTTTATTGCCGAACTCAAAATTAACTAATTAATTAAAATAATCATAAGTAATTATTAATGTGCACTAAACATGTTTTCTAATACTAAATTTAATAATGTTAGAAATATTAGAAATAATAAGTACTAAAATAATAATTCTATTAGTAAAATAACCTTATGTCCGAGCGGCCATGAACCTACGGGTTCTATATAGCCAGTGACTTAGTTGGTTGTAAAGTAATTTTAATAATAAAATGAATAAAATAAAATTATTTTAGTTATGTTAATTATTATAGTAGAAATAATTTGATTAATTATAATAATAATAATAATAATAATTATTATTATTATTATATTATTATTATTATTTATTATTATTTATTATTATAACTATTATTAATAACAATATATATATATAACTAAAAACATTTAATGCTCTATCTCAGATCCAGATCGCGAACTCTAGACGAGGCCCAAATTACACACTCTCATGAGGCCCAAATTACACACCATGTATAATTTAATTTAAAAAAATATGTATCATAAAAATTATAGTAAAATACGCTACTGAAATATTAATAGAACGTACTTTGAAATAGTTGCAGTAGTTTAATTAAAAATACACACACTTGACTTAACCACTAACTTCAAAAAACTGTTTCACTTTGAACTCAAACCTTTTAGTAAAAATGGACCACATAATATTTTCGTCGTTGCCTCGAAACCTTGAGGGATACAATAAAACAAGTTTCAGGGGGTGAAGTACTGCTAATTGCCTTGCTAATCCCGTTACAATCAAGGGGTGAACAAACTTGCAAATATCAAAATTTTAAAAAGCCCAAATTACACATCGGCCCAAATTACACGGATCTACCCTATATATATATATATATATATATATATATAAAGAAAAATATTTGTACAAGATTTGCTTGGGTAGCGTAATCGGTATCGCACCGAAGTGTCAGTTCAGAGGTACGGGTTCAAATCCTCTTCAAAGCATTAATTTTTCTTATGCCATATATAAAAATGTTTGTTTGTTTGTATTTTATGCGCGGCCATACCGTTGATCCGATTGTGACGGGGTTTTTTTCAAAATGTTCAGGAGATTTCAGGGTAAAAATAGGCTATAAGAGAGTTGAGATACTCAACTCGTACACCCCTTGTAGTGAAAAACGTAAAAAAGCCCCTTTTTACTCTTAAATGGCTTACGCTGCCTGAACTATAACAAATACACAACATTAATGTACACAGAATTGAATGTCTAAAAAAACTCTACAAAAATGTCCGCGACAGCATATGTTTATCTTTTACAGATAACACACAATATCCATTTTTGTCTTTCATTGATGTCAAGGAGATCGGGATAAGTAGATCCCGGGCAAGCATGTGCTGCCATACCATTCACCCGATTGTCATGGGGCTTTTTGAAAAATGTTCAGGAATTTCCCGGGAAGGTTGTAGGTTATAAGAGAGTTTTATTGCTCAAGCCTTTCACCCTTAAAAATCACCTTCTGTAGTGAAAAAATCGTGAAAAAGTGTAACTTTGCGTAAGCTTAAATGGCTTACGGTGCCTAAACCTTAACAAATACACAAAATTATTGTACACTGAATTGAATATCTCAAAAAACTCTACAGTAAAGTTCACGACAGCATATGTTTATCTTTTAAGGATAATTCATAATAACCATTTTTGTCTTTCATTGATGCCAAGAAGATCGGGATAAGTAGATTCCCGGGCAAGCATAGAAGTGCACGGCGGGTATTCTTTTATGGATAACTCAAAATAACGAATTTTGTATTTTAGCTCATTTATGCCAAGTACATCGGGATGCATAGATTCCCGGGCAACCCCAGGTAATCAACACGGAGTATCTAAAAATAATAACTATATAAATTTATATTCATTTTTTCCTTTTACTTCTTCAACTATATGCATAAACACATTATCATTTATTTAGGTGTAGCAGTGCACGCTCTTATTATAATTATTATTATTATTATTATTATTATTATTATTATTATTATTATTATTATTATTATTATTATTATTGTTATTATTAGTGTTATTATTATTATGTAGCTATAAATAAAAAGTATAAAAATATTATGTTTTATTTAAATCATGAACTATGATAGGCGGGGGTTTTGTCCCAAAAAAATAGAATTTAATTAATTCTGGGTTTTAAATTCGCCCCTCAATATCTAAATTAGCATATTGTTTTGTTTTAGTTGTAATTAAAATACATTTTTATTTAGGCAGGGAAGTTATAAAATGAAGGATTATTTATATATATATATATATATATATATAATTTCATACGGACATAAAATTGCATTCATTACAATCAGTAATTTTAATAATGGAGAAAGTTCGGGTAATGTGAACCCTTCGGTTTGAATGGATCCTGTTAGTATCTTCTTTAATTAGTGCTGCCCTCGAACAGAAAAGATTTTAACTTCTTCCCCTCTTCAACTTTGCCATGTTCTATAATAACGATCATTTTAAAAGTATTTCAAGCTAAGAATCAATTCTTAATTTCTGCTATTGATTATTATAAGTATTGAAAAATCTCCTAAATATGTTATATTACGTAGATGATGTTTTAATATACTGACGGTTTTGATATTATATGAGATGGCGTTTATATAAAATAATTAAACATAACAAAGGAATTCAGTTATTGTGAACCCTCCACGAGGCGGTTAAAGTGGACTTGGGTCAATTTTACACGAATACGTATATTTTATCAATGAGGATGCTATTTGTAAAAACCACGCAGTTCATTAATTTTATTTAATATAGTTGTAATTTTATTAAACCCAAAGGCCGTCGTTGTCTGCCGATGAATGACGTGTGAATGTTATAATCAACAATAATTTTTTCAAAACATTAAATAAACATCAACGCTTTTTAATTACGATCAGCTATAAATACTTTCAGATTAATTTGTGCTCGTCTGTATAAATTGATAGAGTAAATAAACTTAAAACAAGTCTAAAAGTTAAGGTGGACTCTGGGTGCCACTTTACCTAAATATGGAGGGTAAAGTGGACCTTTCTTTTAATGTAAGGAAGTGTATAAATTATTAAGATATTCCATATTTGAATGAAATAATGCTATTTCATAGTTGTAACATTAATGATAATCATAAGTAATGCCACGAGTGAATTTATCTAGAGAATTTGGAAATCAAGAGTGGCATTTGTTAGGACTATTTAACGAATAAACTTAAGCTGTTTACTCACAAATCATTATTTAAATATAGTTATTTTAAAATATTTATATATTTAATGTAAACGGCGATGTTTGAAAACAAATGAGAAGAGATAGGTACGCTTCATCTGCTTCTTTTGTTCATCACTGCAACCAGATCATACTATTTATTGCCAAAGGAACGCAATATTGTAAGAATGCACTCTAGTGGAGAAAAAATGAAACACATCAAACTGTATATTAATTCATTTCTGATGTCGTATGATGTAAATATGACAATTATATTTTTCTGGATTGTTACCTGGGAAAAAAGACATTTAAGAAAGTGCAAACAGTGGTTTCTTTTCTTGGTGGTATAATCAATTGCTACAAATGTTTTTTATATTAACTCCCGCATGCGGCATGTGTTGACATTCATGCACTATATATACAATCTGGTAGCCGTATTTCTCACAGGCTCAGTCACTGCAAAATAATGGTCAGACCTGTTCAGAATAGTAAAAAGGAGGAGCCTTCTTTAATATGGTAATTATAACACTGATAAATATTTCGTGAAACACGACTCTGATTGGTTGTAAAACAGAAATAATTGAAACGTGATTGGCCATTGAGTCCCATTTAGGGCATGAGTTAAATAGTCACTGTAATTAAACAAAAATTCAAATTCCTTTATTAAAAGAAGAAAAAAGACAAATTCAAAATAGGGGTCCACTTTACCCGAAGTTCCTCTATAGTGCTCATTTATCTGAGAAAAATAAATTATTTTATAATTATGAAATTGTTTCTAAATCCGCATTTACAAAGCGCAAAAGATAAAAAGTATGTGTAAATATGATATTTGCAATGGAATGACCTAAATATCTCCTCTCATATAATTTTACTGTAAATATTTTCGTTTTAAACTTTTGTTCTTACTGTGTGGAAGCTTCTATGCCGTCAGACCGTGATTGAAAAGTGCGGTAAGTGAAAGAGAGAAAGAGAAAATGGAGAGAGAAACTGAATGAAGTCAAGCACACAGCTTCATGCTGTCGAACCCAGAGAATCGAGGTCGCTCCCCGAAGCGAAACCAATCTCCAGTGACCTCGAAAAGCGCACCATATTAAAAAAAAGTTATATATTGCATCCATGTATATGCTGTTTGCTCGAGGGATATACCATATTTGCATAGAAGAGATTCTTTCTATAAACATCCATCAAATTTTGGTCATAGAAGGAAATTTCTCCAGTGTCAATTTCGTGGCAACTGAGAGAAAGTTCCTAGATCATGTATTGGTATTACGTAAGTTTTTTAAATCTCTTAATTATCATTCCATTTTTTTCCAAATGATCCAGATTGTCATTTTGACATTTATGGTGTTCTGTCCAAGCATGGCGTACTTGTAACCCACTTCTGAGGTTGGGGCGCCTGGAAGCCGGGGTTACGCTACCTCGATGATATGAGAGTTGATGATGATGGTAATGATGTGCCAGGAGAGGCCTTAAAATAAAGTTAAGCTAATTAGACGAGTATGATATTGACGACAATGATTGCCAGATGGTGTTCGGGGACCATTTGGGCCTTAACGTTTCCTGACATTTACCTTACAATCACAATGAGATTGAAGTTTTCCATAAAAAATTAATTATCATACTGAAAATACAAGTGAATAGAATTAAAATGAATGTATAAAAATAATATTTTTGTTACAAAAAGTAATAGGTATTTTTTATTCTTTTTATCCTTTTTATACATCCATGTATACCATCCATAAAAACTCATTAAGGTGAGGAAAAACCCCGAAAAAAAAATCTGAGCCAGGAAACTTGTCCCGACCGGGGATCGAACCAGGGCCCGCTGCGTGACAAGGCAGCACGCTACTTAGAGATCACAGCGGTGGACTCATTCAACAAATATAATTACAAAGAAGCGATTACGTTATATCAAATAGAATTTATTTAAATACTAGGCTCTACATGCTAGTTTATTTTTAAAATGTCCAATCTCCATTTATTTGGTTCACAATAATTTTATTTTCAGTAAAATATGCCTATATTTCATTCTTCAAGCCCTTGCCATTTTCATCATCATCATCATCATCATCATCATAGTACATTCACGAATTTAGGCCATTTGTTGACCTATTTTCGGTCTCAAGAGAAACACCATCCAAAAGTCTTTTGAGTGGACGTCCTGGTCTTCTTCTTCCTGCAGGTTGATATCTTAACATTTGTTTGGGTATTCTGTGACCATATTTCTTTGCTGTGGGTCGTCATATTTCAATTCATTCTGGATTTTTTTCATGTTGAGACCTGAAAGTAGTTTTGAAGTTCCTTAGGACAGGTTACTGGCCCGACGCTAAGTAGTCCAGTGCTACCTTTTAGTCTCTGGACAGACATTAGGATACCGCAGTTACTCAGTACCCGATAGAACGGTTATACCGCCGTGACTGGGTCCTCAGAGCCTCGTTTGTGAAAACGGGTTGTACCACGAGAAGGTGAGGATGAGAATTGGGTAGGAGGTTATACACACGTCACTACCCCTTACAACCCATTTTCATATAATTATTAAAATTCCCTTCTCCACCCTCAGGTGCACTTGTAAACACTAACTTTCAACTTACTTTACCCTTCGCTCTTCGCAGCGTAACTCACTGGTCGCTTGTAGGTAAGACCAAATGCGATGCCGGGTCTTATATAGCAGGCATTGACGGTTTTGGAAAGGTCGCCTTATGCACAAATTACGACGCTCGCGAGTCTTCGGGGAATAGATCCTTCTCGAACCAACACCCACCCGCCATCTCTGGAAAGATCCTAGTAAGCGTTCTAGATTCATGATTCTCGACTCATGAATCCATTACACCTTATAAGGCGAGACTTGAGCGTCTCACAGCAGCCCACGAAAATTCAAATCGAGCAAAGTGGAGCATTATTTCAAAATCATCATAATATGTCACATTTCCGTAAGTGTGTATAATTAAGGCGTAGCCAATTGTTGAGCCATAGCATTTCCTTTGGCTAGAGATTATAGACCAAGTTCATTTTTAGTTAGCTTATTTGCCCATAGATGTCATGCGTGGCATTCGGTCAACACACCGACTCAATGAGACATCTATCAGGCAACTGAGGCCGTAAACACAGTCTCCTGAAGATGTCCACCGCAACAGTAGATAAAACTTCAAGTGCCATTAAAATTATTCCGGAAGAAGATTTCAACAAGAATTACTATTTCCGTAAGCCAGATATAATAAGAACAGATAAGTCCCGTAGACTGCGATGGGCAGGACATGTGGCACGAATGGGGAATGAAGGACGTACATGGAGGCTTCTGGTAGGAAAACCAGAAGTAAAACGCCCGGTAGGTAGACCAAGAATGAGGTGGGAGAATAACATTAACTATGATTTAAGTGAAGTATATTATACAGGGGATGATTGGAAAACAATAACATTAACTATGATTTAAGTGAAGTAGACTGACTATACAGGGGATGATTGGAAAACATTAGCTCAGGATAGGGATGTATGGAGAGCTTATGTCCGCGCGGCCATAAACCTGCGGGTTCGATAGTGCCAGTGAGTTAGTTGAGTTATTACTATTTCCGGAAGTGTATACAGAAATAGCAATTATTGTTGAAATCTTCTTCCGGACTAATTTTAATGACACTTGAAGTTTCGTCTACTGCTGCGGTGGTAATCTTCTGGAGACTATGTTTGGCCTATATGAACACCTACTATTAAATTGTTAAAGCGTGGCTCAGCAGTTTTTAATTAGGAACATGGGATGTGTTATTTTTTTTATTATATTTGGAGAAGACCACATGTGTTTATGGCAAACTAGATGTAATATCAACAGTTATGTCTCGTTGACTTTAATGGGCAAGACATGTGGCACGAATGGGGAATGAAAGAGGAACATTCTTGTAGGAATGCCAGAGGAAAGACCAAGAATGAGATGGGAGAATATTAACCATGATTTATGGTAGTGAATTATACAGGTATACTCGTATTTGGAAAACATTAGCTCTGGATAGGGATGTACGTCCGCGCTGCCATGAACCTCCGGAACAATAGTGACAGTGAGTTAGTTAAAGAATTACTTTTTAGACAAATTATTTGATTAGGAGTTTACAGTTAATCGACATGGAGATGGTTATCCATCAACCAATGTGAGTCGAGTATTTCTTCATGCTTATTTTTTCGCGAAGTCAATACAGAGTGATTCAGAAATATGGTTATACGTTTGATCGCATTTTATGGCGAAAATATTATCATTAAAGGAAATATGATGTTATCATTGGAAAGAGAATCCTTCAAATTACAACAATAGAACAAAACAAAACAAATCACTGCTCACGTGCAGCTTGGCAGGTTGATTTTTGAGGGCTAGCGTCGAACGCCTCCACAATTCTCTTCGTTGTTTCTGAATCCGTACTAATGCGAGGCCTTCCAGGAAGTTTGATTTTCTGCATCCTTCCCGTTTCCATCAGTCGTTTCCTCCACTTTCCCACAGTCGATGGCTGCAATGCTACGTTAAACTCGCATCTTGCCCGTCTTGCGGCCTCACGATCATTAGCATACGTTATTGCCCATGCAGCAATTGTAATTTGCTGTTGCATATTTAACTCTATTTTGACTAATGACGTAAGTTCTACACTATTTTGTTTTATTCCATTGTTGTAATTTGAATAATTGCCTTTCCAACGGTAATTTCATATTTCCTGTAACGGTAATATTTTCATCACAGAACGCGATCAAACGTATAGCCATATTTATGATTCACCCCGTATATTGCGGTTATTTATTTTTTATGTATTAGGTTAGTTAAAGTTATTTTTTAAGTTACAAATACGTTGGAGTATATTTAATTTAATTGTAGGTGGATGGTTTAATTTGGCTTTGGCTTTTGGTATGGCTTTGGATATGGCAGGGGATGAAGTCGCTTTGGGGGTTAACCGCATTCTCGAAGGTGGAAACGGGACAGCTTGTTATCTACTGGTCTTAGATTTTTTGTTTGATTCGTTTGAATTTAGAAAAAAAAATGAATTCTTAGAAGAAGACTGTAGCTCGTATGTTTCTATGTTTTTTTTTAAATCCGGTATTTTGCTCGTCTCTTCCATTTAGGCCTACAGGTGATTCGCAATCGGAGTCATTCTTTAGGGGGTTCAGGGATGAATTAACTATTTTGTGATTGTTTCCCAGCATTCAACCAGTCCGTAGTCATCAGTTCAGGAGTTCACAGTGAGCAAGCTCACTCTCCTGAAGGTGTTCACCACAGCAATAGACGAAACTTCAAATATTAATCAAACTGGATCGGGAGCATTTATCCCGGAAGACAATTTCAGCAAGAATCAAAGCACAGGGCATGAGAGCCTACATACTTACAGAAACAGTAATGAATCCAATACAAAATATACAATATATATTCTGATGCGAAAACAATTTAAAATAAAATGTATTAAATCCAGTATTATGATCATCATCATCATCATCCGGTATAATGATAGATGCCACAGAAACCAAACGTCATTCCTCTCTGTCCATCAATTGATCTTCCTCCAATCCTGTGATAAATAATCATAGCCGCTTGCACTCCTTCTATCCAGATTTCCTTTGGTCTTCATTTCTTCCTCCTTTCTATTGGGATCCATTCCATAATAAGTATAGGCAGTCTTTGCTCTGTCATTCTTTTGACATGCCATACCACTATAATATTTTGTTTTCTATAATGTATATGATGTCCGGCTCCGCTTGTACACCATAATTTACTCTATTTATTTATTTCATATTCTTTCCATTGATGTATAGACAGTGAATGCACATCCAATACGTCAGCCTCTAACGTAAATGAGTACCAGACACTTGTTCTTATTTATCTTCTGATTAATTTCAATATCAAGATTAAATGGTGTTTTATGGGATCAGAATAAAAGTTCTAATACAAAAAAAACAGACATTTTTAATACAATGATAAGGAGTACAATGACATAGGGTGTAGAAACACAGGAATTCAATTATAGAACAGTCAGTCTATATCTATAATGGCGTAGCCCAATGTTGAGCCATAGTCTCTCGTTTGTTAGGAATTACTAAACCAAGTTTATTTAGTTACACTTATTTGCCCATATATGTCGTACGGTCATTACACCGATCTAGCAATGCAACTAAGGTAAATTTTGCTTAGATGCCTTTTTATTCAGGCTTAGTATATTTTACCAGTCTGAAAATATTCAGAACTTGGAGCCACAACTTAAAGTCCCTCATGGAGGACTTGCTCCTTAGATTTTTCCGTCTTAAAGACCACCTACCCCGACCGAAATTTGAACCCTCGACCCTCGGGACCAGAGGCAAGGAACATGACCACTAAATCACCACGGCCGACAGAACAGTAAGTACTAAATTAAATTCAGCATAAATGGAATTTTGGAGGCGTTCAACTGGAATTTCTAGGAGAGAAAAAATAAATAATGTAATTAAACCAAAGATAAATGCTCAAACTTCAATTGCGGATTATATAAAATATTAAAATGACAGAACACAGATTCCCAAGAAGAATACTAGAATGGGTGTCATTTGATAGAAGATGAAGAAAAAGAAGAAGACGGCCAAAAATAACGTGGACTGGCTGTATTTTGAGCAGCATGAAGGAAAATGATTGGACGATGAAGATTGGGAATGACAGGGAGATGTGGAGAAGAATAGGCGCAGCAAGATATTTGTTAAATATTGTAAAACATGCTATATATAATATTATTGTAAACGATCAATTTTGCATGTAAAGATTTTCATTTCATCAAATGGCAATAAAAATTTGGTTCTGAAATGATTAAGACCTAAATGCCAGATAAAGGGATTCCGCTTAGAAGGTTTACGTCGTGTGCGACATTTCAACTGCCAGATCACATGAGATTTTATCAGCTAAACGTATTCGTACCTTCCAAGATCCCTTCAATGAATATGAACGACATCTTCTAGTTAAATTCTGCCTCATAAAACTCTCATCCATATTTTTATGTTTGTTTTCTCCATTTTAAGTCCTCGTAAAAAGCACGAATATGAGAATATTAAACTGCAAGTTGCTGTATCAAGTATCTTGGTAATTCGTTCTTATACTTGGCTGCTCTTTATGACAAGTTACATTATAATATTCAGATCTTAAATCCGTGTAAGAATTTGATTTTGTTCTCAGAAAAAATATACCGCAAATTATGACTTATATTTCTCACATTTATATTAAAATAAATAGATGAAAGAATATCACCTCCTTCTTCTTTCTTTCCAAGATTAGGTCAATGTGACCTGTTCCGGTCTCAAGTCCGTCGTTTCCTTGGACGTCCCAAAGATCTTTTCCCATGTGGTTTGTGGTTGTTGATCTTTTTGGGTAATCTTGTATCGTCCATTCTGTCTAAATGTTCTTTGCATTGGTATTTGTGCTCTTCTAGTTTATCAACTATTGAAAATATCTCCAGTTCATTTCTTATTGATTCATTGTGTAATCTATCCATGCGTGTACATCCTTTTACGGATCTTAAAAAATTCATTTCAGTGGCTTGAATGTGTGAGATATCTTTTTTTGTAAGTACCCAAGATTCAGATCCATATAAAAGAACAGGAACAGCAATAATTTTATAAAATCTAAGCTGAGTTTCTCTTCGAGTCTTTCGGAGGTTTCTTCTTATGCTCAATCATAGCCATATGTTATATCTGAACCAAGATAGTTAAAGTGTGCTATCTGTTTTATTATTTCATTATTGATCACTATTTTTGTTCTGACTGGCACTTTGCCATGCATAAGAAGAAACCTCTGGTAATTATACAGAAGTCAGAGGATGATTTACAAAGAGCCATTTATATGTTGAATTCCTGTTGCTTTGTAGTCACATGCTTGTCTTGGAATGCGCTACATGGGAATTAGATTTACTTCTATAATCTTTTTTTTTTTTTTTCATGGAAGGGAAAAATGTTGAGGTCGTTGCGGATATCTGTTTGTATGTGCGTGTGTGTGTGTTTGTGCGTGTGTGTGTGTGTGTGTGTGTGTGTGAGGGAGAGAGAGAGAGATTGTATCTATTATGTAATTCATAATATTAAATTTTGCCATGTGGCAAGCGTAAAGTTTTGTTATTTTAATGATAAGACTAATATTAAAGTTTGCCGTTATGATATCTTGGTGCATCGCGCGCTGTTACCATTTTCGCACTCAGGCTACGCTATAATTTTTGCAACCACTCGCGTGTGCGTGCGTGATCGTACCAATCTTTTATAATTACCTTGAGTTTGAATGCCTAAATCAACATTCCTTTGCCCGGGCCCATAGAAGGCAAAAATTAATCCACCTTTCCTTAGTAAACTATTAAACATATAGTACTGTATGCTAAGCAGTATTATAATCGTGGAAGCTAGAAGGAAAAAGGGGATTAAATTGGCTTGAGAAAGCTTTAGAATATAAATCAATACCAAACATGACTAGCTACGCAATTAGTAAACATAAGTTAACTAAAAATAATGTAACTTTAATTAGAGTCATAAGTCAGATAACTGGAATACAAATTAACAAAAGTTTATCTTATCGACCAAAGAAAAAGACATGAATGAAATAATAATAATAATAATAATAAATAATAATAATAATAATAATAATAATAATAATAATAATATATATATATATATATATATATATATCGGTCATCAAAAGAAAAAAGTCAATAACAATAATAATAAACATACATACATACACTCAATCCAGTCCAGCCAAGGGTTGGGTTAACAGTCCTAGTTACCCTACCCTGGCTTATGGGACTGATTAAACCAAACAGCTCCTTCGAGCTACTGTCGACTTGACCCCGACGAAACCAAAGTTGATGATGACCTTGATATTCACGTGCACAGCTTATTTGAGGGCTTCGCTAGCAAGGAGAAGATGCGCAGTAACACGCAGCGCATAAAGAAGGAAGAGGGAGGTACGTAGGAGAGAGGACAAGGAAGATAGGAATTTGGCACTGTTCTGTAAGATCACTGAAGAAGGAAGACACGATGACGTAGTAGTTGCGTAGTATTAAGTAGTTTTACGTACCGAAAAGGTGATTTCGGTACAGGGGTAGTGTCCCTGCCTCGTATGTATTCCAACCCTGATCGGGACAAGTTTTCTGGTTTTTTGGGGATTTTTCCACACCTGTAAAATAACTACCAGGAAACCTTTGCATCCACGAACATTATCAATCATCTTGTCATCATATTCGCCATATTTACAACGAATTTGTGAGTGGATATTGTGTTTTGTCTTGAATGTTCATATTGTCTCGGAGGAGGCCGTGGATTGGGTTTGATCACTCATTTGAGAAGGCCTTCATATCCTTGTATAGTCAAAAAAAGTATGCATCTGACTACAATTTAAAATCCCTCTGCATATAGATGGTTTCATTGTAAGGTCCGGGTGATTTGGGGCACATGAAAGTACCTGAAGGTGAGAGGTTAAACTATGATGGAGAAGAAGTCTAATATTAAGATTTTTGTAATGAATTGGGTTTTAATATTATTTATTGTTAATTTAATATTTGTAGTTACTTATCTTCACCATAAACTCTTAAAGTTTCAATGTAATTGTCATTATTAATTTAGGTTAGAACTAACTAACGCACTGGTACTATTTAACCTGGAGGTTCATGGCCGCATGGATATAGCATCTCTATACATCCCTATCCTCAGCTAATATTTTCCAATCATTCCATGTACAATCCACATTTCTCTAATCATAGCTAATGCCATTCTCCCTCATGATTCTTGTCCTATCAACTGGACGCTTCCCCCCTGGTTTTCCTATAAAAATTTACATGTCACTCTTTAATTTTCCATTTGTGCCACATCTCCTGCCTGTTGTAGTATACGATGTTTTTTTTATTTTCTATTAAATCAGGTTTCCCTTAAATATTATGCACAAGTAGCTAACTATTGGCGTATGAAGTTTTTTTTGCCAATCATCTGTCTGTTCGTCTCTCTTTAGTTCAAAAATTTCCCTGAACACTTTTTCAAATACTCGTAATCTTTTCTTCTCTCTTAAACCAATAAACCGTGAATCTCATATTTATAATTGGAAGAATAGCCGCTTTGAGGGATTCTTTACAATATGTGACGCGATTTTTTTCTAAGTTCCAATCATACACAATGCGCATGCGCCATAAACCCGACACGGTGTACACTATGGAATCACGGAATGCAGCCAACGTATACACGATATTTAACGGATCTGAAAGCTTACCTAATGCAATTAAGGGGAAGTGATGGGTGAAAAATTGACCATTTCAGATCAAAATTGGCATTTGTTTTTGTTTTTTGTACTAAATAGCCTGTACTCTAATGTATATGTTGGCAAAGTTTCAGAGGCTTATGACGCTTCTTAGTGCCCTAAAGTGCTGATTAGGCCTGTATGTTATATTTTGTATTTAAACTGCATGCAAGTCTTTAAACTTGTTTCTCCACACTTTTATTTTCACTGCATTTTTTTTACATTTAAAATTCAATGGAATTCACAAATTTTATCCAAGAAGTTTCAAATTTTTACTGCATGCCCTAAAAACAATGAGTAATAAAATAGTGCATGGGTTTCATGATTGAGGTAGTATTTTAAGAAATAAAAAATAAAATGTATGCAATTATTATTATTCTTTTTGTAATTCCACGCATGAGGTACACCATTTGTTTCTCCCTTTGTATTCACATTATACGAATTCTAATGCATTATGTCTTCTAAATATTTGAAGGATCTTGTAAATAATCAGACATTTTACTAAAAATTGTGGAACCCATTTAATTATAAAATGTGCAATTTACCTTAAATATAATATTTAATAACTCATAAAAATAAATGTCTCAAAATAATGAAACTTAAACATATCATTATGTATCATTCATTGAATGTTTGTACAAAATATCAAGTCACTAGCTCAACAAATGTAGAAAATATAAATTTTACCCATTACCTCCCTTAAAGTACTCTAATCTGTGAAAGACAAACCTATAAGCTAACCTAACTCAATTTAAGCACTCTAACCTGTGAAAGAATGCAACGCTCAAAAATAAATAGTAAGTTCTCAAATTCCAAAGTATATGTGTACAGCTAACTAGTACCTACTTTATTTTGGTTGCACTGGATGTACGTTAAAATCAATTTGGCTGCCAAGTTTTCATGTCACGTATGTAGTTAAATACCATAGAAAAATATATTGAAATAATCGTTAGAAAAAATGTAAAAATCATTGTAAATGGTGGGAAATACGAGTAATTTGAAAAATGAAACCCTAAGAATAAAATTTGACAGGAGTTTATGAAGGAATTTAAAATGTCGCATCACAAGTTGCAAAGGACAGCTGCCGTTTTATATAATTTAGGCAAAGGAAATGCAATTCTAAAATAAAAGTATATAGAGTAAAATATGAGGCACAAGTTGCTGATGTAAATCTAGTCTTGAATTGCTCTTTACTGCTAAATCCACTCTCACGGCTTAATGGATAGTTGACTATTTCTTGAAGTACAGTAACACTTGACAACACAAATTAGTCGGCTAGAAATGATGTAGCGCAATTTGACAGTAGAGCAGGCATTAAGTTAATGAGCAGGCTTGTTAATTTAGCTCCACTCTGGCAGAACGTGATTACCTTGCACTTGTTACGTCGTAATGTTATTAACACATTAAACTCTCATTACTGAATCCCTTGCAACTTCCTTTCAATAACTCGTAGATATTCATAAAGTTACTGGAAATGCTTAATGTTTTATGATATCAGTTTAATATATTCTAATAAAGTACAAAAAGAAATCCAAATGACATGAGGAGGAAGAAGTGGTGAATTGAAATTTTTTGCAGAAGAAAATGGTTATAATACCAAAAAAAAAAAAGTTGTTTCCCTTCCTTGAATTTTGAACTGACTGCCGTAATTTTTAAAGATTTATTTTAACTCGTTTTGACAATTTCTTCTTCTTCGTCACGGTTTAGGCTTATTTACTAGCCTGTTCCGGCTCCAATTTGCTGCTGTTTCCATCTTTTCTTTGGTCTTCTCAAACTTCTCCTTCTTTCTCGTGGTGAATAGTTGCATGCTGCTTTTGGTATTCTGTTCTCAGTCATCCTTGCTAAGTGTTCTTTCCAGTTTGTTCTGTATTTCACTATTGTTGTGTTTAATTCCTCTACTTTTAATTGTTGTCTTATTTCTGTGTTTTTTTTGTGTGCTCTTTGATATCTTGCTATTGGTCTGAGGAATTTCATTTCAACAGCTTGTATTCTGGCAGATTGTTGTGTTGTCACTGTCCATGTTTCGGATCTATAAGTAATAATAGGAACTTTCGCAGTCGAGTCTACGACAGGGAAGCAACAGCTGGAAGCGCTCGCCACTGAGGATGCCCTCCGCAGTTGAGGGAGAAACGTCTGGAAGAAACGCCAGTTATAGACCACGGTCACATAGCCCGGAATCTTTTATTACCATGATTACCGGCCGTGAAAGCGTGCATTCCACTAATAATAGGAACTGCCATTGTCTTGTATAATTTCATTATAGAGTCTTTCCTGGCTTTATTTTTCAAAGTTATTTTTAGTGTTCCTGCTAAACTTATTTAGTTTGTTATTTATATCTGTTTCCGTTCTGTATGATATTTCGCAACCTAGGAAGTTATATCTAACTACTTGTTCTATTGGTTTATTTTCTAATAGCATCTTCGTCAGAACTGGATGGGCACCCTTGAAGGCCATTGTTTTTTATTTTTCTCATGATATTTCCATGTTGTATTTTTTGATATTTCATTTAGTTTATATAGCATTCTTTGTAATTCGTCTTCTGTTTTTGCTATTAAAATCTGGTCATCAGCAAAGGCGACTGTTTTGACAACATATTCGTTTTTCCGAATTATTTAGGCCTGCACAAAATTGAACTCTCATTGTAAACTCAATACTTATATATCAGAATTATAAATAATCTTTACGTTTAAATCGTCAATAATTTGCAAAATTAGAAAATTAATGTTATCCAGTTATCATAGTAGACCTAGCATTTGCATCATAAAATAGTTTTATGTTGTTGAAATATAGATATTAAAGTACAGGTATTTGGGTATTGTATTTAAAAATAACAAAATACGGGCGAATTAGTGTTGTCAGAATGCAATTAGCGATCTGAGATATGTGTATATGGTTTTTGGGTTCGAATAATGGACGACGCAGTAAAATTACTATTATTAATAAAATATTAGAACAAACTGACACATTTAACTACCTCGGATACCAAGTTACATGCGAAGAGGAAAAGTATTTTAGTCAAAAAATTATAAAAATTAATACAGTAACAGGAATTATAAATAATATTTTCAAGCCAAACACAGTACAGCTACATACAAGAACTGGAATTTATAAAACACTGGCCAGACCCATATTATGTTACGGCAGTGAGGCCTGGACAATTCGCAGTATAGATGAACAAAGACTAACTGCGGCAGAAACGAAATTTATTAGACGTTCTGCAGGTTACTCAAGAACAGACCATAAAAGGAATTCTGAGATTCTCAAAGAATTACAAACAGAATCAATCATGGAATAAAATATGGCTCTATTCAACTAAAGCAGCGTACTTTATATTTATTGAATATGTGCTGGAAGACTGGTCGTATCCCAGAAGAATGGAAGACGGCCAAAATATATCCTATTTATAAAAAAGGAGATCGTCATGATTGTGAAAATTACAGAGGTATAAATATCTTGGGTACCTGTTATAAAATGTATGCAACTATATTGAAAAATCGTTTAAATGTAATTATGGAAAGTATTATTCTAGAAGCCCAGAATGGATTCAGGAAAGGCAGATCCTGTTCAGATTGCATTTTCACTGTCAATCAAATAATTGAGAAACCTAAAGAATATAATCTACCAACTTTTTGGCATTTATAGGTCTTGAAAAGGCATTTGACTAAGTTGACAGAAATAAATTGTGGAATATAATGAAAGAGAAAGGAGTACCTCAGCACCTAATAACTGCAATAAAAAGTCTACATGTAGAAAATAAAATAACAATAGAAACTGGAAGCAAAAATAAAAACAATATAACAGCAACAATAAATAGAGGAGTAAGACAGGGATGTCCACTTTCATCCTCCCTTTTTAATATTTATATTGACGATATCATATGTTATTGGCAGATAAATTTGGACTCACATTTCAAAATAAGAAATAAAATGTTAGGTATCTTACTTTTTGCAGACGACCAAGTTCTAATATCTAGTTCAGAAGATGGTCTACAGAAATTGCTCTTTCAGTTAAATAACATTATACAGAAATATAATTTCAAAATATCAATAAGTAAAACGAAAATCCTAGCTTTTAAGGGACCAGATACCATAAGAGCTAAAATAATTCTGGGGGGGGGAACCCATTGAACAAGTGAACCATTTTAAATACCTGGGTTATGAAATCTCCTATTTTAAAAATGAAGATCTATTTGACAAACTTAATAAATTTAATTATATATGTGGAACAATCAAAAGGATATTTAAAAGCACAAGAAAAGAAACAAAACTAAAATTTTGTAAAGTAGTGGCAGTCCCCTTACTATTGTATGGTAGTGAATTTTGGGTTTAACTAAAAGAGAACAGAAGATCATAGAAGCAGCTGAAGTGAAATTTCTGAGAAATGTGGCTGGTTGCAAACTTCTAGATAAGAGAAGAAGTGAAGATATCAGAAATGAGCTAAATATCTTTAAACTCTTAGATAGAATAAAAGAATCTAGAAAAAATGGAAAGAACATGTTCAAAGAATGGAAGATGATCGCATTCCCAAAATTATACTTAAAAAGGAAGCAGGAATGTTGGTAGACCGAAGAAGAGATGGATCTAACTTTTGAATGAGAATCTATGAGACCGGAACAAGCCACATCGGCTTAATCCGTGATTGTTGTTGATTATGATGATTATGATGATGATGATGCTGCTGATGATGATGATCAATCATGGAATATGTGCAAAAATACAGAAACAACTGGAAATCGCACGTAAGAAGAATGAGCAGAACAAGAATACCACGTCTAATCTTAAATTACCAGCTACCAGGCAAGAGATAATTGGGCAGCCCCTTCAAACGTTGGATTGATGCCGTAAGAGACCACTAGGTCTATCATATGAAAGGAAGAAGAATGGATGAAAAATATATTAAAAATTATTACAAGTGGACGTTGATGACGCCATTATGTGGATAAAATTTATTTTAGTTATTTTATCCATTGATATTTTTTATGCGAAATCGGTTATATGGATGCGAAACATGGACTCTTACTTTAAGGGAGAATAAATGGTAGGAGTATTTGAGAATAAAGTTATCTGGAAAATTTTTGAACCAAAGAGAGATGAATAGACAGGCGAATGGAGAAGACTGCATAACACTGAACTACATGATCTTTATAGGAAACCAGATATAATAAGAACAGTTAAGCCTCGTAGACTGCGATAAGCAGGACATGTGGCACGAATTGGGAATGAAAGGGGGCATTGAAACTTCATGTAGGAAAACCAGGGTGAAAACGGTCAGTTGGTAGACTAAGATTGAGGTGGGAGAAGACAACCATGATTTGAGGGTAATAGATTATAGAGGACATAATTGGAAAATAATAAGTCAGGATAGCGATGTGTCTAGAACTTATACCATAGACCTATGGGTTCGATAGTGCCAGGAGTTAGCTATAAATTACGTGTACCGAAATACATTTTAACTCAATCTGAAAAGATGGAATTATCACTAGTATCGTATTTTAAGCTATTGTAGTGCAAGTATCTGATTGTTGTATGTTAGAACGGGCCAAACCATTGCGATTATTTTCAAATTCCTTAGATTACATCTCGTGTTGCCACCTATTGCGGGTGGAGTAATTTCACTAGTTGGGATATTTCTAGGTTAAGTTGAGTTATTTTGTTAGCTTTTTAAGTTTATTTACCATGAGCGGAATTAAATTCTAGTAAACTGAATTTTTTTAAATACTTCATGCTGAGATCGGGTCATTGGTTTGAATCCCCTCCGTAATACTGAACCGGTTTAGCCGGCGACCTCGTATGCATGTAAGTATGAAATCCTGCCCTACCCATGAATATTCATTGGAGGTATTTTCAGTAGTATGTTCAGAATTGTCAATATTGCTTTTTAAGCCTATGTCATAGCTTCTACAGGAAAGGCTGATATGGCTGTTGCAGTTAAAGTCTTATCAATAGCAATAAATAAAGATTTAGGTAAACAAACTGAAAAAATAACTAATTGACAGAAACATCTCACTAACAATAGTTTTTAACAATTCTATAATTTATTTTTCCTTTATTTAATAAAAATGGTATTAATATTTCTTAATAGTTCTACCTAATGTCTTAAATAATGT
The DNA here is from genome assembly GCA_030220185.1 of Diploptera punctata. Taxonomy (NCBI): domain Eukaryota; kingdom Metazoa; phylum Arthropoda; class Insecta; order Blattodea; family Blaberidae; genus Diploptera; species Diploptera punctata. The sequence continues at coordinate 276,278 of JASPKZ010007565.1, forward strand.
CGTATGTATAAGCGATAGATTATTCCATTGCAGTTTACTACTATATTTGCACTTTTTTGTGTATAGTAGATTATTTTCTGTATATATATTCTTTCATTACTTTTAATTTGTATTGTCTTTAAGGGGGGTGATGGGTGAAAAATTGACCATTTGAGATCAAAATTGGATTTTGTTTGTTTTTTGTACTAAAAATAGCCGTACTCTAATGTATAGGTTGGCAAAGTTTCAGTGGCCTATGGCGCTTCTAAGTGCCCTAAATTACTGGCTGCGCCAGTTAAATACTACCTGCATGCAAATCTTTAAACTTTTTTTCCACACTTTTATTTTCACTGCATTTTTGTACATTCAAAATTGAATGGAATTCAGACATTTTGTCCTAGATGGTTAAAATTTTTACTGCATGTCCTAAAACCAATGGGGAACAAAGTAGTGCATGGGTGTCATGATTGAAGTAGTATTTTAAGAAATAAAACATAAAATGTATGCAATTATGAATTTGTTTTGTAATTCCACGCATGAGGTAATTATTTTTTCTCCCTTTGTATTCACATTATAAGAATTCTAATGCATTATGTTTTTTTCTAAATATTATAGGGGTCTTGTAAAAAAACAAATTAGACATTTTACTAAAAAATTGTGGAACCCCATTTAATTATAATATATACAAATTTTTAAAAATATAATATTTAATAACCCATAAAATAAATATCTCACAAGAATTAAACTTAAACACATCATCATGTATCATACAGTGAATGTCTCTACACAAAATCAAGTCTCTAGCTCAAAAAACTGTAGAAAATAGAAATTTCACCCATCATCCCCCTTAAATTTACTGTATTATTAACCTCATTTCTATTATTGTTCAGTTAGTCAGATAATCGTTTAGTATAACATATTAAGATTTTTGTATTTGAATGTAACATATGTTTGTCCTGGAGACTGGAAGAGAAGGCCACATGACCTTAACACCACCAGGCTAAATAAACAAATAAAAATATGTAGGCAATATATATATATATATATATATATATATATTATAAGTTCCGGCCACGCGTTGCTGTGGCTAAGGTATACGTTAAAAATTTTAATCAAGTTACTGTCTTTCAGCCAGATTACTTAAAACTAATACTTACACACGAAATTAATAATATTGAAAATAAAATAAACACTGAACACACTTAAATTATGAAATAATCAATATTTGTAATTCAATTGAAATTCGCGGTTGCAACAAAAAGCACAGCCATCTGGATCTCTCTTTGTTAAATAATAAACCAATTACCTTACCAAATTACCTTACACCGCCATCTGTTAGAATCGCATGGAACTCACAGATAATTATAACTATTTGTTAAATAATAAACAAATAATTTGCAATAAAAAATAATGCGACTATAAATGTAGTTATAAACTACCCTAAGTCTCAAGTTGGATCAAACTGCACACAGTGTGCAAAATTTTATTGACATGGGTTCAGTAGTTTAGGATTCCATCGCGGACAAACAACGTGACACGAAATTTATATATATATAACAAAAGATGTGGAGAATGAACTTTTTAATCCTACATTTAAAGTGTTTGGTGACTCTTTAAATTTGAACAATCCATTGCTGTCAAATACTATTTCAAGAATGTTATAGCAAAAACACACCCTTACATTAGAGTGGATGGGATTTTTTTACACAACCTCAACTGTGCTAAAACAAGAGACGGCTAATCTCGGTGTATACAGTGTCCATTATTGTAAAAAAGAGTGCCACCATTTCATGGTCCGTACGTAGCATTGTAACTGTGAATTCTGGATCAGGCGAGGTTTAATTTCAGAGGGGTGCTGCTGTGTCTACCATTGCTAGAGGATGGGCACACGTATATACGTACAATGTACGCTGAGCAATGAATTAAAAACTGTAGCTTCACATCCCATCCCATTGCGTGTCATAATGCTCGGGATTTTGGTGGCTTTGCTTGTAACACCCTCACGAATATTGGGGTGTAATAATGAAAGGCCGTGGTTTAAGCCTGGTTTACACTTCCAGTATTACAATAATGTAATGTTACTTAAGTACCTAGGGATTACATCCATACGACAATGTAGGTCAGTGGTTGTCCAACGACTTTATCTCCGAACACCTGCTTTGTTATATATGTGTTATATCGTGTTCGAAGTACAAATTCAAATTAAAATGTCCTAAAATGGTGAATCAAGCCAAGCCGTAGTTTTTGTTATACTTTTATAGTAGTGGCAATGATAGAAGTAATGGTAGTACAGGCTCTTCATTTTAAGATGTAACCCTATCACCAGGCATCCGCTCGTCGCACTGATCTCGTAAGGTAATATCAGGGAATAAATCTAAGTAGCTGTGAAAGTGATTAGAGATTGCAATGGAATAAAATCGATTTTTGTGCTGTTTATTCCCTAACTTATGACAAACGATTTTCAAAATTATCTTCATCAGCTTCAATACAATATTCAAACCGGCGAAGAAGATTTTGATACATGTTATCCAATTCCTGCCTTGAAATGTTGGAGTTCACAGTTCGTTTAATGTTCAAGGATTTAAAATCATGACTTTATTTCGGACAGTTGCTTTAGATAATTATCATAAGTAATGCCACGAGTTATTTCCAAATTATCGATATATTCACGACTCACGAAGGAGGAGTGAATTTATCTAGAGAATTTTGAAATCAAGAGTGGCATTTGTTAGGACTATTTAACGAATAAAATTAAGCTCTTTACTCAACAAATCATTGTTTAACTATAATTATTTTAAAATATTTATATATTTAATGTAAACGGCGATGTTTGAAAACAAATCAGAAATGTTAGGTTACATTTATTCACTGCTGCTTGATCATATTATTTATTGCCAAATAAGATCGCAATATTGTAAGAGTGACCCAAGTAGAGAAATAATGAAACACATCAAACTATATATCATAATCAACATTACGGGTTATTCATTTATTTTTTTAGTGAACAACTCAGTAAAATCAAGGAATCTTTTCATTATTTGCTATATTCAATGTATTTGTTGGAGAAAAATAATGCTTTGACCTGTTCAGAACATTAAATAGGAGGAGCTTTCTTTATCACAAAAGCAGGAGCTAGTAAAGAGAGATCGATAAAGAGCGAGGTGAAATACGACTGTCATTGGTTGTAAAACAACATTCATTGAAACGTGATTGGTCATTGACTAGCATTTGTGGCATGAGTTAAATAGTCCAATTAATTATCTATTCAATTATCTAATTAATAATAAATTATAATTGATGGCAAAATTTACGGCCTCAACTTTTATAAACTTATTTCTTTGCATTTGTCAAAAGTAAAAAATACATTGTGTCCAGTGATATACACCATGTTAAACTGAAATTACCACATACACAACTGAACACAGATTCACAAGGTGGTTAAGAAAATTTCGGAAAACACGTCTGAGATATCAGGGGTTGCCGCACACTTGGTACCTTTAAGTCACGCTTATACAGTTACCTGTTGTCTAATAATTATTTTTTCTCTATTTATTTAATTTTATACTATGTCATTAATCTTTTCCTGTTTTTTATATATATTGTACATATTATATATTTAATTCGTTAAATTTAGAGTAAATCAAAATACATTATAAATATTAATTGTATTGTATTCATAACTTGTAATCGTTTATATATATATATATATATATATATATATATATATATATATTGTAATTTAAATTTAAGACTATTTTTTGTTTGTTTTTTTTTAAACCTGGTTGAGTGGTAGACAAGGCCTTAAGGCCTTAACTCTGCCAGGTAAAATAAAGCTATTATTATTATTATTATTATTATTATTATTATTATTATTATTATTATTACCTTACAGTTACAGAAGTAACTCTGAATAAGGATATTAAGAATGTAAATGGAATCTGCCCACCACAAGTTCACTGATCGGGAAAGGGGGGTGCTTCGACCGCTTGATTCCGGCTGTTTCCCAAGGGCTTAGGGTTGCGACTTAATCTGAAAGCACTGTAGCAATAGTGACACTTTTTTTTTCAAAATAAATTGTATTGACAATAACAGTCTGTACGGTCCTGTTTGATTGTTCGAGCTTATTATTGTTTCACTATTGGTAGTAATGGTAGTACTATTCGATCTTGTCACTCCTCTTGGAAGCATAGGGTCTTTGTGAAGGAACGCCATCGGACTCTGTTTTCCAATATCCAATTCGAGTGTCATGTTTCATGCCAAATGCCATCTTGCTTTCATTCTGGTTTCTTTAATAATAGGATTTTAAGAAGTGCGGGTTATTATCACACAGTTTCCGATTCCGGTGATGGGGTTACCAACAGCCGGACCTGCCTTCCTCAATTCTTGAGGAGGAGTTTAGACATTTCATTCCAAACTCAATAGCTATGGTTTTCCCGCCAATATTCGGTTGGGATCCCTACGCCGGTTTCACGATTAAGTAAAACACGAAATGAGGCGGTCAGAGGACAAGTGGTACAAGTGACAAAAACTAGTTTGGAGAAAATTAAGTTTAAAGATGAATGAGAATATAAAATTCCAGGAATATCTGACAAGTCTCATAAATTGTGTTTGTGTTCCTTATACATGAGTCCATTTACCCGTAAAATATGAACAGATTCAATATATACATTAGCCCAGACTGTAACTTTTTACACGCTTTATATTAGCTTGACCTGTATGTATATATCTATCTATGTAACGGAATCTTTCAACGTGATTTTCACCCACTTAAAATCATTGGATCGAATTGACACTTTGTATACTTGTAAAGGACCCGTGACAAAACAATAACGTCATGTTTATTTTCTAAAATCCTGGCCAGAATCATCAGAAAAAAAAGTGTATTTGTATCTATGTAACGAAATCTTTGAACACGATTTTCATCCACTTAGAAACATTGGATCGACTTGAAACTTTGTATACTTGTAAAGGACCCGTGTCAATACAATCATTTCATATTTTGTTTCTAAAATCCTGGCCAGAATCATCAGAAAATCAAAAAAATTAAAACTGGTATAATAGGTTGCGGACTTGTCGACTTTTTAGTCAGTTGTTTTAAGAGCTCAGCTCAGTTGGTAGAGCGGTGAACTCTAGTGTTATATAATTTCAGTAATCCATAGGTCGCTGGTTCAAATCCGGCTGGGAGGTTTTTTTAAAAGAATATTACTTTTAGCTCATACACAATAGAATCGAATTTAAAGATATTTACATTTTGATCTTATTCTGTAAAATATTAAAACTGAAAAATGTTAGCATATAAATTTAAATTAATTAATAGCCAATAGATATAATTGTAAAATATCAATAAACAAGTCAAAAGTAATGGCATTTATTGGTAAATATGGAATTAGATCAAAAATTGTACTGGATAACAAAACAATAGAATAGTATCACATTTCGAATATTTAGGATGTGATATAACTTATAGAGAAAATAAAGATATAGAAAATAAAGTAAATAAATTTCAGGCTATTTGTGGAACCATAGGTCGGAAAACAAGGAAAGATACGAAACTTAAAAATATATAAAACAATGGCGGTTCCTTTGTTGTTGTATGGAAGTGAAAATTGGATAATGAAATCAAGGGATAAAAGCAGGATACAGACTGCGGAAATACTGTTTTTACGTAATGTGAAAGGATGCACAAGAGAGGATAGAATAAGGAATGAAACTATACGAGAAGAATTAAATATAAATAAAATTGAAGATAAAATCAGCGAAAATAATAAGAAATGAACAGAACACTTAATGAGAATGAACAACGAAAGAATACCAAAATGAACCTTCCTGTATAATCCCAGAGGAACAAGAGATGTTGGCCGACCACGTAGAAGATGGACTCCACTGGATCAGGCTGCATAGCCTAAACCTTGTAGTAGAAGAAGAAGAAGATTAAAACTAAAAAATAAAAAATAGTTTTAAAAAACTAAAACAACACGCTTTATTAGAAAACCGAACTAAAAAACGAAAAATAATTTTAATTTCCAACACGCTTGGGATAAAATTAAAGTGGTCAACAAAAAAATCATCTCCAACACATATAGAATAAAACTAGTTATCAACAAAAAGAAAATGATTTTACCATCAAAAGCGTGGGGTGCTTTTTATGATTTTTACATTTTCTTCTTAGAGACTTTGCTTTTACCAATATCTGTTTATTATCAAATATATTAATTGATATAGAGCACCCCACGCTTTTGATAGTAAAATGATTTTCTTTTTGTTGATAACTCTAGTTTTATTCTATATGTGTTGGAGATGATTTTTTTGTTGACCACTTTAATTTTATCCCAAGCGTGTTGGAAATTAAAATTATTTTTCATTTTTTAGTTCGGTTTTCTAATAAAGCGTGTTGTTTTAGTTTTTTAAAACTATTATTTTTTTTTGCATTAAGAGTCACTTGTACCCCTTGTCCTCCAAGCAATATTTTGAAATAAATTATCCAAGAAAAGTAGATTCATACCAAAGTTTTTATTATGATTGGAAGTACATACTTATCCAAAGAGTTACATATTACGACAATATTAATTGAAAAATCAGTCTTAAAGTTCATTGCACTTGAAGCTGCATTCATGGATACATTCCCTTACCCGCCTCTGCACATGGATGTTTCCCTTCCTGTCTGTATATTGTTTGCCTGCATTCCTTCCTCGTTTTTGCTTTATTTTTTATCCATCGTTTACTAATCCTCTTTCTGCCAACGTGCAATATTGGAACATCATCGTCTTCTGTAGGCCCTGTAAATGCCGGGTTCTTTAATGTCATCTTCATTGGTATCAATCAGGAAAAGAAAAAACACAAATTATTATTCTTCGTATTTTAAAAATCATACCCTTATTATTAACATTATTAAATTGCAAATCCTGTAGATCTAAATCATATTATATCTTTAGATTGTTAAATAATTTCCAAATGTACAAAATATATTGGAAAAAAACTATTATTTTATAATATAGGCCTACAATTCTGAAAATATAGATAAAGTAGTTAAAATATTTTACTTATCATGAAGGCTGAGGTTAAGTTCATTCTCATCTTCATCAGATTCTGATTCAGATATAATAATAATTGATAAATCTATAAACCTCGAAGAATCACCAGCACTGTATTAAACACTAATAATACAATAATAATCTTCACGTAAAATTTGTTGGAAACATTAAAAAAATACAACAATCTAAGCTTGCGTCCACCTAGCTGTTGGAAGCCAAAGAGTGCAACTGAAGACGTACCCCTTGTACTCCAAGTAGAAGCTATTTTTCTGAGTGATTTTCTAAGACTCCATTGTATGTCAAAATCTGTTAATCTCACGCATATATCTCTTGGGCACCAAACAGTTTCTCATATTAGCTAACCATTTCTGCACTTAACTAAATTTTAAAAAAGTCACTTGTACCCTCTGTCCTCTGACCACCTCAAATAATATATGAAATATATATAATCGGTTCCAGTAGACTAGAGGTTACCGTGCCCGGTTCTGGTTACGAGGTTAGCGAGTTCAAATCCGATGGGTTTTTGAGGGTATAAAATTCTTGGGTTTTGGTTTCCTTCGGAAATAAAATCCCTTATCATATGTTTAGGCACTTAAAGAACATCAAGCTTGAAATGAGAGGATTCTGATCAAAATTTTCGGCTATTTCACGCCCAGATTCGAATTATTCGCTAAATACCTGAGCTGTTAAAAAACGACGTTAAATGAAATATTAAAATAGCTCATACGTATAAGAAGACAATAGATTTTTCTCTCCCTTATTCTGTCATTTTGCTTCTATGTCCATACAACAGTAAGGAAATAAAAAAATCGTATAATGTGCAATAGATTTGCTATTTAAATATTAGCAATTCAAGAAAATATAGTCGATGAATGAAATTGTACTCAGGTATGCTTTTCGCAGCAATCGTTAATTCAGCCAAACAGAGAAATTTCTGCCTGACCCGGCATTTGAACCCGTGGTATACAGGTTTAAGCGCTGGGACACTAATCAATTGTGCTAAAGAGGCAATCCAGGAGCTAACACAAAACTGTATCTACTTGAAATTCCTGTCACTCCTGGTCACATTACAACAAGGTTGCTTCCACTAAGAAGGCATTATGATGGGATTTATTCCGTGCCATATCATCTTACGAACACAATATTGAAATTAATGTACTCGGGAAAGCTTTCCGCAAACAAAATAATGATTAGTACAACTAAATAGAAAAAAAGAAAAAAAGTTGTGCCTGCTTCTGGATTGCCTGATTAGCACAATTGGTTAGTGAGCCATCGCGTGAAGATAGAAATCTTGAGTTCAAATATTGAATCTGGGAGATAATTTTCCCTTTACTTTTTTTAATGATTGCATGCGAAATGCTTCCCTGAGTACATTAAATTCAATACTATATTCGTAATTAGTCCATCGCTGTAGTCTCGAGGTAGCTGCTGCCTTGTCATGCAGCGGGCCCAGGTTCGATTCCCGGTCGGCACAGCCTCCTGGGTGAGGTTTTCTCGGGGTTTTTCCTCACCTGTAAGACAAATGACAGGAAGCTTAGGGCCCAACTGTCCCCGAAAATCTTCCGGCCATTATCATCATCCTTATCACTATCATCATCCTTCACCGGTGTGGAAAGCTACGGGAAGCTACCATACCTATAATTCCCTAGTAAAGCTGCAAAGCATAGCATGGAAATGCTATGATTGCAGCGAAAGACCTGCCCTCGGGCAGAATTACTATGGATGGATGGATTCCAAATTAGCTGATATGGCAGGGAATGAATCTCATTATAATACCTTCTTTGTGGAAGCGACCATATTGTAATGTGAATAGAAATTCACATTATACAGAATGATTCCATAAGAGCGGGGAAAAAAAAAATAGGCAGGATTTAGGAAATGCACCACTGGACAACTTGAGGTAGCGAACCTAGGGTCCGAGAAGTCAGCCTGTGAAGATATAGAAGTAAGCTTGTCTATCATATGGTCAAGTATTAATGTTTTCAAGCTGATTTACAACTGACGTGCGTACAAATTTACATATACTGTGCTGTTTATTTACATGTATTACTCATTCAAAATATCTCTGCAGGCGGAAGAATCAGGAAGCTCTGTTTTGTTGCTACACGTGACGTCATATAAGGCAGTGTACACTGTCAGCGTCCCACGTCCCATTCCCCTTTGCACTCGTAGATAGCAGTGTCACGTGGTCTATTCCTGCATAAACACGACTGCAGTGCCCTCCGTCAACAACTGCGCTTACTCCTTAAACGGGTAATACTACATTCTTTAGTTCTTACAAGGAAGAGCCTGATAACTAGCAAGTAATGATGCAGGATTTTACCTGATTGACCTTGATTATTTTCTATGGGGATATCTACAATAACTTATGTTTGAGACTCCAGTGAAAACGGACATGGATTGTATCTGCCTGTGATGTAATTTCATATTAACTCAATTTTTAACCGGACATGGAAAATTTCAGGTATATTTATACAAATTTAAAATATCATCAAAAGCAAAATTGTAAATGTGGAGAAGATATTCAAATTGTCAAACATATTCTATTTAATTGTCCAATGTTGTGGTTTGAATGTCCGTTGCCGTGGCGTAGTCGGTAGTGTCCCTACCTTCCACTCCGGCGACCCGGGTTCGATTCCCGGCGGGGTAGGGGATTTTAAATCTCCACCTTGGGTCTGAGTGTGTGTCCTGTCTTGTGTTTGTATGTGTTAATAAGATAAACATTTTAACAAAGGTAAATCGAAAAGGAATAACAGTGTAAACGAAAGAAAAAACGAAAAAAATTAAAAAATGGTGTAATTGTAAAACTATGGATCCAGGGTTCAAATCCCTGTTCAAACAATTTTTAAAAAAGTACGTTACAAACTTAAATCATATTGAATTTTAAGGAAAAAATTATTCCAGTCCTATTTATCGTATTCTTAACGACAAAATATGTTATAATTACTTATTTTCTTTTGTAAATAGTGTTTATTCTCAACTATAATTTAATTTTACTCTGTTCATCTTTATTGTAATATTATTATATTGTATTGTATTGTAAGCCTGTGTTTTCCCTTTACAGAGATTTAGGCGCTCTCCCCCTACAGGGAAGAATTTGAACCATACTTAATTTAGTTACACTTGTTTTCGTATAGATGTCATTTTTTGAGTGGTCCGTGGTCAGCGTTCCGCCTCATACTGACATCTAGGAAACCAAGGTAGTACTAGGACGGGAAAATTCGGTAAATTTTGCTTAGAGGCCTCTTCATTCAGGCTTAAGGATCTTTTACGAGTCTGAAAATCTTCAGACTCGGGACCCACGGCTTAAAGTGCCTCCCGGAGGACTTGCTACTTGGATTTTTCCATCCTAAAAAAATCCATTGACCCCGACCGAGTTTGAACCCGCGACCCTCGGGACCGGAGGGATACAAATTTAAAATATCAAATTAAACTTGTAAATGTGGAGAAGCTATTCAAACAGTCAAACATATTCTATTTAATTGTCCAATATTGTGGTTTGAACGTTACAAACTTGAAACATATTGAATTTTAAGGAAATAAATTATCCCAGTTCTCTTTGTCATATTCTTAACGACAAAAAATGTTATAATTACTTATTTTCTTTTGTAAATAGTGTTTATTCTCAACTACAATTTTACTGTGTTCATCTTTGTTGTAATATTATTATATAATTACCTTTTATGAGACGTACTGCAGGATACTCAAGAACAGACCATAAAAGGAATTCTGAGATTCTCAAAGAATTACAAACAGAATCAGTCATGGAATATGTACAAAAATACAGAAACAACTGGAAATCTCACGTAAGAAGAATGAGCAGAACAAGAATACTACGTCAGATCTTAAATTACCAGCCACCAGGCAAGAGATCTAAAGGCAGACCCTTCAAACGTTGGATTGAGACCGTAACAGATCACTAGGTCTTTCACATGAAAGGAAGAAGAAGAATTACCTTTTGTTCTAATGTTTTATGTTAATTTACTTGTTAACGTTACATAACTACAGCCCTTATATACCGTAGGGTAAAAAAGGGTTTTAATATTTGAATATAATAAAAAAAATATGTGATTCGAAACACACCAGGGTGCGACAGAATCTTGCACGCTGATGTCATACTTGATTGAGATTCGTGGCCGTCAGTTTGAATAACTGTTGTACTGTAACATAACAAATTGTATGTTAGCTGAATCAATGATGTTACTTACAATTATATGATAAATAATGTAAATAAAAAACTATACAGTAATGTGAAAGACCATTTTACTCCATATCTCCTTAAGCTGGCTTCTCGGACCCGATGCGCTCCCCATGTCAAATTTTTCATTCTTCCTTTCTTTAATTCCAAGTTCCGAGACATCCAGTTTTATCCCATCAACCAGAGGGAGCATTCTCCATGTCATGTTTAATTTTTGTATCACACTGTAGAAAGATTTATCTGTCTCCTGGATTACCTGATTATTAAATTTGTTAGTGGGCCAACGCGTAAAGTATTCAAATCCTGGATCAAGCAGAAATGTTTGTGAAATAAATAAATTGAAAAGTAGTAACAAACTGTTAAATTCTCAACTTGATTTGAATGAATCCCCTTTGTTAAATTAAAAAAATTAAATAAATATTGTTGTATTGTTGCTTAGATCAGTTGGAACACAATTCATAATTTGTTAACATGTCTGAAGAAGGTACAGTGTACCGAAACAGCTCTCACAGAATTATATAATAAATATGAAAATCAAATAAAACTATATTTTATTTTTATTTAATTAATAGAAGTGTTTCTATTTAGTTGTATATCGAAGGATGTTTTAAATCCTTATCAGTGCTGAAGATGTAGTAATTAACACGTTCGCGAGATTCATGATTTTATTCCCTTAAATTCTATCCATACCTCGAACGAGATTAAATCTGCTAATCTCGGAACGAAATAAGACTACAAAGTACTCCATCAGTACCATCTATTTAAGGGAAGTGACAAAAATTGAATTTTTCGTCTCGTAGGTAAAATTGTGTGCATGCACTTTATCACAATTAAACCAAACCAAAGTGGAATGTATCATAAATGAAATAAGTATGGATATCCCATGCATGGGATTGAGGTACTGAAAAAAATGTAGAGAGATTAATGGTCTTAAAAACGCTTGCAAAAGCTGTAAAAGCAAAGGGAAAAGAACATTTATTAGATTGTCAGAACAGGCTAATGTGTATTTCCTTTCTAATTTGAAAGCAGTCAGAGATTCTAGTCACGTATTAGTAGGGTTATGACCGCCTCCACAATTCATTTCTCTTTGGCGAGTTCGCTCTGAGATTTTCGTACTAACCTACTTGTTTGTTACAAGTGGCAGGGTTTTTTGTAAGCCTACTCTGTAACGTTTTGTAATTTGTATCACTGGATTTTCAATTTGAAAAATTGTCCTTCTACCTGTCAGTTTTACTTGCAGTAATGTTATCCATACTTTTGTATTTCATGAGATTCATATTATGAACTCTTTTTCTATAAATTCATAATTATATTTTTTATATTACGTAATTATTATGCTTCATTTTCTGAGCTTATTTGAATATAGTAATTATATTATTTATTTAATCTATCTCTGTGTGTTCTATTGGTAACGTCGTTCCCTTAAACCTATCGGGGTCGGGATATCCGGACAAGATTCCCGTGTGAGGCATTTTCCTTACCCGTAAGACAAATTTTGGGGACCTTTAAGGCCCAAATAATCGACAAACAACGTATTTCCATATAATAACCCATATCATATTTGCCTTGTTTGGATGTATGAATAAATTGTGTGTATTTTCTTAAACTTTCGTGTTGTTTCGAATATGACACTGGAATTGAGCTAATCACTCTTCAGCGGAGGTCTTCTGTTTTTATGTGGTCAAAAAGTAGGGTATGAGTTTAAAATCTTCTCCCTATAAGCCATGTTCCTGTGAGGCTCGGGTGACATGTGGGAGTAAATGTACTTACAAAGCGAGAGGTTAAATTACGGCAAATAAATAAATAAATATCATTATTAAGATTCACTATAAACTCCGTAGAGATGTTATTCACAGTTTTGAATTATAATATTAAATTATACACCTTTTTGGTCCGTTTCCTCAACCATTCAGACATGATGTTACTGTAGGCCTTCCGGGACTAGTCCCATATCATAAGTAATGCCACGAGTGGTTTCCAAATTCACGACTCACGAAGTGAGGAGTGAATTTATCTAGAGAATTTGGAAATCAAGAGTGGCATTTGTTAGGACTATTTAACGAATAAAATTAAGCTATTTACTCACAAATCATTATTTAAATATAGTTATTTTAAAATATTTATATATTTGATGTAAACGGCGATGTTTGAAAACAAATGAGAAACGATTGGTACGCTTCATTTGCTTCTTTTGTTTATCACTGCAACCAGATCATATTATTCATTGCCAAATGAACGCAATATTGTAAGAATGCACTCTAGTGGAGAGAAAAAAATGAAAAACATCAAACTGTATAGTAATTCATTTCTGATGTCCTATGATGTAAATATGACAATTATATTTTTCTGGAATGTTATTACCTAGGAAAAAATACATTTAAGAAAGTGCAAACAGAGGTTTCTTTTTTTGGTGGTATAATCAATTGCTACAAATGTTTTCATATTAACTCCCGCATGCGCTATGTGTTGACATTCATGCACTATATATACAATCTGGTAGCCGTATTTCTTAGAGAGTCAGTCATTGCAAAATAATGTTATGACCTATTCAGAATGTTAAAAAGGAGGTGCTTTCTTTATTATGATAAACTTTAGTTGGTAAATTCTAGGCGAAACACGACTGTGATTGGTTGTAAATAAAAAATCATTGAAATGTGATTGCTCATTGTCTCCCATTTGGGGCATGAGTTAAATAGTCAGCAGAAAGTACGTCTGCAATCACTGGCATCGAATGTAAAATGTACTTTCTGCTGATGATGGGACTAGTCCCGGAAGGCCTACAGTAACTTCATGTTTCAACGGTTGAGGAGACCGACCTAAAAGGTGTATAATTTTACATTATACTTCTAAACTGTAAATAAATAATGTTTTATTATATTTAAGATAATCGTAAATGTTACATATTGGTGTGTAATTTTATTTTTTTAATACCACTGGTTTTATATAATTTATCACAATCTGTTCATACCAATAGGATGAGACTTACTAATCATTTACAAAAAATCTTTTATTCTAATTTATAATAATAATAATAATAATAATAATAATAATAATAATAATAATAATGTTTTATTTATTCTGGCAGAGTTAAGGCCATAAGTCCTTCTCTTCCACTCAACCAGCACAAATACAAATAAATATTTGACAAATATAGATATACACTATACTGATTATAAACAGTTAAAGATATATTAAATGTAGCAATGTAAATTTCATGTACAAACAACATTTTATACGATAATAACAATAATAATACTTACGATAACAATAATAATAATAATAATAATAATAATAAAATATATAATAATAATAATAAAAATAATAATAATAATTATTATTATTATTATTATTATTATTATTATTATTATTATTATTATTATTATTATTATTATTATTATTATTATTATATAGTATAAATATGATGAATTATACGAAAAACACCAATTAATATTATGTACCTTACACTGGCTAATGATGAAGTCGAGGTTAGAGCAAATATAAATTTAGATTTCTTTTAAAAGATGCCAATGTCCGGCAGCCCCTTATTTCTTGTGGTAGGGAATTCCAGTTGCGAGAAGTGAAGATAGTATATGACATGGAGTGATGTGATATCCTATGTTGCGGTATATTAAGCAAGAGACTATGTTGTGATCTTGTGTTTAAGTTATGGTTTGAGGATAGATACTGGAAACGAGATGATAAATAATTGGGAATTGAGGTATGTAGGATTTTAAATAAGAGAATTAGACAGTAATTTATATTTGTATTGGTTGCTCTATTATCAAAATATGTAATTCTAACAACGTAATTTTTTACAGATATTTTAAATATAAATCCAATAATAATTACCTTACTTCTAAGATAGATCCCGTGATAACTGATTCTTTAAATGCTCTCTAAAAAATTGAGTTAATTAATTGATACTGTATTTTAACCTTTGACAACTCAATACATCAGCGTTCCAGTACACACTTGAGCGCCAAAAGTTTTGATTGGAGGCACCTTATTTCAGCCTTTAAGTTATTTTGTATGTCATAAATCTGTGGCACTGATCTAATGACTACTTCTCCCTGCTAAAAGAAGCCACACTCTAGAATGCATGATTCTATCAACACTCATTGACCTGCAGGTCCCATGAGTTGGAGTGTTAATACTTAAGAGGAAAGAAATATAAAAACATGAAGACGAAGACGAAATATTTTACTTCCAATAAAAGATTTGTTGTTCAAAATTAAGTTTAGATACTCGATGATTATTACATTTTTTTTTTGTATTTATAAGATTCAGGAAAATCATTAGGGAAAATATCGCAAGAATTTCCAACTTGGTGATAATAATTCGTGACCGGAGCATAACAACGGGAATAAATTGTCTTAAAAGATGGAAACTTGGGTGCTATTTTAAAATATTATTTGGTGAATTAAATTTGTAATACATTTGTTAAAATGTAATTAAAAATATTAATAAAAGTGATATAAATTTCGTATTTAAGTTAATTTAATTGACTTTATTATGCAACAATGTTTTCGTAGAATGGACTTCTATGTTCTGTAGCTTACAAATCAGGTACATCTGAGAATCAGATTCGATAATTTCCGAACGATTGTGCATGAGGTCTGATAATTTCATTTCGGCAGTTTGAGTTATAGTCAATCTTGATTGGTTGACACTGACACAGCTGTAAATTGGATTGACTTATATTCAATGCCCAGCATATGAGTAAATATTACTGAAATCTTCTTCTTCTTCTTCTTTCTTTCGAGTATTAGGCCAAGGCCTGTTACGATCCTATAGAAAATTTTCCCTTATGGGAAATTCTCATATATAAGACTTGAAAGCATAACAATAGTCCCTTCGATTGGTTGCTGGCCAAAGGAAGGCAAGACCAGTGATGGGGCTGCCATCTTATAGCCTCTGGTCAGGCTTTCTGGAGAAGAAAAGAAAATAAAGGAAAGAAGAAATGGAAGAAAGGAAGGACTCCCTAGCCCTCGGATGCCCTAATAGCGTCGGGGTCGAAAAAACAAGAGTTAACCAAGAGAGGTTAGATAGTAAAGTTAAAAGAGTGCAAAACACAAGTAAGTGGAAGAAATGTTTTGCACAGCTTGGGCACCTTGTGGTCGCCATCCACATATCCCCTAGATGAGGACCCCTGAGGGCTATTACTGAAATAAAACAGTCATATGCAGTCCACCGCTGTGGTCTCGAGGTAGCATGCTGCCTTGTCACGCTGCGGACCCGAGTTCGATCCCGGTCGGTATAATTTTCATAGGTGAGGTCTTTTGTCGGGTTTTCCTCACCTGTAAGACAAATGTCAGGAAACTTTAAGGTTCAAACGGTCCCCGAACATCATATGACAATCATGATTATTATTATCGTTCATATTCGCCTTGCATAAGTACAGAATTAAGAACTCTCCTGGTGCACCACTATCATCATGATAAAACATCATCGGAGTAGTGTAACCCGCAACCTCAGAAGCGGGTTACAAATTGCCGACGTCAGGAGAGAACACTAAAAAGTGTCGAAATAACAAACCTGGGGAATTGAATAAAAAACAGTCATATGCCGGAAGATATGAGAAATTATAGTTTTGTATTAAATTGAAAATTTTCTAAATATGAAGTACGAACAATTATTAACTAATTTAATAACAGAAAGCTTTAAGAAAACACATATTTCGCCGAAATAGTATTTTTAATTTTGGACTCATATTTTTTAAAATGAACTTTTACTTATGAAAAGATCTAAACAATTGAAATATGATTTTAAAAATCAGAGGGCTTTGCATCCCTATATTTTTTAAACGTTTCTCATTGAAATTGTAACAGAGCGATGAATATTTATGTATTTTTGTTGTTCATTTGTCAGTGTAACATGTGCAATTGTCTGCTGATGGCTTGTACTTGGATTTGACGCTAGATTGACTCGCTCCCAGCGTTTTGAATAAAAAACATTTACAATTCCACATCTCATGTAGCCGGCTGTTGTAACAATTCTGTGTCTGGATCTTACAAATATATGTACATAAATAACATGGTTTAGGATAACTGGTATGTTTTAAATATGTGTATTTTAGCGTATGAAAAAGAAAATATAGGAAATTGTACATTCGTAGACTTCGTGAGTACGGAGATCCATTAGTTAATTGAGTAAATAAAGCAATTATGGAAATAAATATGGTAATATGTAATCAAAGCAAGAAAAAATACAGGGACAAATACGGAGAGGGAGTAAAGAGAGACTGAATGTATAACAATAATAATAATAATAATAATAATAATAATAATAAGCAGTATTTATTGTTCATATAGCATAGAGGAGTAATTGTCATTTCCATTTAACCGAGACAAACTTATATTACATTAAATTCTAAAATCATAATAATGTTTATATAACATGTACGGGCATGTGCAAACTTAGTCAAATTAATAATAATAATAATAATAATAATAATAATAATAATAATAATAATAATAATAATAATAATAATAATAATTATATCTCTATCTTCGGGATTTTACAGCTGCTGTCGCCTTCCCGTGGCAATCATAATAATAATAATAATAATAATAATAATAATAATAATAAATAATATAAAAATACAAAAATAAATATTTCATAACGAATTCTTGTTGTTACAAAATAGTTAAATTTTATAATAATAATAATAATAATAATAATAATAATATAAATTGACTTTTTAAGAAGATCGGCAAGAATATCAAAATTAGACTAAATAGAAAATATACAATAACAGAAATTATGAATGTAGAAAAGGATATTGTACAAGAAATTGAAGAAATCCAACTAAGATGGTATGGGCATATAATGAGAAGAAGGGACACGGAAACAAACAAAGAAGTATTGAAATGGATACCTCCTGGAAAAGGGTAACGTGGTAGACCAAAGCCAACATGGTTAAAGAGAATTCAGGGCATGAAAAAGAGAAATATGACAGAAGCAGACACGCAAGACCGGGAAATGTGGAAAAAAATAATTGTATATCTTGGTTGATGTTACCTGTGTATATAACAGAAACAATTCTGAAATAAAATAATAATATAATAATAATAGTAATAGTAGTAATAACAGTAGTAATAATAATAAAAGTAATAATAATACTCAATTCCTACTGCTCAAACAAATAGTGAGATCCGCTCTGGCTATTAGGTTTTATGCTAATAATTAATAATAATAATAATAATAATAATAATAATAACAATAATAATAACAATAATAATAATAACAATAATAATAATAACAATAATAGTAATAATAATAGCAATAATAACAATAATAATAGCAATAATAATAATAATAATAATAATAATAATAATAATAATAATAATAATAATAATAATAATAATAATATGGTCTCACATAGAAATACATTTCATAAAGGAAATGGACAACTAGCGACAAATGACGAAAATTTTGAAGAAGTGGCTGAATTGCACAAAGAAAATAAACATAGGTTCAATTCTGGAAATGCGTGCTATTATGCACTATAGCGACTATTATCGTCCCAACTCCTTTCAAAACATGTTAAACTGAAAATAATAAAACCGTTATTCTACCATGGTGCCGAACATGGACTCTTACTTTAAGGGAAGAAAGGAGATTACGAGAATTTGAGAATAAAGTTCTTAGAAAAAAATTTGGACCAAAGAGAGATGAACAGACAGACGAATGGAGAATACTACATAATTGTGAACTGCACGGTCTTTATAGGAAGCCAGATATAATAAGAACAGTTAAGTCTCGTAGACTGCGATGGGCAGGACATGTGACACGAATAGGGAATGAAAGACGTGCATGGAAGCTTCTTGAAGGAAAACCAGAGGGAAAACGCCCAGTTGGTAGGCCAAGAATGAGGTGGGAGAATAACAATAATCATGATTTGAAGGAAGTAGATTATACAGGGAATGATTGGAAAACATTAGCTCAGGATAGGGATGTATAGAGAGATAATGTTCGCGCTGCCATGAACGTACTGTCTCGATAGTGCCAGTGAGTTAGTTAATAATAATGATAATGATAATTATTATTTTATTGCATTTATTATTATTAATATTATTATTAATAATGATATTATTATTAAAATTGATATTATTATTATTAACATTATTATTATTATTAACATTATTAGTATTATTATTAGTATTATTATTATTACTATTATTCTTAATAGTATTATTAATAATAATATTATTATTAATATTATTAGTATTATTATTATTAATTTTTTTTATTATTCCGGCTTTTACAATGAATATACATTTTTCCGGTACCCATGTTCACAGTTAACTACACATTTGTTTCAAAACATTTTTCCATTCTTGTCTGTTCATCCATATATCTTCTTCTATTTTCCATTCCCTCTTAGTTTGATTGATTCCCTGAATCCACGTAATACTTAGTCTTACTTACTTACTCACTGGCACTATCGAACCCGTAGGTTCATGGCCGCACGGACATATGCTCTCCATACATCCCTATCCTGAGCTAATGCTTTCCAATCATTCCCTGTATAATCTACTTCCCTCAAATCATAGTTAATGTTGCTCTCCCACCTCATTCTTGGTCTACCAACTGGGCGTTTTCCTTCTGGCTTTCCTACAAGAAGTTTCCATGCACGTCTTTCATTCCCCATACGTGCAACATGTCCTGCCCATCGCAGTCTACGGGACTTAACTGTTCTTATTATATCTGGCTTCCTATAAAGACCATGTAGTTCATTGTTATGTAGTCTTCTCCATTCACCTGTCTGTTCATCTCTCTTTGGTCCAAAAATTTTCCTAAGAACTTTATTCTCAAATACTCGTAATCTCCTTTCCTCTCTTAAAGTAAGAGTCCATGTTTCGAACCCATATAATATAACTGGTAGAATAATAGTTTTATATATTTTCAGCTTAACGTTTTTTGAAAGGAGTTGGGACATCAAAAGTCTCTGCAATGCATAATAGCATGCATTTCCAGAATTGAGCCTATGTTTAATTTCTTTGTGCATCTCATTCCTATTTGTGGTTATTGTTCCTAGGTATTTGAATTCAGCCAATTCCTCAAAATTTCCCTCATTTGTCGTTAGCTGTCCATTTCCATTATATAATGTATTTCTACGTGTGACCATATATTTAGTTTTACTGATATTTACTTTCAGTCCTAATTTCTTAGTGTTACTCAATAGTGTGTGCGTGTTGGCCTTCAGTATCTCCTCGCTATCAGCCAGTAGTACTACATCATCAGCATAAACTAACAGCTTATTAATACCATTCAGTTGTAAGCCTTCCTCATTCTCTAAAGATTTAATGGCATGCTCTAGTACAAAATTAAATAGTAAAGGAGATAGTGCATCTCCTTGCTTCAACCCATTCTGGATTTCAAAAGTGTCTGAAAACTGTTTGCCTACACGCACCCTACTCGTTGAGCCATTTAGACACATCCGTATAAGTCTAACTAACTTTTTAGGAATTCCGAACTCCAGCAGGATACTATATAACTTCTCCCTCTTAATTGAATCATATGCTTTTCTGAAGTCTACATATAGTTGATGTACAGTACCATTATATTCCCATTTCTTTTCTAAAATCTGTCTTATACTAAAAATCTGATGTTGTAGACCTGTTTCTTCTAAATGCGCATTGATGATCTCCTAGAATGTCATCAATATAGGGAGTAAGTCTGTTTACTAATATATTTGTTAGAATTTTGTACGAAGTTGAAAGTAATGAGATGCCCCTATAGTTGTTGCAATCAGTTTTATCTCCTTTCTTATAAATTGGTACGATAATTGATTCCTTCCATTCATCTGGAAGAGCTTCTTTTCCCCAAATCATACTAAGCAACCAGCGTATCTTGTCCATCAATTTTTCTCCCCCTGATTTTATCAGTTCTGCTGGGATCTCATCTGAACCTGATGCTTTATACATCTTCAATTTTTCAATTGCCATTTCAACCTCTAATGCACTTGGCTCTGTGACTAGCATTTCTGCTGTCTGTAACTTATCCTCCCCAATGTCCTGTTCTGTATGTACATTTAATATCTGATTAAAATAACTTTTCCATCTATTTAATATACTATTGGAATCTGCAATCATATCCCCATTTTCATTCCGAATTATGTTTGTTCTAGCCTGAAACCCTTTCTTCTCTATACTAATTCCCTGATATAATTCTCTAATATTCCTATTTTTTGCATTCATTTCAAGATCATTAATCTTCTCTCTCAAATATTCCCTCTTCTTACACTTTAGTAACTTGGTGGTTTCCCGTCTAACACTACCCAGTTGCTCTAAATTTACCTCATTTGGCTCGTGTAACCATTTCAATTTTGCTAGCTTTCTCTTCTTTACAATGTCGGCACATTCCTCATCAAACCATTTCTTGTTTTGCCTCTTTTTTAAACAACCAATGCTTTCTGATGCTGACAATTTAATAGTATCTCTTATAGCCTCCCATTCTTTATTTATATCAGTTTCTTCTTCGTTTGCCACATTGTCATCTGAAGATTCCAGTACTTCAAATCTATTAGCAATTTTGATTTGGTATACTTGCCACATTTCATCATTTTTCAAGTTTTTTAATTCATATTTTACAGAATCATCTTTAGCGTTTGTTCCTCTCATAAGCGATAGCCGTTGTCTGATTTTCACCTTGACCAGATGATGATCTGAATTGCAGTCTGTCCCTCTAACTGATCTAATATCAATGATGCTACTGTGCCAGCGTTTATCCACTAATACATGATCTATCTGGTTCCGAGTTTCTCCATCTGGGGACGTCCAGGTGTATTTATGAATATCCTTATGCTGAAATGTTGTGCTCTTAACAATGAGATTCTTTGATGTGGCAAATGTGACTAATCTAACCCCGTTGTCGTTACTATCTTCATGAAGACTGAATTTGCCTATTGTTGGTTTGAATATATCTTCCCTCCCCACTTTTGCATTTAAATCTCCTAAGACAATTTTCATATGATATCGTGAAAGGCTATCAAATAAGCATTCTAATTCTTCATAGAACTCATCCTTGATCTTGTCATCTTTATCTTCTGTGGGGGCATGTACATTTACAATTATAAAATCATGTCGTTTACCCTTTAGAATTATGTATGATATCCTATCACTAACAAACTTAATATCTCGGATAGCGGATAGGATCCTCCTTCTGACTAAAAAAACCTGTTCCAAATGCAGGTCTTTCTGCACCCCCATAGTATAATGCAAAGCTTCCTGATTCCTGACTACCTTCTCCTGGCCACCTAACTTCCTGTAAAGCGACTATATCCAAGGGCGATTTATCCAATTCCCGCGTTAATATCTCTAGTGCCCCGCTATTGTATAAAGTCCTAACATTCCATGTTCCTAGGAACATGTCCCTGTGTTTGAGCCTTTGGCATGGGTTCCCTGAAGTAGTCCCCGCCCGGAGAACCGAATGGGGGACTATTTGACCTCCGGAAAATTTTACCCCAGTAGAACCCATGTCCGCATTTCTTGACGGTTGTATTTTTACGGTGAAAGATCGTCACTCTTTCGACCAAGGTACTTATTTCGTCTGGCTTATCACCTTCGACCAGTCCGGCATGGGTAACCCTATCGGCAGCAATGCTACCGCCGGCATAGCTCTCAGGATCATTTAAGCACACAAGCCACTCCACCACGACAAGGTAAAGATACCATGGAGGGAATACTTAGTCTACCCTTCTTTTTCCTTCCCTTTGGTTCCCAATCCATGGTTATCTTAGGTAGTCTTCCTTCTTCCATCCTTCTAATGTGTCCGTACCAATTTAATTGTTTTTTCTTTATAAAATCAAATATTGAATATTGTACCTGCATTTTTTTCTTTTATATATGAATTTCTGATTTTATCCTTCCTGGATATTCTTGCAGCACGTCTCCAGTAGTCCATTTCAGTGGCGAGTAATTTTTTTTTTATTTCTGCATTTAAAGCCCACACATCAGCTCCATAGGTAATAATGCTTCTGACTATTGTATTAAAAATAGTTTTTTTTTGTTTCTTTGAAGATATGTTTGTCCCATACTATTCCATTTAGGGCAGATATAGCATACTTTCCTATATTGATCCTGTTTCTTATCTCTGTTTCTTGTTTTCCATCTTTAGTAATTTTAATCCCAAATACTTATATTCTTCAGTGTATTTAATTGTCCCTAAATGTTCTTCTAGTATTAAATCTTGAGGAATATCCCTATTGTCATATATCGAGATTTATCCATATTGGTCTTTAAATCCCATAAACTACATTCTTGTGAGGTATTCTATATCTTCAAATTCTTGAGCCAATATCAATTGGTCATCTGCAAACTGGAGTGTATATATTGTTGAATTATCATCTAGTGGTATTCCCATCGGTTTACATTTCTTTTTCAATTCTTCAGCATAAATCTTATATAATGTTGGAGATATACAGCATCCCTGTCGTAATCCTTTATTTGTTTGAAAATCTTTAGACAAGTACTTTCCCATTTTTACTTGCACATATGATTCTGAATATAGTTTTTGAATTGCTTCAATCAGTGTTGGATTTATTTATTTTTTTAGTTTTAAGACTTTCCATAATTTTTGATGTAGGAATGTTATCGTAGGCTTTTTCTATATCCATAAATACTAGATGTAGCGGTTATGCTCTGATTGTTTACTTTTCTATTTTTTTAATATTAATAATAATAATAATAATAATAATAATTATTATTATTATTATTATTATTATTATTATTATTATTAATGGTAGAAATATTTTCAAACTTTTATTGGAAAACCGTTGGGGAAAGGACCATTAGGAAGGTCGAGGCGTATATGCGAGTATAAGACTCACGGAACTGGCTACCGGATATATGAACTGGATATAGTACACTGATGATAGAGACCCGTGCAGTGGGAGGGGTTTAATGACTGTGATATTAAACGTACGGATTCCTTAAAATTACATAAATATAATTTGATCATCTTGACAACTTCAAGTAGAAAGTATTCTTATATTTTATAATGTGTTTATTAAATTAAATATAAATATTAGAAAGATTTTAAATGAAATGAACCCAAATAAATAAATAATAATGATAAAACATAACTAATAATTAATTATTATAAATGTTGTTTTGTAACTTGTAGTAATGACGCAATTAGTAACACTAAAGTTATAAAAGTAAAATTATACAATGTAATCATCAGTATTCACAACTATTGCAAGAAATCATATTTATAGGAATTCCGTATTACAATATACATGAGACCTAAACGTTAAAGTTCTACAAACAAGTATAAAATAAAAATGTCTATTAATAAACTAAAACAATTGTAATTGTACTGACTATAAGATAATGAAATGGGGGATAAACTTCAATTTCAGTTATAAATATTGCTATTCATGGAAATTTAATACAAGAAATGAAGTGTCAGGCAAAAAAAGTAGCAAAAATAGCAGGATATCATAATGAAATGGCATGAAAAATAAATAAATAAATAGTCCCGCGCCGTAGCCGAGCGGTTAAGGTAGGAAGCCTTGGCGCAGAGCTACGGGACTTGCGCTGGTTCGAGTCTCCATGGGGGAAGAAATTTTCTCATGGTATTTCGGCCAGTATGGGACCGGTGCCCACCCAGCATCGTGAGGCAATTGGGTAGCTACAATAAGTAGCGGCTCCAGGTTGAGGAACCAGCTATAACGGCTGGGGGACTCGACATGCTAACCACATGTCACCCCTACACTGGCTGTTGATCATCTACCTCTGTGATTGACACATGTGGATGTGAAGGGCCAGCAGCCGGCTGGTAAAAGGGCAACCGCTGAAAAGTGGAAAGACCCTCAATCAATCGGATGAAAAATAAATATATATAAAAAAAGAAGCAAATGGTAATTTTTAAAGTAGATGTTACACCTATACACATCGCAAACAAAAACAACACAGACAAGGCAAGTAATGAATACAAATTAGATGAAGGTATTAAGAAGGGAGATTGTTGAAACACTGTAAGATAAAAGTATGATTTATAAAAAAAAGTGTAAATAACGGCTGTAACAGATTGGATAGAACTCCATGGCCTAAAAGGTCCATAGGCTTCCAGTTGACTGCTGACCTCACATCCACATGTGCTAATCACAGGGATAGACAATTTAATCAGTATAGGAAAAATAAAATGGGGCACGCCGTAGCATAGTGGTTAAGGCAGTGCGCTGCAAACCGGAAGGTTTGAGAGTTCGAGTCCCGGTCGGGTCAGGATTTTTAAACTGACCTAAACCTTCTGATGGCACCATGACCCTGGGGTCGACTCAGCCTCTAACGGAAATGAGTACCCGATGCTTTTTCTGGGGGTAAAGGCGGCCGTCACGCAGGGTTGACAACCCGGCTGACATCAAATACCGATTGTCTACCCCAAGGGTCTCCTATAGACTGTAGTGGGACCACTTTAAATAAATGAATAGAAAAATTAAAATAATTAAAATAGCATGTGATGATTGACGGCGGCAAGAGATAATCGACCTATGTATGGAAAAATTATGGATGAAAAATAGGAGGAAGGGCTTTATTAATGAATAAACTTGCAAAAACACTTAGAGGAAGAAGCAGAATGAAGAATACAGTAAAGTAATTGTATGTTATATGCATGGAATAAACTTATTTTTAAATGGAGGATTTTAATGAGTTATCAACGAATAAGAAAAATAGAATTTTAAGTGATCCATTATTCAGACTAAAACACTTCGTATTATGATTTTTGCGCAGGCCTGATGGAGAATGGTATCAGATTATATGACAAACTGTAATGTTTTGACACAGCAAATATTTCCGTTGAGCTTTGCAAATCTGAAAGTAAATCTGGTGTGTTTGGAAATTCCCTTATCTGCAAAACTGCAAGGATTGTGTATACAGGACTGAATGTGACGTGAAAAATGATAAATCGATATGTGATGCCTTCAATCCACAACTCTTGCTTTTTTTCTCTAAACATTACGATGCCCTGAGGATCTACATTCTATGTTTATGCCAGTTTACCGCCGGAGGAAAACATAAACACGCACATTTAATATAATCTTCACACCTCGTAGCTACTGTAGAAATCATTTACTTCGACGCGAGCTATACAATTTACAATATGAATTAATAGTATATTATATAAAGAATATATATATATATATATATATAGTAAATAAAACGAGAGTATGTTTATGAATCGAGCATAGAATGAGTTTCGTAATTTTCATAAGAGACTTAATTGACTTAATAGACAACATGGAATTATTTTAATGAATTATAACCCAGCCTTAAAGGAAAAACATTCCCAAATGTTGAAATATAAGGTATGTTTTTACATTGATCAAAGAAACATACATACGGTATGGATATATATATAACTATGTTTTTTGACATTTGGCAATGAAGGCAAATATGATATGAAAAGAAAAATGAATGCTTGAGTCGGGATTTGAACCCGAGTCTCTAAACTCTGTACGTTTAGCGTTCTAACGACCTGAGCTACCCAAGTATTCCAACACAAACATGCATTTTTCTTATATGTGTAGTATTCTCAATTCACACACGAGGTAGCGGAAAATCGTTCCGACTGACATCTAGTGGCTAACATAATAGTTAAGCAAATACTTAATACTTGGGTAGCTCAGGTCGATAGAGCGCTAAACATACAGAGTTTAGAGACTCGGGTTCAAATTCCGACCTAAGCATTCATTTTTCTTTTCATATCATATATATATGGTATGATAAGAAAAATAAATGCCTGGACGGGATTCGAACCCGGAACTCTGAGTCTGTACCTCAGTGTGTTATCCGGTACACCACCAGGCGAATCCAATTCAAACACTTATTTTTCTTATATATATATATATATATATATCATCATCATCGTAGTACATTCACGAATTTAGGCCATTTGTTGACCTGTTTCGGCCTCAAGAGAAACACCATCCAGAAGTCTTTTGAGTGGACGTCCTGGTCTTCTTCTTCCTGCGGGTTGATATCTTAACATTAGTTTGGGTATTCTGTGATCTTCCATTCGATGAACATGTTGTATCCATCTTGACTTATAATCAGAAATTTTGTTTTCTAAAGATTCCATGTGTAATTCTTCTAAGATGTCTTCATTTTTTTTGTGATCTAGTAGTGTGTATCCTGCAGTCCTCCGAAGATATCTCATTTCAGCAGATCTAAGTCTCTGTATATCCTTCTGTTACAACGTCCATACTTCGCTACCATACAAAAGAGTTGGAAGAGCCAGTGTTTTATATAATGTCTGTCCAGAGACTAAAAGGTAGCAGCCCTACCACTGGACTACTTAGCGTCGGGCCAGTAACCTGTCCTAAGGAACTTCAAAACTACTTTCAAGTCTCAACACGAAAAAAGCCAGAAGGAATTGAAATATGACGACCCACAGCAAAGAAATATGGTTAAAAGAAAACGGCACAATGATATATATATATATATATATATATATATATATATATATATATATATATATGTGTGTGTGTGTGTATATATATATATATATATATATATATATATATATTCAGCCTGAATATGTTTGTAATTTATAGACTTCTAAACCGCTCAGTAGATCATGAAAAATTTTACATACATGTTTTCAGTTACAGCAAGTGCTTAGCCGCTATCTCTTATATTCTAAAACTATAAGGCGTAGGAGTACATCTGAAACAAAAATTTAAAAATTGCTCTAGCGGTCACAATTTTCAATCATTCGCAACAAAACTCAGTACGTATTATTAAAATATACCGAGGTAGATATTATCCACATCTTAGCGATATCCGATCATTTGAAGAGGGGGTTTACTTGAAATCCGAAATTAAAAATTTACTCTAGCAACCACCATATTTGTTTCGTCGCAATGTATACCATACAATTTAATTAACCTCTAATTTTCTATTTGCTTATTCAACTAAAATAATATATATATATATATATATATATGACATGATAAGAAAAGTAAATGTTCGGACGGGACTTGAACCCGGACCTCTGGATTGATACCCTAGTGCGCTTCCGATTACGCCACCGACAAGTCTAGTACAAACATTCATTTTTCTTTACATATTCTCATTATTGCAAGATGTAGTGGGAACTCGGTCTCCACTGCCATCTGGTAGCTCCTATCACAAGTAAGCAAATTAAAGAGAATATTTTTACTTTATAGCAGTGACGCTTTATCGATGTTATAATTACATTTTTTACATTGAGCAATGTAAGCTTAATATGACATGATAAGAAAAATAAATGCTCGGACGGGACTTGAACCCGGACCTCTGGATTGATACCCTAGTGCGCTTCCGATTATGCCACCGAGCAAGTCTAGTACAAACATTCATTTTTCTTTACATATTCTCATTAATACTAGATGTAGTGGGAATTCAGTCTCCACTGCCATCTGGTAGCTCCCATCACAAGTAAGGAAATTGTGTGTGTGTGTGTGTGTGTGTGTGTGTGTGTGTGTGTGTGTGTGTGTGTATGATCACACGTAGAAATACATTATATAATGGAAATGGACAGCTAATGACAAATGAGGGAAATTTTGAGGAAGTGGTTGAATTCAAATACCTAGGAACAATAATCACAAATAGGAATGAGATGCACAAATAAGTTAATCATAGGCTCAATTTTGGAAATATGTGCTATTATGCATTGCAGAGACTCTTGATGTCCCAACTCCTTTCAAAAAACGTTAAACTGAAAATACATAAAACTATTATTCTACCAGTTATATTATATGGGTGTGAAACATGGACTCTTACTTTAAAGGAGGAAAGAAGATTACAAGTATTAGAGAATAAAGTACTTAGGAACATTTTTGGACCAAAGAGAGATGAACAGACAGGTGAATGGAGAAGACTACATAACAATACATGGTCTTTATAGGAAGCCAGAT
This sequence comes from Diploptera punctata, assembly GCA_030220185.1. NCBI lineage: Eukaryota > Metazoa > Arthropoda > Insecta > Blattodea > Blaberidae > Diploptera > Diploptera punctata. The sequence continues at coordinate 305,391 of JASPKZ010007565.1, forward strand.
ATAATAAGAAGAGTTCAGTCTCGTAGACTGCGATGGGTAGGACATGTTGCACGTATGGGGAATGAAAGACTTGCATGGAAGCTTCTTGTAGGAAAGCCAGAGGGAAAACGCCCAGTTGGTAGACCAAGAATGAGATGGGAGAATAACATTAACTATGATTTGAGGGAACTAGATTATACAGGGAATGATTGGAAAGCATTAATTCAGGATAGGGATGTATGGAGAGCTTATGTCCGCGCGGTCATGAACCTACGGTTTCGATAGTGCCAGTGAGTAAGTAAGTATATATATAAGTCACGAAAAGAAAAATTAATCCTTGAACCGGGATTTGAACCCGGGACCTCTAACTCTATACGGTGGGGCGTTACCGACCACGCTATGCAGGCATCCCATTGAAAGCATTAATATTTCTTCCTTATATATAATTCTCAAATCATAAGTGATCGCATTGCCATATTAATGCTTCTATAAGAAGATAGCATTTTAATGGGAATATTTTTCTTTATAGTAGTGACGTTTTTCTATTTCGATGTTACAATTAAATTTAGAAAAATGTAAAACCGAGGATGAATATATACAGGGTGTATAAAAAAGGATGGTGCAAACTTACATGGTTGAAAGTACACGATAATAGAAACAACAATGTCCCAGTAAACATGGGTCCGCAAACGAGCCGTAGAACAAGAATGAGGTGGGAGAATAACATTAACTATGACTTGAGGGAAGTAGATTATCCAGGGAATGATTGGAAAGCATTATCTCAGGATAGGGATGTATGGGGAGTTTATGTCCGCGCGGCCATGAACCTACGGGTTCGATAGTGCCAGTAAGTAAGTAAGTAGTAGTAGTAGTACGACTTTATTAGACAAAAAGTAAGATATTTACAATATTATTTACAAATATGGGTCGCACGGACAGTAAGCCGTACGTGCTGTGATAGTCCGTTACAATGAAGTAATAATTGGTACTAGTGTAAAGAAAAATAAACAACAAAAAAATCAATAGCATTACAATTACATAAAGAAAACACAATTATATTACAATTAAATAATAACACAATATCATTATGCACTAAAAGTAAGTAAGTGTGTGTGTGTGTGTGTGCGTGCGTGTGTGTGTGTAGCAGCACACGGCGAGTATTAGATAGCATTATACTGTATAATAACCAGTAATTTGTGGACATTTAAAATGTCAGAACACTATGCGCAATGTACCGTTGTGTGAGGCAGGAATATACACTTCACTTGCGATGAATGGAAACTAATCACGAGTTTTTGAATATGCATATGTTAGCCAGTATATCAATTGTTAACTGATGGTGTATGCTTAGCGATAGATTCAACATTGGTTCAGCGAAATCAACTATAGGTAAATGTTCGTCATTTCATGGGGATCACGTCCCAAACAGGATGGGGATTCACCCCTATTTACTCCCCTCGCAAATGTACCGGACATTCGTGAATCTTTATTAAAAAAGGAAGCGCGATATAGAACCCCTAACCTGGGTTATCTTCGGATGTTATTATTCTAATTAATTTTAATTATATTTTAATGCGTTTAGGATATTAACTTTTGTAGAAATATGTTCAGAATACTGTAGATATATACGAGGGCGGATCGGAAAGTAACGCACAATAATTTTTTTTAAAAAGTTTAATAGTAAATAAAAGGAAAAAAATCACAAATGAACTTACATCTTTTACCTACTTTTCGACATAGTCACCAACTTTCTCAACACATTTTTCCCATCGTGTTACCAGTTTCAATATGCCCTGTTCGTACAAGTCCGTTTGGTTAGAGTCTAGCCATCTGAGCACTGCTGATTTCACTTCCACATCTGTCTCAAAGCGTTTGCCGGCCAGGAATTTCTTCATGGGACCAAACAGATGAAAGTCCGATGGTGCAAGATCCGGACTGTATGGTGGATGCTGGAGCACCTCCCAACCAAATTAGGCGATTTTCTGACGAACGACAGCAGCAACATGGGGGCGAGCATTGTCATGAAGAAGTTTAACGTTAATGTTGTGACGTTTGTCACGAATGGCACGACGCAACTTCACCAAAGTTTTAATGTAGGCCGCAGCATTCACAGTGGTCCCGTGTTCTGCAAAGTCCACCAATAAAACACCATGCATATCCCCTCTGACATTCTGCGGGATTGCTGCTGTTGTCGGCCGGCCGGAGCGTGGCGAATCACTAAGGTTCACGCGTCCCTCTTGGAAGAATGTGCACCACCTGGAGACATTGCTACGGTCCATACAATCATCCCCATACACGCCACGCATGTCCCTGTGAATTTCACTGTGTTTATGCCCTTTGGTCCACAAAAATCGAACAACACTTCTCTGTTCCTCACAGGTGGACGACTGTAGCATGCGCGCCATCTTTGTTGCATAGTTCAAGCTTCTCTCGCAAGAGGTGCACCTGAGAAAAAAATACCATCTATAGTGAAAACTTTAAACTATATCTCTGTGAAATTTCAACATTCTAGCTGCAATACCAAGGCAGAAAAAAAATATTGTGCGTTACTTTCCGATCCGCCCTCGTATTAATAAGTGTATAATGAAAATTAATAAGATGTTCAAAAAAAACAATTCGTATGACTGGCCGTAGTCCAGTTTTGTTGAAACTCGATGTTTCGTAGTATTCTGGTAGGCATCTTCAGGAAATTCTACGTTCTCTCTGTGAACTCCACAACTGTCGGCTGTTGACTGGTTGTACGTTGGAAACAGTTTCCCTATTTATAGGCGGCCGTGCTTACAATTTTACAAATTCGTATGAAATTCCGATTTACGAAGAGATTTGTGATTTGCGTTTTTTTTTTTCATTTCATTTTTATATCTTCCTCTTCTTCTTCTTAATCATGATTTGTAGGATTTCCATCCTGTTTATTTCCAAAATCACTCCTCTGTGAAGACGTATTGGACGTGCATTCACTGTCTATCCGTCTCTTGGCTGGACTTCCTCTTGTTCTTCTTCCGTTCATTGGTCTATCTTCTGTAGCTCTTTTTTGCAAGTCCGTTGTCTTCTATTCTTTCTATATCATTTATAGCCTATATACTACTATGAAATACCGAAAATTAGAAATGCTAGTATCTCCGCTATATGTCTGTGTCGACATTCAGTAATAATAATAATAATAATAATAATAATAATAATAATAATAATAATAATAATAATAATAATAATAATAATAATAATAATAACGTTCTATTTATTCTGGCAGAGTTAAGGCCATAAGGCCTTCTCTACCACTCAACCAGCACAAATACAAATAAATATTTGACAAATATAGATATACACTACACTATTTATAAACCGTTAAAGATACATTAATGTAGCAATGTAAATTTCATGTACAAACAACATTTTATACGATAATAACAATAATGATACTTACGATAATAATAATAATAATTATAATAATAATATAATTATAATAATATAATAATAATAATAATAATAATAATATAATATAAATATGATAAATTATACGAGAAACGGCAATATATATATATATATATATATATATATACCTTACACTGGGTAATAATGAAGTCGAGGTTAGAGCAAATATAAATTTATAGAATAGAATATGGAATTTATTGCCTTTTTTTTCAGAATAAAGAAAATACATATGCATTTACATTGCGCACGGGCCTGCTTGGCCGTACGTGCATTATTTTTCCATGAATAAAAAATTAAATTAATAATATAAACAAATACCTACAAATACACCTGTATCAAAAAACAATAACGGGCTACATATAAGTAAAATCTATGTCTGCACTAAATCAAAATAATACATATCTACATTCATCCCCATTCCGTACATTAATATTAAAAAAAAAATGCTAGAAAACAAATTAGAAAAACAAAAGCACACACACATACACCCACACACCCCCACACATATACACACCGCACGCTCATACCCCCCTCCCCCCGTCACTGCAGACATTAAATGCACTATCAGACTATTCAACTTATCAGACCTACTTATTATATAACATGATTAAAGATCGAAAACAAAGACCATATTGAGATTCTTCTTATTGTTAATACATATATCCTTAATCTACAATTTGTTATATCTCAATTTTCTTACTGTACCCAAAAATTTGCATGTTTTTGATTCAACTCTCGATCCGTCCTAAAAGATCCCAACACGCCACTCTCCCTCGATCCGACCTGAGAAATCTCTCCGGCAACATCTGTAATCTAAGTTGTTCTGTCTCTCTACAGAATGCTATAATATGCTGCCAGTTTTCATGGTCATCGCATAGTGGACATAGTTTAATGCCTTTCTCATTTGTTAAATTATGGGCCATCCATCCCCCCAAATGAAACCATGCAATAGCACTTTTATCATCCCCATCCAAAGAGTCAATATATTTCTCCCTTCCCCACGAAAGTTTCAGTTCCGTCTGCAGGGTGAGCGATATTTTCTGGCTACACTCTGCTTCTATATACTGTCTGTCTATATCGATTAGTCTCTTCTTAACTGTCCTCCAAACATTTCTATTATTCCGCGTACTCCTTTCCCATACCCAACCCATCCCTATGCCCTTCAATCCCCTTTCTACACCGATTACCCAATCTCCCGAAACACACTGCTTTTCTGTTCATTGTAACACTCTGCTCTAAGCGAGTCCTGATTCCCGTTTATTATGTCCAACCAATACTTAATAGCCATAATTTTGCCCCTTATTGTGTCCGAAAATGTACCGAATTCCTTCAGTATGCCACAATTTGAAGTCCCCGTTGCTAATCTCATCGCTTTCTTAAGAAACATAGGTTGAATTTTATCTAGTGTCCCCGTTCGTTCCCAACCCCATAATTCTGAGCCATATTTCTTTTAAAAGATGCCAATGTCTGGCAGCCCCTTATTTCTTGTGGTAGGGAATTCCAGTTGCGAGACGTGAAGATAGTATATGACATGGAGTGATGTGATGTCCTATGTTGCGGTATATTACGGTGTTTCACAATAACATATATATGTTACCGTTTTATGCTTAATTAATTTTATTGTATGAAGTTTTCAAACTTCTGAACAAATCAATTGATAACATGACTATCGATCGTGAAAGCCTGCATTCTATGTACAAAGGAATTGGTTGGCAATGCGCCTGATTAATATGATCAGACTAACCGGCACTACGAACTTGTCGGAGAAGTTGCCGATGGTTCTTGGCGATCCCATAAAGTGACTTAAAATGATCTTGCACATCGTCAATTCGTTTCCGAAAAAAAAATCTCTTGCTCAATTAAGGAACATAAAACCGTATGTAGGCCTTTTATATACACACTCCCAATATCTTTTAAAATGAAAAAATTAATAATTGACCGTTGAAATCTTCTGAGAAGTTCATGAATAATTGACCTTTGAGAATGATTCGGGCAGGACAACATCTGTCGAGTCCGTTAGCATATATACACTCATTCATAACAACACTAGCACATTATTTCCTCTCTCTGTATCTCTCATCCAAGCATCTTTCTATAGCCTATATTGTTCATTGTAGTGTGACTTCGTCCTTTGTGCAGACATAGTACACAAAGTAAATACATTATTAAGCCTATTTAACCAAACCATTTAATAAAGAGTGAAATGTAATACTGCACATTGAAGTTTTCTGAATCAGTAATTTAAATGTCTTTGTTGAACCCCAATTTTTAACATAACATCTTTAGATGTCCTTTCACAAATGTTTACTCTACCCAATAATTTACCTCCCTTAAGTGATCCACATAATGTCAAATATACAATTGTTCAGCCTACAAAATAGCATTTACATAAATTACTTCACGATATCTAATCATTTACTTCCTTCTGAGGGAAGCCATACTCATTATTTATACGCCTTGAAAAAAATCCATAGATCCTTGTGTGGTTAAATTCCACTACGTTTTGAACCAGGTTCGAGCACACAAACCACAGACAGGTTCATTGGTGTCGAGGTTTGAATCCGTGACCTCCAGAATACTGGGCTTAAATGCTATCCCTTGAGCCACCTCCCTTAGTCACGGGATTTATTCACAATATTAATTTAAAATTCAATAAACATAATAATATTAAGTTCTAATAGTTAACAATTATATTTAATGCTAGTTTCATTAAGTTTTTTTTTTCTAATTGCATTTTCTCTGATTTTTTTAAAATAAGTTGGTAGGCGATATAAAATTCCTTATATCAAGTATGCAGGGGGTTACTCTTTTAAAGAGGTAGTTAAGTGTATTGGAATAACAAATGAATTGTGACTATGAAAGTTTAATAAGTGAAGCTTATTAAGTTTCCCGGTAAAACACAGCAACATCAAGAACCTAATTATCTGAGGCCGGGACTTAAGAAAAAACTTCCTGTTGTTGATAAAAACGATTGGGAATTTTTAATGAGACTAAGAAAGAAATCTCGAATGTACTCATTAAAGAACGGTTGGTAGATTTGTGCTTTTACATGGCCATTATACAGAAAAAAGGTAGGAAACAGATTTCCTGTTTTATCTTTCCTAATATATTTCATCCTTTACTTTTTAATATGTTTCTATCTGCTCTCTATTGATTTATGTATTTACTTATTTATTTATATATTCTCTTTCAATGTGTTTTCATTGTTCATTTTTTATTACAATTTTTGAACGGTTTTGTTTCGACTTCATATTTTATCATTCTATGCACTTTTTCTCTCATGTTGTTTAATTTTTTATACCTGTATTATCTTGCTTTTTATTTCTTCTTTTCGTCATATCTCTTCCTTGTATTTTTTTTCTTCTAGCGTCCTTATTTTTCTTCATTTTTTCCCTTGATTTGATTTTTTCTATTATCTATAGGTCTTTATTTTCATTCTTCTGCTTTAATAATTTTTTCCTCATATCTAATCTCTTTCTTTTTCTTCTTTTTGTCATACATGTCCCAATTGTTTCTTCCTGTTTTTCCTTTACGTTCTTTTCTCTTTCCTTTCATTTTTTCTTCTTTTTTATTTTATTTCTTCTTTGCCTTTTTTTATGTACTTTTATTTCATCATTTTTGTTTTACTTTTCTTTTCTGGATTTCTATTTTTTAATTATTATTTCTTTCCCACTTTTTATTTTTTCTCTTTTCCGTATATCTTTCGACGATTTTTCCCCTTCCTTCTACTTTATCTTTTCGTTTTCTACATTTTTGGTTGCTAATTAACTTAATATTTAGTGATATTCATAATCAGTGCCAGTAATGTTGTTAAAACAGCTTCAGTCGTTTCCATTTTAATTAAATTGAATGAAAGGCTATAAAATTGTCATCTCTCAAAATACTCCCCAGTATTCCAGACTTATTTTATGATCCAGCGTGTATGAAATCCTAAATAATGCAGTTTCGTCCTTAGGAAACAGAATACAGTTTATATAGATTTGAAAGCAAGTCCCAATGGAAGTGGACAGAATAGAGCCTTAGTAACTGCGTCCAATGGGTGGGTGACCACAACGCTGCCAACTTCTCGGCATCTGAACGTAGAATTAAATCCCAACCCTCAAACCCCTCATCCATTCTATTACAAAGTCCAGAAAATGAAGGACTCAAACCAAGACTGCCATCTCAATTCATGACAAGAACCAATTCAATAAGGTCTAATCTCCTGCGACTTGTCGTCCCCTATTCTCAATCATAATACACGTACTGTTTGCATGGACTAGAGTCGTCAAAAGCAAGCTAAAATAGTAACAAACAAATACTCGAGCGTTTCAAGAGAAAGTCATATGAAAATATAGGAACACATTCTATTGAAATACATACTTCTAGACTCCATGCCTTATTTGTATGCAATGGCATAAAAAGCTTAAGTATCCTTATATGTAAATCACTACCATTATTTAACGATTAGCAATTCCTTACTAAGCATCCCAGAGTTTTGTGGTTCTATTCCTAGCTATATCTCAGTTTTACTAATATTCTAGAACGAAATCCTCTCAGCCTCATAAGGAAAATACTTGCATTTGAAATAAGTTAAGATATTGACACCTGGATAGAGGATTGTGTCGTGTTTCTTACTATATAGCTCGCTACACTGTCATCCGGTAGGTAATCGAGAGTTTCTTTTTAATCTGAAACCACTGTAAAATCGCTATAAATCCATGTGCTTGTAAATTATGTGACCACAAGAAATAATATAGTCAGTGACAGCTCTTTGTAGCTATAGGAGTAAAAAAAGTAAAGTGATCCCACAACAGACCCGGAGGCCCTTGGGGTAGTAGGAGGTTAAGGCTCCCACTTTTTTCTAGACAATCGGCACTTTTGTCAGCCGGGTTGTCAGCCCTGCGTGACGGCCGCCTTTACCCCAGAACAAGCGTCTGGTACTCATTTCCGTTAGAGGCTGAGTCGACCCCAGGGCCATAGTGCCGCCAGAGGGTTTGGGTCAGTTTAAAAATCCTGACCCCAACGGGACTTGAACCCTCGACCCTCCGGCTTGTAGCTCAGTGCCTTAACCACTACGCTACGGCGTGCCCCAGCTATAGGAGTGAATGGGTTATTAAACTTTATGCACAACAAAATGCTATGATTGCAGTGAAAAACCTGCCCTCGGACAGACTTTCTATGGATGGATGGATGGATGAATATACCATTATCAAAGTTATTATTGTTATACCTCCCTAAAAATGTTCTTGTAGTGTTAGAAAACGTGAGGGGAAAAAATCCTGTAGGGGATGCAATGCTCCGAAAGAAATTTCCAATGAAGAATTCCACCACAGCTTTAGACTTCATAGATCTCACAGGGTGAAGCACAACATATTTAGAGAAGCCATCTACTACAGCTAGAACAGCAACATTTCCTCGCTTAGAGCGAATCAGGGGACCAAAAAAATAAAGAGTCTTTGCACAGGAGCTGTGGAAGCCTCCGCAGAATAAAAACCTACTTTCGTATTAGAGGCGGGTTTTGCTCGTTGGCAATAGACGCAGTTCAAGATATATTTACGAATGTCGTCGTTCAGACAGGGGCAATAATACTGTCTGTGAAGTTTTTCAATAGTTTTGTCAATGCCCAAATGCATGCCGAGTGGGGAATCATGATAATACTTAAGCAAGACAGATCGCAATATCACAGGGACCAAAACACGATTCTTAGGACCTTTTCGAGGATTGTATACTAACAGACCTCTATTCAAAACGAAGTCAGGGTTATTAATACCAGCTTTTACTTGAGCATATAATCTTCTACATTCGTTATCTTCCTGCTCATACAGCTTACGATATTTAAATGATGCAGGAAAATTCGATAGAAGATTGATTTGAGGAGTTTCTGAAAAGTTTTCTTCTTGAAATAATCACGATAGACCATCCGCTACAGCATTTGCAGACCCTCTAACATGAATCACTTCAAAATTAAAAACAGAAAGACGTACAACCCACCTACAAATTCTACCAAGCGTCCCACAATCTTTGTGTAACCAAGAATATGCTTGATTATCAGAATGAACTACAAAACGGTTGTGTTCCAGAAAAGTACGGAACTTTTCATAACCGAAGACAATAGCCAGAATTTCTTTCTCATGTATGTTATACTTGATTTCGGCTTCATTTAAAGTGCGACTAGCATATCCCACAGGTGCTAATTTGCTGTCAACCTCTTGGTTAAGAACCGCACCTAATGCCTTATCACTGGCGTCGCATTGGAAAATAAATTTCTTATCAAAGCCAGGAACCTGCAAAGTCAGAGCTTCGCAAAGAGCTAATTTAAGACGTTGAAACGACGCTTCACATACCTGACTCCACAATAATTTAGTCTTCTTCTTCTTCAAATTATGTAATGGAATAGCGATCCGAGAAAAACTGGGAATAAACTTGACATAAAAGCCTACCATTCCCATGAAGCTCCTAACGCCTTAAATTCTTAGGTGTAGAAAGATTCTTAATAGCTTCAACTCTCTCTCTGGATTAACTTGAATGCCTTCGGCCGATAACAAGTGACCCACAAATTTAATTTTAGAACAACCTAGAGTGATCTTCTCAGGATTGACAGTAAATCCCTTTTCACCTAATCGTTTGAAGACTTATCTTAAGTGAACAAGATGTTGTTCATATCAGGAGAATAGACTATGAGATCATCACAATATTGAAAGACATATTTATATTTAAGATCTCCAAATAATTGTCTAACTCTCGACTCAATATTTGGCTCAAACCCATAGGCAACATATTAAAATCTTAAATAACATTAGGAGTTATGAAAGCAGTGTACTTTCTACTAGCTGGAGTCAACGGTATTTGAAATAAATAATAGTTTAAAAAAACTAAAACAACACGCTTTATTAAGAAACCGAACTAAAAAATGAAAAATAATTTTAATTTCCAACACACTTGGGATAAAATTAATGTAGTCAACAAAAATATAATCTCCAACACATTTAGAATAAAATTAGAGTTATCTACAAAACAATAAGCGTGGGGTGCTCTATATCAATTAATATATTTGATAATAAACAGGTATTGGTAATAGTAAAGTATCTAAGAAGAAAATGTAAAGACCATAAAAAGCACCCCACGCTTTTGATGGTAAAATTATGCTTTATAGATAACTCTAGTTTTATTCTAAATGTGTTGGAGATTATCTTTTGTTGACCACATTAATTTTATCCCTAGCGTGTTGGAAATTAAAATTATTTTTCATTTTTTAGTTCGGTTTTCTAATAAAACGTGTTGTTTTAGTTTTTTTAAAACTATTATTTATTCTTGCAAAACGTTGAGGAATTTCCCGGGAAAATTTTGGCTATAAAAAAGCTAAAGGCGTTGAACCCCTTCAGCCCTAAACGTCATCCTTTGTAGTGAAAAACGTGAAAAAAGTAGCATTTTGGACGCTTAAATGACTTAAGCAGCCTAAACCATAACAAATACATCAAATTAATGTACACAGAATTGAATATCTCAAAATCGTCTGTAAATAAGGCCGCGGCAGCATATGTCTAACTTTTACGGATAACTCACAATAACAAATTTTGTTTTTCATTGATACCAAGAAAATCGGGATAAGTAGATTCCTAGGCAACACGGAGTAATCAGCGCGGTGTATAAAAATAACTACAATATAAATTTATAATAACTTTTCCTTTTACTAAACATAAAAACACATTAATTGTCATTTGTTTAGGCGTAGCAGCGGACGTCGGGAAATAGCTAGTTTATAACATAAGAAATATGAGTTTTTTAATTTTCGTTATAAAAAATTATACTCTCTAGTAATTCTACCCGAGGGCAGGCCTTTCATTGAAATCATAGCATTTTCATTTCATGCTTTGTAGCTTTACTAAGAAACTATATGTGTGGGTAGCTGCCCTTTAATTTACAAATCGGTGAGGGTTGATGATAATGATGACCGGATGATTTTTGGGGACCGTTGGGCCCTAAGCTTCCTGACATTTGTCTTACAGGTGTGGAAAACCCCTAAAAAAACCTCACGCAATAATGAATCAGAATTTCACAAATTTAAATGAAACATATTTATATTAAAATTGAATAATCTCTTCTGATTACGAATAAAATATCCGGCTTTAAGGTGTGCGTAGTCGAGTATAATATTCTCAATTTAATGTAACTTGGTCAGCACCTCTAAACTTTCTATACAACTCATGATCTTTCTAATTCTCCAAATAGTCTTATCTTGCATTGAATCCCTTTACAATATCTTCCGTTCAAATACACCAACCATCAGGTCAATATACTTGCATATTGACTATAAACCGAAGTATTGCAGAAAAAAAAAGACTTTACGTAAACATTTGTGAACTTAAATTAAACAAATGACATCTGTTCCTTACATTACCGCCATCCGCGACAATATGATACATGTCTAATACTTTCCTTTGTAGTGAGTCACCGGAGTCCATGGGTTACTTATATTAAAAACACATACAACATCCATAAACAATCCGGTTCTCTTCTGCATTTTAGAAAATGGAGAATTCTGCTCGATTAAATAACTAGCTTGGTTTTTTTCAACAGACATTTCTGTGTTGTTAGAAAATTATAAACAACACAAACAAATGGAAATACTTTTCATAAAATACAACAAAAACGATTTTGTAATATTAATATATTTACAAGCTAAGGTAACATTAATGATAAAGAATCCACTTTATACAGAATTACGTTAACAATAATAAAGTTATACAACTAAACCTAATTACACAATATGTTAAGATGTATTTACATAAGTTAAGGTTGCTATTAAAATTATTAGCATTAAGTTAAAATATAAATACGGCTAACAGTTCACCACAGATGATATATTATGTACACTGTTTGAAGACGATTCTTGAAATTCTAAGTATTGTATAATGCTAAACAATCTACTTTGTGAAGAATTACATTAACTACGATGAAGTTATACAGTTAAACCTAAATACACACTAAGTTATATATTTACATGAATTAAACTTACTATTTAAAATTATTAGCATTAAATTCATATGTAAACAACAGTTAAACACAGAATATATAATAACACTATTTGAATTTGTTGCTTAAAAATTATAAAAATTGACCTGTCGTACGAATTAATCTCTCACGGACCTAATGATAGTGATAACATTGATAATTCTGATATAAAAATTAACTTTTTTCTACATAAATACTTTCACAGAGAGAATTTGTATAACGTTGTCATAAGTAAAATATTACAAATAGAAGAACATATTGCATATAGTATACACTATTGTTGTAGAAGATCCGAATTATTGTGATGGCGTTAGTATCCCACAAGAAGTGCAAAAATCTTCAGTAAGAACGCTCGTGAGTGGAAGAAAACACAGTGAGAAGCTCACACCTCTACTACAATGGAGGAGCAATTTCATAGCCCATGGAAGTTGTTCTCCGGAGTGTCGGGGAGCACAATGTGGGACATTTTCGCCTCTTCTCCCACTGGAGGATCCCGATATTATTCTTGTTTCTCCCTCGGGAGTCGGGGAAAATGTGGTGGGATATTTTCGCCTCTTCTCCCACTGGAGGGTCCCGATATTATTCTTGTTTATCCCTCGGGAGTCGGGGAAAATGTTGTGGGATGTTTTCGCCTCTTCTTCCCACTGTAGGATCCCGATATTATTTCTTGTTTCTTTTCTTCTTGTTCTCCTCGGGAGTCGGGGAAAATGTGGTGGGATGTTTTCGCCTCTTCTCCCACTGGAGGATCCCGATATTAGCCTGTTTCTTCTTCTTTCTCTCCTCGGGAGGCGGGGAAAATGTTGTGGGATGTTTTCGCCTCTTCTCCCACTGGAGGATCCCGATATTATTCTTGTTTCTCCCTCGGGAGTCGGGGAAAATGTTGTGGGATGTTTTCGCCTCTTCTCCCACTGGAGGATCCCGATATTATTCTTGTTTCTCCCTCGGAAGTCGGGGAAAATGTGGTGGGATGTTTTCGCCTCTTCTCCCACTGGAGGAACCCGATATTATTCTTGTTTCTCCCTCGGGAGTCGGGGAAAATGTTGTGGGATATTTTCGCCTCTTCTCCCACTGGAGGTTCCCGATATTATTCTTGTTTCTCCCTCGGGAGTCGGGAAAATGTTGTGGGATGTTTTCGCCTCTTCTCCCACTGGAGGATCCCGATATTATTCTTGTTTCTCCCTCGGGAGTCGGGGAAATGTGGTGGGATGTTTTCGCCTCTTCTCCCACTGGAGGATCCCGATATTATTCTTGTTTCTCCCTCGGGAGTCGGGGAAAATGTTGTGGGATGTTTTCGCCTCTTCTCCCACTGGAGGGTCCCGATATTATTCTTGTTTCTCCCTCGGGAGTCGGGGAAAATGTTGTGGGATGTTTTCGCCTCTTCTCCCACTGGCGGATCCCGATATTATTCTTGTTTCTCCCTCGGGAGTCAGGGAAAATGTTGTGGGATGTTTTCGCCTCTTCTCCCACTGGAGGGTCCCGATATTATTCTTGTTTCTCCTTCGGGAGTCGGGGAAAATGTTGTGGGATGTTTTCGCCTCTTCTCCCACTGGAGGATCCCGATATTATTCTTGTTTCTCCCTCGGGGGTCGGGGAAAATGTTATTATTCTTGTTTCTCCCTCGGGAGTCGGGGAAAATGTTGTGGGATGTTTTCGCCTCTTCTCCCACTGGAGGGTCCCGATATTATTCAAGTTTCTCCCTCGGGAGTCGGGGAAAATGTTGTGGGATGTTTTCGCCTCTTCTCCCACTGGAGGATCCCGATATTATTCTTGTTTCACCCTCGGGAGTCGGGGAAAATGTTGTGGGATGTTTTCGCCTCTTCTCCCACTGGAGGATCCCGATATTATTCTTGTTACTCCCTCGGGAGTCGGGGAAAATGTTGTGGGATGTTTTCGCCTCTTCTCCCACTGGAGGATCCCGATATTATTCTTGTTTCTCCCTCGGGAGTCGGGGAAAATGTTGTGGGATGTTTTCGCCTCTTCTCCCACTGGAGGATCCCGATATTATTCTGTTTCTCCCTCGGGAGTCGGGGAAAATGTTGTGGGATGTTTTCGCCTCTTCTCCCACTGGAGGATCCCGATATTATTCTTGTTTCTCCCTCGGGAGTCGAAGGAAAATGTTGTGGGATGTTTTCGCCTCTTCTCCCACTGGAGGATCCCGATATTATTCTTGTTTCTCCCTGTCGGGAGTCGGGGAAAATGTTGTGGGATGTTTTCGCCCTCTTCTCCCACTGGAGGATCCCGATATTATTCTTGTTTCACCCTCGGGAGTCGGGGAAAATGTTGTGGGATGTTTTTCGCCTCTTCTCCCACTGGAGGATCCCGATATTATTCTTGTTTCTCCCTCGGGAGTCGGGGAAAATGTTGTGGGATGTTTTCGCCTCTTCTCCCACTGGAGGATCCCGATATTATTCTTGTTTCTCCCTCGGGAGTCGGGGAAAATGTTGTGGGATGTTTTCGCCTCTTCTCCCACTGGAGGATCCCGATATTATTCTTGTTTCTCCCTCGGGAGTCGGGGAAAATGTTGTGGGATGTTTTCGCCTCTTCTCCCACTGGAGGATCCCGATATGTATTCCTTGTTTCTCCCTCGGGAGTCGGGGAAAATGTTGTGGAATGTTTTCGCCTCTTCTCCCACTGGAGGGTCCCGATATTCTTCAAGTTTCTCCCTCGGGAGTCGGGGAAAATGTTGTGGGATGTTTTCGCCTCTTCTCCCACTGGAGGATCCCGATATTATTCTTGTTTCTCCCTCGGGAGTCGGGGAAAATGTTGTGGGATGCTTTCGCCTCTTTTCCCACTGGAGGGTCCCGCTATTTTCATGTTTCTCCCTAAGGAGTCGGAAAAAATGTTGTGGGATGTTTTCGCCTCTTCTTCCACTGGAGGGTCCCGATTTTC
The DNA here is from genome assembly GCA_030220185.1 of Diploptera punctata. Taxonomy (NCBI): domain Eukaryota; kingdom Metazoa; phylum Arthropoda; class Insecta; order Blattodea; family Blaberidae; genus Diploptera; species Diploptera punctata. The sequence continues at coordinate 320,682 of JASPKZ010007565.1, forward strand.
TTCAAGTTTCTCCCTTGGGAGTCGGAGAAAATGCTGTGTGATTTTGTGGAATCTTGTCTCATGAAGGGTCTGATATTATTCAAATTGCTGTCTGGGTAGTGAATGTTATGGTATGTTTTTCTCCTCTATTTTACTGTGGATGGTCTTAATATGCTTCAAGTTGCTGTCTCGAGTGTTGGAGGCGTGTATTGCGGATATCTATTCTGGGTTTGATTGACGATCTCGATATGATTCTCTCTAGGACTATTTCATCTCTTCCCCCCCGTATAATTGCTCTCATTATTCAGAGCGACATTAATATAATTATTTTTCATTTTACTTTGAATTGCTGTGGTACTGAATAACATAATTAATCTCCTATATTCCTTGTGTTTTAATTTGTATTGTTTTAATTACAATTTAGAGCTTCATTTTTGGTCAAATGTTTGTTTAGGATTTCTTTAATTGTTTTTTACTTAGTTTCTTTCTGTACTTAAACACATTTTTTCCTTGTTGATGAAGTTCACTTTATAATTGTGTAGCTTGCTAAAATTTGTCTTTTCTTCATTGTCCAGAGTTTAATATAGGCCTACATTTGTTTATTTCAGTAATTTAGTCACCCATTACCTAATATATTCTCATTTACTGTAACAAATTATTTATAACTTAAGGCAGTCAGTTTTGTGCATTTTTATCGTTGGTATTATCTCTTTTTTATTATAGGGCCTATTAATTTTTTATGTAACTTACTGGAATTTTTTTTATATAATTTCATTGTCGACAGTTTTCATAGCAGTTGTTTAATCTAGGAGTTTACAATACCGTTTTATGGAGCAAATGCATATCAGGGCTCCGTACATTCTCTATACTCACTTATTTGTGACAAATAATTTTAATTGTATTAGTTTACTACTATATTTATATCATTCTCAGTTCGTCGACTAAATAACATGCATGGCCTACTTTCTTTATGCTCAATTATTGTAAGAAATCTGTTTTAACTTATGTCTGTAGAATTTATCCTTTTAATTCTTTCTGATTTCATTTTATTTGCGCAGAATTTATAGAATATTTTGTAAATGTTACCTGAAATAACTTAATATTAAATTGTACAGTTTCATAGCAACTGTGTTACAATAACAGTCGCATGAAATTAACAATTGCTGTTGTGACCAGGGTACAATTTTTGTCGCGTCGCGTTGTTTGTATTGTTATTAACTTAGAACAAAAAATGATATCAATAAAATATGCGACGCGTCAAATCGAAGTCATATTCTTTGTCATCCGGAGAGGATGTAAGAGAGGTTTACCACCTGGTCACGAACATTATAATTAAAAAGTATTTTTTTAATAAATGTAATTTATGTTATTATCGTTTGAGTAGTCTATATCGTGAACTTACGATCGCAATTGCAAAAATATTTTGATTTATATAAATATAAGTATGAGGCGCTGATTACAAAAATGTATAAACTCCCCGTCGCCAACAACACTGTAATCTACAAAGAGTTGATATTCCGCTCGCAATGGATCATACCTAGCATGATATCATGACTTCAGTAACTTTTGATTTCATAGACACTTTTTCTCTAGCTAATGTATTTATTTGTCTCCTCTTCTGGTTGATTCGCTCGGGACATGCCGTGACAGAATTCATATCAATGCTACCAACATCAAAAATGGTGTCATTTCCCGATTACCCAATCGCTATAAAATAAAAATATGTAACATCATCATCCATGCAAGTATTAGGCCGTGTGGCCTGTTACGGTCTCAAAGAGGAATTTTCCATCCAGCGCTTTTTTGGACGTCCCAGCGATCTTTTGCCTTAGGAGCAGTAATGAAGCATGGCTTTCGGAATTCTGTGAGGATTTCCAGTTGTTCTGGTAGTATTTTTTACCTTATGATGGAGAACGGGTTCTACATTCAACTCTTCCATAATTCCCTAATTTATTTTATGGTCCCACTTTGCATAGCCTGCTATACGCGCATATATCGCACCCCATTTGCTGTTATTCGGCTTTCATCTCTTCTTCACATTGTCCATGCTTCACTCCCATACCTTTACTGGTCTTGCAAGAACCTTATAAAGCTTAATCTTATGTTCCTTTGTACTAAAGATGGTTTCATAATACTATTAATTATCCCTGTTGTTTTTTGTGAAATTTGTGATTCTCTTTGCTATATCAGCCTCATCTTGAAATGTTAAATTATAACACAAATAATAAAATTAAGTTGTTCGTTCTAAAATGTCATCGTCCAAAACAATTTTGCTAGATATAGGATATTTCCCTCAAAAGGCCATAAAATATCCAGTAAATATTTAAATATTTCATATAGGTATCAAACCACTTCGTAGACTGTTATAAAGTTTTACTATTTTAATAACAATAACCTGCTTTGAATTATTTATAATATAAATAATAGTTTTAAAAAACTAAAACAACACGCTTTATTAGAAAACCGAACTGAAAAATGAAAAATAATATTAATTTCCAACACGCTTGGGATGAAATTAAAGTGGTCAACAAAAAAATCATATCCAACACATATAGAATAAAACTAGAGTTATCAACAAAAAGAAAATAATTTTACCATCAAAAGCGTGGGGTTCTCTATATCAATTAATATATTTGATAATAAACAAATACTCGTAAAAGTAAAGTCTCTAAGAATAAAATGTAAAAACCATAAAAAGCATCCCACGCTTTTGATGCTAAAATTATTTTCTTTTTGTTGATAACTCCAGTTTTATTCTATATGTGTTGGAGATGATTTTTTTGTTGACCACTTTAATTTTATCCCAAGCGTGTTGGAAATTAAAATTATTTTTCATTTTTTATTTCAGTTTTCTAATAAAGCGTGTTGTTTTAGTTTTTTAAAACTATTAATTATTTTTTATTTTTAGTTTTAATATTTTACTGAATAAGAAAAAATGTAAATATATTTAAATTCGATACTATTGTAGTATGAGCTAAAAGTAATACTCTTCTGAAAAAATCCTCCTAGCCGGATTTGAACCAGCGACCTATGGATTACTGAAATTATATACCACTAGAGTTCAGTAAACACAATCAGTAAACATACGTTAACTAAAAAAAAGTAACTTGTAATCAAATTCATGTGTCAGATAATACAAATAATTTAACAAAAAAATTCATATTCTTGACCGTTATATAAGTTGAAAGAAAGTATATGAATGAAATAATATAAATTAACAAACTCGGTCATCAATGATTAAAAAAACAATAATAATAATATTCAAGCATACATACAAGCACACAATCCAGTCCAGCCGAGGGCTAGGGTCCACAGTTCGGTTGCCCTACCCTGGCTTGCGGGACTGATGAAACAAAACAGCTCACTCGAGCTATAGTAAAACTGACCACGACGACACTTAAGATGATGATGATGATCCTGATACTAACTTGCATAGCTTATTTGAGGCTTTCGATAATGAGGGGAAGTTGCGCAGTCACACGCAGCGCAGAAGGAAAGGAGAGGGAGGTACGTAGAAGAGAGGGACAACGAAGATAGGAATTTGGCACTGTTTTATAACATCACTGTAGAGGGAAGACATGATGACGTAGTTGTTACGTACCGAAAAAGTGATTTCGGTAAGTAAAGTGATCCCACAACAGGCCCAGAGGTCCTTGGGGTAGTAGGAGGTTAAGGCTCCCACTTTTTCTAGACAATCAGCCCTTTATGTCAGCCGAGTTGTCAGCCCTGCGTGAAGGCCGCCTTTACCCCTAGAACAAGCGTCTGGTACTCATTTCCGTTAGAGGCTGAGTCGACCCCAGGGCCATAGTGCCGCCAGAGGGTTTGGGTCAGTTTAAAAATCCTGACCCCAACGGGACTTGAACCCTCGACCCTCCGGCTTGTAGCTCAGTGCCTTGACCACTACGCTACGGCGTGGTACATTGCAATATAGTATATCGAGTAGTATTTATTCAACTATGTTGAAAATAACTTGTTTACAGATTAATAAATGTTACTTTGAAAAGTCTGTATGTATAATGCGATCCTACAGTATGACCTCCATGTTACATATGTTGCTTTCACATTGTGAAAGAAATAACCTTCATTTACATAAACATTATAGTGTGTTGTAACCATAGTCCATTTACGAATTTAGACCATTTGTTGACCTGTTTCGATCTCAATAGAAACACCATCCTAAATTCTATTGAGTGGACGTCCTGGTCTTCTTCTTCCTGCAGGTTGATAGCTTAACATTTGTTTGGGTATCCTGTGATCCTACATTCAATGAACATGTTGCATCCACCTTGACTTATAATCAGACAGTTTGTTTTCTATTCCATGTGTAATTCTTCTAAGATGTCTTCATTTTTGTATGATCTAGTAGTATATGTCCTGCAGTCCTTTGAAGATATCCCATTTCAGCAGATCTTAGTTTCCATATATCCTTCTGTTTCAATGTCCATACTTCGCTACCATCAGTAAGAGCAAGTGTTTGCTATACTTTTATGATTTAATGTTTTTGGACTAACTGTGGCTTGAAAATAGTATTAACCCTAAAATCCTTTAAAATTGTGATATTTTTGTATTTACATCCTTTTCTTCTTCATATGAGATATTGCATCTTGCATATATAAAATTATACACTTGCTCCAAAATTTATTTTCTCTAGTTTTTGTATGATTAACTTCTTGTTTAGCTGAGACTAATTGATCCCCTATTGATTTTGCTGAAGGTGAATGTGAAATACCAATAATTTTACTTGTGACAATTGTTGCACGGGTTGTAAGGGGTAGTGACGTTTAACAATCTTAACGTTTAGAACTCAAAAATCACTTTTCCTACAATAAATATTAATAGAGACATAAGTGTGTAGGAAAATGCTTTCTCTGGTATAGTTTGAATTATTGTAAAATGTTGAGAAATTAATGTATCATCAAACAAGAGAAACACTAAGGAAACTGAGGAGGGAAAACGAAACTAGTCCCTTAATCATGTTAAGGTGGTCTAATCCCATTCTAGGGCTGCTGGGATTAGCACTGTTAAATTACCCACTAATTTGTTTACCTGGTCCCCATGCTGCTATTGTTGGATAAGGTTTTTGGAGTGAGTAAGGGTGGAGGGGGTGTCGTTAGAAGCCCAACTCTGGGGGTAGGATTACACACCACCACCTGGTTTCACCCTGCTTTTACCTCAAGAATAATGATATCGCGTACAAAGAGAATTTTAAGCATTTTAATGCACGAAACACCCTCTTGCAAAATAATGTGCCTTATAAACATACCAGATCTAACACGAGACATTTTGTGTAATAATATTTTTCACTATTATTATTTGTTATTAGTATATTATTATTAATAATAGTAGTATTATTATTATTATTAGTATGGATTGGTATTATTATTATATTAAGAGTATTATGTTAGGAGATGAAGATCGGGGAGGAGGATGATGAGGCGTATGAGGAGGAGGAGGAGGATGGAGGATGAGGATTATTGGTAGAGTTATTAGGTGGATGATTATAGGATTAGGATGAGTCAATAGAGATGAGTATGATTAATAGTCTTATGTATTATGATTAGGATTAAGTATTAGATGAGATTATTTGAATAAGATTAATATGGAATTATGATAGGAATTAGGACGGTATTAATATTATGATTATAGTATTATGAGATTATTATATTAGGATTATTATATTATTAGTTATTATTATTATTATTATTATTATTATTATTATTATTATTATTATTATATTATTATTATTATTATTATATTATATATGATCATTATATTGATTAATCCCATTTACACCCCGTGTCAGTTTGTATCAATCACAGTCGAATATCACTGAAATATTGTCGAAATTAAATTGTCATACTTGATGTCCAAATGTTTGGAAATTTTCGAATCTGACTCGCAAATGTTGCCACTTGTAAGCTACAGATCGCATAAATCCGTTCCTCCAAACAATGATACACCAAAAAAAAGTATATTAAATAATAGGCATATTACATAAAATACTTTACTTATTTCCATTTTATTAATATTGTTTATTAAAATATTTCATTCACTAAATAATAATTTAAACTACCACGCGATGTTTCAGCCCTCTGGACAATTCCTTCTTGTAGCTACGCTCCTGTTGTTAATTGCGGAAAAAGATGAAACTCGTATTTTGTACTGGTTTCTATGAGATAGCAACGTATAAACGATACATATATTTCCTTATATAGGATATGACAAAAATAGAAGACATAACTACAGATATGGATGCATCTTGTGAATAGAAGAGAAAAGAGTGTAGGTCTGCAATATGATTTAATTATTTACTTGATGGCGTTAAGTCCATTAGTCTTATCTTCCACTCACCAGGACACACATATGTTACATTACATCATAGAAATCACAATTAACTCTAAAATTAAATACTGGACGAAAAGTTGATAAATTAATAATAATATTAACAATAATAATGCTTTATTTATTCTGGCAGAGTTAAGGCCATAAGGCCTTCTCTTCCACTCAACCAGCACAAATACATTAAATATTTCACAAATATAGATATACACTAACCTATACTAATTATAAACAGTTAAAGATACATTAAATGTAGCAATGTAAATCTCATGTACAAACAACATTTTATACGATATTAAAAATAATAATACTTACGATAATAATAATAATAATATAATATTAATGATAATAATAATATAATATTAATGATAAAATAATATAATATTATTGATAATAACAATTTAATATTAATAATAATAATAATAATATAATAATGATAATAATAATATAAATATGATAAATTATACGAGAAACGTCAATTAATATATATATACCTTACACTGGATAATGATAAAGTCGAGGTTAGAGCAAATATAAATTTAGACAAATTAAGTAATATTTAGAATATTAAGATCGATAACATAAAAATGTTAATGATAATTAACATTAAGATTAAAACCAATAATAAAATGCACACAAGTGAGATAAATTAAATTGTTTGGTACTGTCCCTATCTAATGTACAAGGGAAAAAAATACATTGAACAATTTGTTGGTTAAATAATATATAAATCAAACAACTGAAAATATTTGTTAATCTTAATACTATTTTAATAAAAATAAATTAAATTATTAAATGTTAGAAGAATAATATCAGTGAAGCGTATAAGTTATTTTCTTTTTGACCGATGTTGTAGTATGATAATCTCTAACATAGGGCGGAAGGGAAATCCATGTTCTGGCAAGTGAAATTGTGAAATATAGTGAATAATACACTGAGTGGTGAGGATGGATATAAAGGACAATGTTCTGATGGGATCGAGAGCCTAAATGACCGATCAAGAAGTGTTTGGTTTCTCAGAATATAAGTGTAACTAGTTTTAATTTAGTTTATACAATTGCAGCTGATACAACTAGGCACTTGTACAATTACAAATGTTTAATAATAAATATTCTACCTGCACAGAAAATATAAAATAGGACATAACTGGTAGACAATGATCATAATTATAAATGTCAAGAATCAATACAATCTGTAAAACGTGTTTTATTGTCCTATATTCGAAAGACAACGATTCTGGTTAAAGTTACTTTTAAATGATGATGAGGCTTCTGCCTCAATGTGTGAAGTTATTTTTATGAACCAAAATTATTATAAACATTTTATGAACTTCATAACACACATTCATAACAAAATGTAGTAATTTTGTAAGACACTTATAGACAATTTATGTAATTCATAACACTCATTCAAAACCGTAAGATAATATCCTATATTTAAGAATGGGTTCCCCGTGTAAGTGTCGCACGTAATTGGGGCTGAGAAACTCCTTTGAGCCATTACTGACGTTTTTCGGCCAAGTTATGATTTTAAACTCAATTCTTCAGTAATACTATTGAGCTAGGGCAATTTTTACCGAGTGTTCGAAAATTTATTCACTCATGTACACAATTATTGTTTTCCTTAATTTTTATAGACTTAAGACTCTCTATAATGCAAACATATTCAAGCTTTGCACTATAGGTATGATAAATACAATGCTCTTTTTTTTCTATCTTTATGCATGTTCGTGATACATATTCAAAATAATATTCATCTTTAGATACAGTAACATTTAAAATTATTGTTACAGACATAAATATCCCATAAATTTACTAATAATAATGTCACTCAAAGCAAAACAAGAGTAACAGCTCTTTGGCTAGAAAGGACTATATTCGTTCGGGCAATTATTATTATTATTATTATTATTATTATTATTATTATTATTATTATCATTATTATTATTGTTCGTTGTTAAACTGAAAATATATAATATTTTGTTATTCTCACAATTACATTATATGGATGCGAAACATGGGTTCTTACTTTAAGGGAGGAGAAATGATTATGATACGAGTATTTGAGAATAAAGTACTTAGGAAAATGTTTGGACCATAGAGAGATGAACAGGCGAATGGAGAAGACTACTTAACAGCGAGCTACATAATCTTTATAAGAAACGAGATATACTACAACAATCATTAAGTTCTGAGACTTTACGCCTGGACGGTAGGCACCCACAAGTATTTGGATGTCTCACAGGATGCCGATAACTCGGCGGACACTTAAACAGAACTATAAGAAGAATAATGGAATTTATTGCCTTTTTTCAGAATAAAGAAAATACATATGCATTTACATTGCGCACGGGCCTACTTGGCCGTACGTGCATTATTTTTCCATGAACAAAAAATAAAACTAATATTATAAACAAATACCTACAAATACACCTGTATCAAAAAACAATAACAGGCTACATATAAGTAAAATCTATGTCTACACTAAATCACAATAATACATATCTACATTCATCCACATTCCGTACATTAATATTAAAAAAAAATGCTAGAAAACAAATTAGAAAAAAACACACACACACATACATCCACACACCCCCACACATATACACACCGCACGCTCAACCCCCCCTCCCCCGACCCTGCAGAACATTAATGCACTATCAGACTATTCAACTTATCAGACCTACTTATTATATAACATGATTAAAGATCGAAAACAAAGACAATATTGAGATTCTTCTTATTGTTAATAACATATATCCTTAATCTACAATTTTGTATATATCTCAATTTTCTTACTGTACCCAAAAATTTGCATGTTTTTGATTCACTCTCGATCCGTCCTAAAAGATCCCAACACGCCACTCTCCCTCGATCCGACCTGAGAAATCTCTCCGGCAGCATCTGTAATCTAAGTTGTTCTGTCTCTCTACAGAATGCTATAATATGCTGCCAGTTTTCATGGTCATCGCATAGTGGGCATAGTTTAATGCCTTCATCATTTGTTAAATTATGGGCCATCCATCCCCCCAAATGAAACCATGCAATAGAACTATATTCTCCCTCAAAATAGTCGCCGTTGGCCGTTATACACATTTGCCAATGTTGGTATAGCTGCTGGAAGCACCGCTGAAAAATGTTTGCAGGAACGTCCCGTATAGTTTCTCTTCGGAAGAATGGAATACACGCCCATGTAGGATTGCTTTCATGTGAGGGAAGAGAAAAAAATCGCATGGTTTGAGATCAGCTGAATACGGAGGGTATGGCAATACTGTTACCTTGCAAGTTCCTCTTGGACAAGGACAGAACGATGTGCGGGGGCGTTGTCGTGTAGCAACAGCCAATTCTTTGTACGCCAAATCCCAGGTCGCTTACGGCGAATTGAATGCCGTAAACGACCAAGGATCTCTTTGTAGCGGATTTTGTTTACTGTTGCACCTTCTGGGATGAATTCCATGTGAACAATTCCATTTGAATAAAAAAACAGTTCAAGCATCACCTTGCATTTTGAGCTGTCTTGTCGCGACTTTTTCTGTCGTGGTTATAATGGCGTTTTCCAGCTGGCGGATTGTCATTTCAGTTGCGGATCGAAAATGAAACACTATATTTCGCCTCCAGTTTTTATCCGGTTGAGGAACGTCGGATCAGCGCCAGCACTACTGATGAAGTCACCACAAATCGTAATGCAATCTTCACGTTGATTTTGCGACAGGATTCGTGACGCACTGTGATGGTAACACGAGACATGTTCAGGACATGAGACAAAATTTTGTAGCAAGTACCATGGCTGACCACTACCACTGCTGCCCGATCGTCTACTGATTGGGAGCGATTAGCACGCACTAACGTTACAACTTCTTCGATCTTGCGTTTAGTTCGATTTATTTGTGGCCGACCAGTACGCACATCATCTTCCAAACTGTCTCTTCCTTGCAAAAAACGTTGATGCCACGAAAACAGAACACTGCGACTCAATGCGTACTCACCATAAACTTGCTGCATCATTTGATACGTTTCGGCAGCACTCTTGCCTAATTTCTGACAGAACTTAATGTTGCCCTAACAGTGACATCTCGAGTTCCGACATGCACATTCAAATCACCGTCACAACTTAACAAAGACCGTAGTTCTGCTTGCAGTGCATGTATTCATCTGTCTCTTGCTGGGATGACAGACTAACTGACAAGGTATTATACCACGGCGCTACCTATGCGCTATAGTACATCACAGTGCCACTATGCGCTCAGTTTCAAAACTTAATGACTGTACCACGAATAATAAGAACAGTTAAGTCTCGTAGGCTACGGTGATAAGACTGTCACTAATGGGAATGAAGAGAGGCATGGAAGATTTTCGTAGGAAAACAAGAAGGAAAATACCCAATTGGTAGATAAAAAGTAAGTGGGAGAATAATATTAACCATGATTTGAATGTAGTAGATTATTCAGGGGATGTATGGAGAGCGTATGTCCGCGCGGCCATGATCCTACGGGTTCGATAGTTCCAGTATACTAGTTATTATTATGAAAATAGGTCTTCATTCACTTACAACTGTATTGATGCTGCCGGAGAGATTTCTCAGGTCGGATCGAGGGAGAGTGGCGTGTTGGGATCTTTTAGGACGGATCGAGAGTGAATAAAAAACATGCAATTTTTGGGTACAGTAAGAAAATTGAGATATAACAAAATTGTAGATTAAGGATATATGTATTAACAATAAGAAGAATCTCAATATAGTATTTGTTTTCGATCTTTAATCATGTTATACAATAAGTAGGTCTGATAAGTTGATTAGTCTGATAGTGCACTTAATGTCTGCAGGAACGGGGGGACGGGGGTATGAGCGTGCGGTGTGTATATGTGTGGGGGTGTGTGGGTGTATGTGTTGTGTTTTTTTTTCTAATTTGTTTTCTAGCATTTTTTTTAATATTAATGTACGGAATGTGGATGAATGTAGATATGTATTATTGTGATTTAGTGTAGACATAGATTTTACTTATATGTAGCCTGTTATTGTTTTTTGATACAGGTGTATTTGTAGGTATTTGTTTATATTAATAGTTTTATTTTTTATTCATGGAAAAATAATGCACGTACGGCCAAGCAGGCCCGTGCGCAATGTAAATGCATATGTATTTTCTTTATTCTGAAAAAAAGACAATAAATTCCATTATATATATATACACACACAACTGTATTAGAATTACTGCAACGCCTGGATACTAGCCACAACAAAACCTGCATAATCCCTCATGATAGATAAGTTGCAGCAATCAAGGCGGTGGTGCGGTGATAGTATTTTAGTACTGAAGTAACAGTAACGTGTACATTAAAAATTTGGCATGCTACGAGTTAATGGTCAATCCAGAAAACTGGATAAACTTGGTTAAATTTCTGGACAAAACGCGGACAATAAGAACAACACTCATTCGTGAATAAATAAATAAATAAATAAATATGTTAGCAAAATGTAATATCATTAATTTTTTAATAATTCAGCATAACCTAATTAATGTATAATGTTATTGCACTTTTAACGAATTGTGATATTATTGTTTATTTTTCTTTTTTTTTCGTTACATTATTACCAAACAGTATTTTATTGTAACGACACGTACGGCTTACTGCCCGTGCGACCCATATTTGTAAATAACGTTGTATGGATCTTACTTTAATAAAGTCCTACTACTACCACTACTACTACTACTACTACTACATTAAAATAGGATGCTGCTTAGCCTTTCGTGCATTTTTCTGTTCTGCGATTAAAGAAAAAAGAAAAATCTAAAGTATTTACATTTACATAGAAAGAGACATAAACATAAACTCACAGAAATGAGCGAGAGCCGAGTGAGCGAGAGAGGTTAGGAGGTGACGCGAGCGGGAGCGAGCGGACGGGAGAGAGGGAGGGAGAGAGAGAGGGGGAGAGAGAGAGGGAAAGACGAGAGAGGGGGGGAGAGAGAGAGGGAGAGAGAGAGAGAGAGAGAGGAGAGGGAAGGGGAGAGGGAGAGGGAAGGGGAGGTGGATTAGATGTGAGAGGAAGTGTTTCGTTTTCTCTTTCTCTTCCTTTCTCTTTCCTTTTCTCTGTTCTCTTCCTTTTCTCTTTCTCTTTCCTTTTCTCTTTCTCTTTCCTTTTCTCTTTCTCTTTCCTTTTCTCTTTCCTTTTCTCTTTCTCTTTCTCTCTCTCTTTCTCTCTGTCCTTCTCTCTCTCTTTCTACTATAAAGTTAAAATATTCCAATTAAAATGCTATCTTCTTATTGAAGCATTAATGTGGCAGTGCGATCACTTATGATTTGAGAACTATATATAAGGAAGAAATATTAGTGTTTTCAATGGGATGTCTGCATAGCGTGGTCGGTAACGCACTAACGTATAGAGTTTAGAGGTCCCGGGTTCAAATCCCGGTTCAAGGATTAATTTTTATTTTCATGACTTATATATATATATATACATACACGCACACTTTACATAAAAACTCCGATATATCCATTCATAGTAATTCAGCCCGAGGGCAGGTTTTTCACTGCAATCATAGCATTTACATGTTATAATTTGCAGCTTTACTATGGAATTATAAGTGTGGTAGCTTCCCGTTTCTTACCACACCGGTGATGAATGATGATATATATATATATATATATATATATATATATATATAAAGTTGTCTCGAATTAGCATGTTGCCTTCTCTTGCCTCGTCGGATTCTGTTTCCGGTCGGGGCAAGCTTCCTGAGTGAGGTTTCTTCGGGGTTTTCCCTCACCAGTAAGCCAAATGTCAGGAAGCTTTGAGTCCCAAACGGTCCCCGACCATCATCTGGCCAACATCGTCATTATCATCTCCAGTGTGGAAAGAAACAGGAAACTACCACAACCATAATAATTCCCTAGTAAAGCTGCAAAGCATAGCATGAAAATTCTATGATTGTAATGGAAGATCTGATCTAGGGCAGAATTCTATAGATAGGTAGATATAGTTTTAGTGTGACTTCGTCATATGTGCAGTCAAAAATTTTAACCGTGCTATTTTTTCTTGCACAATAGAAAATTTAATGTAAGAGATAGTTTATAACACTTCATATAAAACTCAAAGTTTCGTCTCTTACTACGGAAAGCTTATATTAATTTTCTTCATCAGCTGAGGAATAAATATCAACACATTACAGTAGTCTCCTGAGGCTGTCTACTACAATATTACAAATTATATTTTAAGTTTTATTTCAAAAGACGGCCATTTATCCAGAAGAATATGTTGAATATAAATCGTGATAGAGGCTGTGAAAGCGTACTAGATTATGCTATTTTCTTGCAAATTCCGTACTTCGAACACACGTAAAGTTTCTCCGAGGTTTTTGAGATTACATCTGTATCCAGAGGTATAAGATGAAAGCACGTTTCAAGAACTAAGAATATAGACGTGTAGTGTTTGTGAACGGAAGCGCAGTTGGCGAGTTTCGACGTAATTGATTCTCTACAGATGGTCGGGTTTTGTATAAAACTGGCTCTCTCTCTGGCTGTCTATGATTATTGAAGCGAAGTTACCTAGCAACGCAAAACAGATGGAAAGCCTTCCGCTCTTTGTTTGTAGATCGTTATATATATATGAGGAAACGTGGAAACATTATAAACAGAAAATAAACTTCTCCCACCCCTTCAAATGCAAAATTGAGATGCGTTATCTTCACAACTAACCAGATCAATAATCAACATTGCTTTTACCTTATTTTATTCCAAACATGTTTGACCTATCGTTTGAGGCTATTTCATTTTCAACAGATCTTCTCAGTATATCATAATGTACGAGTAGTAGGTAATTCACAGAAACATAAACCCAACACGTGATTCTGATACTTCAGAAAAGTTCATAAATCCAAGAATTTAAACGCATTGGGATTTTTTAAATGCATATTACATTTCATGAGATTGAATAAAAAATGTATTTTTGTTCACTCCTATACTAACAATGGCCTAATAATCATTCTGTTTTTAGAGAAGATAAATTTACGAGACGCCTTGGTATCCATTAACAACGGCATGTAATAGCTCAACTTACTTCCCTGGGGAAGAAAAGTAATGGACTTAATTGATAATGTAAAAATGTTACCTACTTAAAACTTTTATGAGTAATACAATACAATTATATTGAATCACACTTATTTCTCATTTTGATAAATCAAATTTATAGTGATTGAACAATTTTTACAATAAATTATTAACATCAGCCACAAAATTTGGTTGATTTTCATTAGTATTTTGTTATTTATTTCAATATGTTTCTCTACTTCGTGTACAACAGTTTTTTAAATTACAGCAGTCCGTAAGTATTCTGTGTACTTTTTCTTATATATTTTTCGTATATTATTTACCGCAGCATTTGCAGCTTCCTCTACATTTCAATTTATCGTATCTGTAATTAATATACAGTCTGAACTGTTATTTAAAATTTCTGCCAATGATTCAGACAACAATAAACAATTGCAGTTGTTCTATCAACATCCCCTTGCTATCAAACAATTGAACTCTTCAAGCCAAAATATAAATTCAAACGAAATATAAAAATTAAACATAATTAGGCCTATTAGTATAGGAGTGAACAAAATTCAGGAAGTAAGTTCATTATTAGTCTCGAAATTATTTCATCCTAGACTAGTAATGTGCTACTTATTCCCTTGTTGCGTACATATAGTCCGAGATCCGGCTGCAAGATTACTACGTTTATCGAGTGTATGAACACAATCAATTTTTATCATAAAATTGTGAATGACTGAATACATTTTTACCGAGTTACCTATTAAAATTCGGCCGCCAGTATTTTTAATTAAAATATAATTTATTTATTTATTTTAATTTGATTCACTTGTTATTAAAATAAATTATCATCCAGTTTACAGAAATCGATATATAGAGCTTGAAAAGTTTTAGTTGCCATTGCAAACTTGGCCGTAAACCTCCTCACGGATACAGCAGGCTGTGATACCAATCAGTAATAAAATGGCGGTAAGTACGTATTTATTGTATTATATTGTTTCAAATAAAGTTCAGTTCATTTAAAATGCTGTCATTTGTTTCGTATAATGTAAATTAACACTACCTTTTGGATATATTTTTGTATAAGTTATACATTGTACATAGTATACATAAAGGGCAGTGGTTTTACTTCCCGCTGCGAGGTAACAATATAAAACAATAAATACGTACTTACCGCCGTTTTATTACTGAATGGTGCCACAGCCTGCTGTACCCGCGAGGACGTTTACGGCCAAGTGTTCAGTGGCAAACAAAACTTGTCAAGCTCTATACATCGATTTCTGCAAAATGGATTATAATTCATTTTAATAACAAGTGAATCAAATTATTTAAAATAAATAAATCACAAATTAATTAAACATACAGGCGGCCGAATTTTAATAGGCAACTCGGAAAAAATGTATTCAGTCATTCACAATTTTATGAAAAAAACTTTATTTTGTTCATACACTCGATGAACGTACAATCTTGCAGCCGGATCTCGGACTATGATCCTGATACTAAAGAAATGTTCATAAATCCCACACTTTGAACTCATGGGGATTTTATAAATATATGTTGCATTTCATGAGGTTGAATTTTTATTTCCTTTTAGTTATTTTCATCATTATTATTTTTATTGATTTGTTTCCGCTCTTAAAGTGATCCTCGTCAAAACAAAACCATGTGACCTGCTCGCTTTTCATTGGTTATTCACACGACGTACGATGTAGAAGCAATAAATACACGAAAAAGTAGTTCCCTTAATTAAATTTAAAATATGTCTTCTGAATGTACTTGTTATTCTTTGTGAATGCAAATAATAATATTCAAAACATAGAAAATATTCTAAAATATACCTGATCAATAATCACAACTTAAAATAGTTTATTAAATATGGATGATGCATTTGAGTCATGCTTCAATTGATTCTGATGAAACAAAATGGCTGAAGGTGTCGAGTCTTCTGTTGCTGTGTCGCCATCTAAATTAAAACAGAAGTCTGGCAGACATTTGACTACTGGTCAAATAACAGTTATTTAAAATGTATTTCACAAGTTCAGTGAAAAATCTCGCCAGCTTTTTTGTAATCTACCCCATTAAACTATCACATATCTTATTTCACATGTACTCCCTGTCAATGTGACAGTAACTGTGGCGCGAATGGCGGAAGGATACAAGGGTGTTTGTTTATGTTAGGATGACTAAGAGCGGATAAGGTATATAGTCCAATGTCAGATTGCTTTAGGCAGGAAATGGGAACTGTGAACCGGGGCATCGCGTTTTCATCACTTAGCTGGAAAAATTGCACGGCTTTGCACTACACTGCTTGTGCGTCGTATACTTAATGTTTTGTGGCAGTTTAGTAGATAATGGTCTAGTTGGAACATAATATTCTAACTTTATTCTACCCTTAGTATGTATGTTATATTGAGGACACACCTATTGTTCACTGTGTTTACAAAGAGATCTGAAACACGTCTGGGGAAAAGAATCGTATATACTCAACCTAGGATTTAAAGAGAGATCAGGGCTTGCTTGGTTTCGGCTAGGAGCATGGAAATTTCAAAAAATTAGCGACGATCACAATATGCGAATATGTCCAACGTGCGGGAAATTTGAAGATGAGATACATATATTAGGACAATGTAATGATTTAGAATATTGGAGACGTCAGTTATTACCGGAAAGATTTCTAAATTCAAATCGGGAAAGATTGGCATGCTACGAGTTATTGGTAAATCCAGAAAATTGGATAAACTTGGGTAAATTTCTGGACAAAACGTGGAAAATAAGAACACTCATTCATGAATAAATATATGTTATCAAAATGCAATAACATTAATTCTTAATAATTATATATAAATTAATTAATGTATAATGCTATTGTGTTATTATTTAATTGTAATATTACTGTGTTTTCTTTATTTAATTTTAATGTTATGGTTTTTTTAGTGTATAACGCTATTGTGTTATTTTTTAATTGTAATATTAGTGCGTTTTCTTTATGTAATTGTAATGTTATTACTTTTTTTTGTTGTTGTTTATTTTTCTTCACACTAGTAGCAATTATTACTTTATTGTAACGGACTGTCAACAGCACGTACGGCTTACTGCCCGTGCGACCCATATTTGTAAATAATATTGTAAATATCTTACTTTTTGTCTAATAAAGTCCTACTACTACTACTACTACTTTCTTTTTCAAGGTGCGACAGAACACTATAGAATAGTACGTACACAAATTATGTACATTAGTGCATAAAAATTATGTTATTTATTTTAAAAAAAGGATTTTATAAAACTGATAGGTAATAAAATTAATTCGTCATGATTTAAGTTTTAGATTTATCTATGTGTATTTACATGCGATGATTTTAATGTATTAACTGATTGTTAGGTTATTTTAGGTTAGATTACGTATTAAAATTATCACTCTTACTATCTCTACTACTACTGTTACTATACATTTTTAATAAATTTACATGTATAAATATTATAGCCCGTTAACATATCCCTGGGTTCGTTATTTGCTGGCATTACAGCTAACGTGTGAACCAATATAACGTTTGTTTCTAAATTTCAAATAAATTGTGATATTGTACAAGAGATTGAAGAAATCCAAAATAAGATGGTTTGGACATATAATGAGAAGAAGAGACACAGAAACAAACAAAGATATATTGAAATGGATACCTCCTGGGAAAGCAGCAGAAAGCTATCACACCTATAATTCTCTAGTAAAGCCGCAAGGATAGCATGAAAATGCTATGATTGCATTGAAAGACCTGACCTTGGGAAGAACACTATAGAATAGAACAGTATCAGTGAATAGTGTGTCTTGTCTTGTAACATATTCTCTTTGTATCGTATATGGTCCAGCCGTTGACCCTATGATATACTCTACGTCATTGTATGGTAAATAAATAATTACCTATATAATATATATATATATATATGGTATATGTGTGTGTGTCTATATATATATAATGATCCAGAGCCTCTCCTAATAGCTCGTATCCGTGTAACGGTCAGTATTTGGAACGAAAAAACACCTACAAAGTTAAATATTAGACCAGGGAAAAAATGGGGAGAAAGAAAAAGGAACCAGTGGCACAGGCTTATTTCCATCCTGAAAAACCTGTCACCCTGGCTATATTTCAACCCGAATCGGATGATAGTAGTCCAGGGGGGTCGAATGTTTCATTGTTTTCGTACTTCTAATCACCTAAGGAGCATTTTCTTAACCCATTCCCCTGAAAAGATGAGGTAGACTCGCCGGCAGTTAAATGTCCTTCAACTCAGAAGACGTGGTACACTCGCTTAACTCTGCTGTTATATATTTGCAACATTTTGTACATATCTTAGCAGGGTAAATTTTGTTAACATTTATGAATAGTAGAGGAATACGTTTTGCCCTTCACCTTTATTGTAATCAGAAGTACCGTTATATTTTGCTTGTTTTAGATTTCTGAAAATAGACAATATAATTTATGGTAAGTTAAATCTGGTTTCTGGGGAAATGCATTGAGCGTTTAAACCTGATGCGAATGGTTAATCCTTAAATCATTATTATCCTTGCCTAACACCAGAGAACTAACCTTGCTTAAATTTAGAAATCAATAATTTATCGCGCAAATTATTTAAATGTTTCGGACTGCAATGGAAACGAAATCATGTAAAACTTTAAGTTGTTGTACAGATGCACATTTAAGTAATTTCAACTCGTTTGATTTAATATTGTTTTATAAACAATATTAAATAAATGAAATCAATGTGTGCTATAGGATGCAATGCCAATTTAAGGATTAAATAAAATCTTCTAATAAGGGGATTCTCACGCCGAAACCTACTTTGAAATATCTTCTAGAGAGTAGTTATGGTGTACTAACACCGTGTCCAAAAATTGTCAGCCGCTTTTAACTGCAAAACACTAAAATCCAGGGCTAAATCTCTCATTTAAACAGTGTAGGGAAGTAATACTCTCACTACCTTCCGTCCGCGCCGCGTCACCCCTCACTACACTCAGATCTTGTTCAAGCAGAGACGTACATCTGCTCCGTACATTGGATTGCCATTGCTGGATTCTGGCTTCGATTAATATGCCTCGCAGTTAAAAGCGGCAGTATTCTTTTGACTCGGCCTTGGTGCTTCACAATGCTTTTCTGGGATGAATTTCAAGATTGATATCGGCATGCAAAGGTTGACAATTCCCTTTTAGGTGCCAAAGTCAAATAAAATGTTTACTGTCACAGGATATCACATGATAATAAAGAGAAACGTGTGGCTAGTACAATGTACTTTTATGTTTAGTTGAATAAATGAAAGGAAAGATAATTACAAATTTATATTTTTTAGATACCCCGTGCTGATTACCCGGCGTTGCCCGGGAATCTACTTATCCCGATCTTCTTGACATAAATGAGCTGAAATACGAAAATTAAGGTGTTTTATGTTTAGTTAAATAAGTGAGAGGAAAAGATTATATTGTAATCATTTTTAGATACCCCGTGCTGTTTATCCGTCGTTGTCCGTGAATCTACTCATCCCGATCTTCTTGGCATAAATGAGCTTAAAGACGAAAATTAATGAATAAGTCAAATTAAAAATAATTATAAATGTATATCGTAATTATTTTAAGATTCCCGTGCTGATTACCCGGTGTTGCCGGGAATCTACTTATCTCGATCTTCTTGGCATAAATGAGCTAAAAGGCAAAATTCGTTATTGTGAGTTGTCCGTAAAAGAATACCCGCATATGCTACTATGTTTGCACAGGAATCTACGTACTTCTCTCAATCTTCTTGGCATCAACGTAAGACAAAAATGGTTATTGTGAGTTATCCTTAAGAGATAAACATATGCTGTCGCGGACTTTTTTGTAGAGCTTTTTGAGGTATTCAATTCTGTGTACATTAATTTTGTGTATTAGTTATGGTTTAGGCAGCGTAAGCCACTTAAGCATCCAAAGACCTTCATTTTTAACGTTATCCACTACAAAGGGCGATTTTAAGGGTGTAGGAGTTGAGTATTACAACTCTCTTATAGCCTATATTAATCCCAGGAATCTCCTGAACATTTTGCTAAAAGCCCCATCACAATCGGATCAACGGTATGGCCGCGCATAAAGTACGAACATACAAACAAACAAACAAACATTTTTATATATTAGATTACTATTTTGACTTAGTAAACATTTTTTACCACACATCTCCATTGATTTTGTTACTGAAGTTTGCACTTTGATAAAATAATGACCATGTTCTATTCCTAATACTAAGTCCCTATTATTACAAGTATGAAGTATAGCCTTCAAGGATGTCGGCTAACCAAGTTCGTCGCACTCAGAGGAGGAAATGGATGCGATTAGTATTTGCCTCCCAGAACTCCCACATTGTGTGACCGATTTACGAATTCGGGACTCAGAGTTAGAAGTCGGATTTCGACCACCTGCGCCACGGAAAGGTCCTCAGACTTCGAGATATTTTTTATTCAATCAACTGACTGTTACTTAACATCTTATTTTACATAATTCTCCAATAAGGCTTGAACGAATAGTTTTACACTATTGAACTAGAACCAAACTAGTGGTGTTAAGTTTATGTACGGTTTGTGGTAAACTTGTCGGTATTCGGTGAATGTAAGAAAAGGATTTATTTCGCGGTAAGGAGATGCATTAGCGGTAAGAAGCCAAGTTTGCGCTTCAAGATCACTGGTCCGTGAGTAATTACAAGTTACAAGTCTGCTCAACTGTAACAGGTATGATAAACCTCACTGTCATGAATCGATTGAACGAGTCAATGAAGTGAACTAGAGATAAACTCACGCCTGTACTTAAAATTTAATTGAATTTTCAGTGACTCCAATAAATTCAAACATTCACAGCCGACGAATGATAGTCTTTATTTTTGATTGGTAGAAAATCATCCCTAAATAAACATTTGTAAAAGCATATTTAAACTTATCTCTCTGCCTTTTTATTTATTTATTTTCCCTTCCTTTCTTCCTTTATTTCTCTGTCTGATCTTAATTTAATTTACACTAGGACTACTTTCTCAACAGTAATTTACATGATATTTATAGAAAACCACATTTAATAAGAACAATTAAGTCACGTATATTGCGATGGGCAGGACATGTGGCACGAATGGGGAATGAAAGATGAGCATGGAAGCTCCTTCTAGGAAAACCAGAGGTAAAAGATCCAGTTGGTGGACCAAGAATGAGGCGGGAGATTAACATTAACCATGATTTGAGGGAAGTAGATTATACAGGGAATGATTGGAAAACAGGATAGGGATGTGTGAAGAGCCGCGGCCATGAAACTACGTGTTTGATAGTGCCAGTGAATTAGGTAGTTAGGGCTACTTTTTCTCTTTATTTCTTCTTTCCTCTGTATTTTCTTTCGCTATTCATCATTATTTTTGTAATTATTTCATTACTCCTTTCTGTCTTCTCTTTTATTTCTTAATTTGTTTATCCTAGTTTCGCTCCTATTAATCTCTTGCGTACCTGTTTTCATTTTACTTATTTTTTATTTAGCCCAATCACGTTATTTCATTTTTTCTCAGTATTTTTTTTTTTTTTTCCTGTTCAGAATTTTCTTCCATTTCGCTTTTATCTTCCCCTTCATTAATTTGATTCTAATTGATTTAGACCTATTGTTTTCTCCAAATATCTAATGCTTTAATATATATACTTCTCATTTTCTTTCTCTTGTTTTTCCCTCTCTTTTCTTCTTTATCCATATTCCTTTTCCTTCTCTTCTTTTCTTCCCTTCTCTTCATTCTCTTATTTTTTCTCTCTATTATTTATTTCCATTATATTTATTTCACATCCTTTTCCGTACATATTTTTATTTATTTTCCTTCATTGCTCCCTTACATAAAATTTGCATTTAAAAATCAAAAGTTAGTTTCATGAATTTCCCACTTAAAGAATTGATATAAATAGTAATGTTGTGATTCCCCATAACAATTCCATGATTCACCCTCATAAATACAAGATTCTGCCGGAAATAATATATTTAAACTTTTATTTCTCTCCATTGCGGTTGGTTGAAGAACACAAAAAAATGTATTGTTCATGTAAGAATGTGGGGAGAAGATTTGCACATAAACATTCTCCCTTTATTTTGTGCAAATGACAGTCGCTCACTCACTCAACTCACTTCTTCTCCCCAACCATCATTTTACCCCCTTATATCATCACCAATGTCGGCCATTTTGAGTTCCTAGCTTTCTCTTTATGACCTAAGATTACATTTCCTAAGAGCGGAGTAATAAAATTTGCCTCAAACCAAGAATCTCCACATTCTTTGATATGCCTTTTTCTCCTTTTGAGGAACATTCCTGCTCCAGTTGATGTGTGGATGAACGGAATGTTTTAACCATTTAAAAGAAGCTGTTTAACAGCAGGAAATGAACAAGTTAAAGATGTTAGGTCAAAGCAAAAAACCTTGTATTTGTGGAACAAGGAGGTTATTCTTGTTTTCTGGATGGTCTTAATGTGCTATTGATGTTCTTTATCTTCTCTAGCTTTGAAGTTGATATACAGCTGGCATCCGTGTTGATAAGACTCAAGCATCCAACTTCTCATTAGGTTGATATGCTAGTCATCTATCAAACACAGGGTGTCTCTAAATTTGACCGACGACCTCTTTTGGGGTCAGTTACTTAAAAGTTGAATTTCATGTATACATAATTCCCAGATTGATCGGAATTTAAGAAATGTTCACCTTTAACAATATGTAGATAATGGTGCAGCCTTTCCAATAAATACATTCAATCGTGTGCAGTGCCTCTTAACAAAAACATTGTATCGCATTGATGCAGTTTAAAATGTGTTAGACTTTATTCCTATGTAATCCAACTTATAACTATGTACATATATTTATCATTTCAATGATTTTTTTGGTTATTTAATTCATTTTTATTTTTATTATTATTATTATTATCATTATCATTATTATCATTATTATTATTATCATTATTTATATCTGCTTCCGCTGTGTATGATATTACATAAATATTTATTTATTTACCTAGGCCTAAGCACGCCGTATCAAAATGTATCTTTTAACTTGCTTCTTTACCACTATTTCTTCTTGTAAGCCCACGTTTTCCCTTAACAGAGATTTAGGCGCTCTTCCCCTATAGGGAATAATTTGAACCATACTAATTTAGTTAAACTTGTTTTCGTATAGATGTCATTTGAGTGGTCCGTGGTCAGCGTTCCGCTTCATACTGACATCTAGGAAACCAAGGTAGTACTAGGACTGGAAAATTCGGTAAATTTTGCTTAGAGGCCTTTTCATTCAGGCTTAAGGATCTTTTACGAGCCTGAAAATCTTCAGACTCGGGACCCACGGCTTAAAGTCCCTCCCGGAGGACTTGCTCCTTGAATTTTTCCATCCTAAAAAATTCCATCGACCCCGGCCAGGACCAGAGGCAAGGGGCATACCACTAGTCCACCGCGGCCGATTCTTTACCACTATTTCAATACAGTAAATTACTATTCGCTAAAGTATTAAAGATAAAAATCTTAAAGTATATACTAAAAGTAAAGCGATCCCTATACAGAACTTATTAGGCTCTTGAGGTAGTAGGATATTCATACATTCGATTCGAGATATAGCCCTACATGATGGCCGTCTTTACGCCCAAATATGTCTGGTACTCACTTCCGTTAACAACTGAATCGACCCCAGTCCTGGTCCCGCCAGAAGGTTTAGATCAGTTTTTAAAACCTTGCCTCCTACGATACTCGAAGCCGCGACTACCTGGCATAGTGTATTGGCTTAACCAGCTGCGTTACGGCGAGCCACCTTAAACCTGTAGTAGGTTAAGGCCTTATAATAGGCCTACAAGCCATGAGGTTGCGGATTCGATCCTTGATGAGATCTGGATTTTTAAACTGGTTTAATATAAACTTTTTTGCGACACCAGCCCCTGGGGGTCGATTCAATTTCTAACCAGACACATGTTCTGGAAGCTGTCAGTCATCATTTCAAATAGTCCGATGCCTTCAGCGATCAAATATCAAATGAAAAGTATGTTACATATGGTAAACTCTCCCTGAAAATTGCACTTTTTTTGTAACTTTAAAGCTAAGCTCAGTGGTGCGCAGGGGTGATAACCAGTCTGACATCTCGTGGCGAATATCTGCAAAGATGGGAGCTTGAGTCCTTTACAGCTCCAAGATCCTTCTAAGGCATAGATGCGAAAACATGGCTAAATTTGAGTCTCAATATCGTTCGAGTTACTGTGCACTGAACAGTCCGAAACAGTTTGTTTACTTCTCCACTACCCGCTGTGCCAGCTGATTGCTGTTCTCATTCTAACATAGCCTACTTACTTAATACTTAATATAGGCTTTCCACTTTACAGCAGTTCGCCCTTGATTCCTGCTTTCCAGAGATTCCTATCTTCCCATTGTCCTTCTTCCATACCCCTCTTCATCATGGCATCATGTATTCCCTCATTCCATCTTCTTCTACTTCGCCCCCTCTTCCATCTGCCTGGTACCATCCAATCTAACACATGTTTAGGCCACTGGTCTTCCGACCAGCTGATTGCTGTTCTCATTCTAACATACTTACTTAATACTTAATATAGGCTTTCCACTTTACAGCAGTTCGCCCTTGATTCCTGCTTTCCAGAGATTCCTATCTTCCCATTGTCCTTCTTCCATACCCCTCTTCATCATGGCATCATGTATTCCCTCATTCCATCTTCTTCTACTTCGCCCCCTCTTCCATCTGCCTGGTACCATCCAATGTAACACATGTTTAGGCCACTGGTCTTCCGACATCCTTGCACATGTCCATACCACTGTAAAGCTCTCTTTGTTATCCGATCGATAACAGTTTCCTGTGCATCCATTTCTTGTCTGATATACGTATTTCTAATATGTAGTAGCCTGGATATTCTCATACTTATCCATCACCCATCCATTTCTGTCGACAAGATTATTTTCTGCATCCTTTCATTTATTGTCCAGCTTTCTGATCCATATGTAAGTATACTTTCTATTATTGTCTGTATAATCTCTTTTTTTTGTTTTTCTGGGCAAATTTCTATTCCATAAAAGACCATTCATGAATCTAATCGCCTTCCTTGCACAATTTACTCTGTTAATAATATATCTTTCACAAGTACCAGATTTATCTATTATAGATCCAAGATATTTAAATTCTGCAACACGTTTAATTAGTATATTATTTATTTGTAGGTCTTCTGAATTTCCACCGATTACCATATATTCTGTTTTAATATATAATTTATCTTCAGTCCACCTACCTCAAATGCATCTACTACCTTTCTAATCATATATTCTATATCTTTTTTATCTTGTCCTATTACAATCTAGTCATCAGCGAATAATAAATTGTGAATATATTCTAACATACATAATAAATTAGATTGCTTCTAGATTTTACACCTAATCGTTTTAACTAACTAACTAACTCTCCAGTGTTCAGAATATCTTGTGTTGAAATTTCTTGTTGTTTTGCCTCCATATTGTGGAACTATTTAATAATTTAGTTGAGGACGACTGCCTTACCAGGTACCAATTTTATATTTAACATCTTATTACATAACCTCAACTGTGATTTAATATGAATTTTAAAAGCGTTGATTAGCTGTTCTTATTATATCAGGTTTCCTATAAAGATCATGTAGCTCACTGTTTTGTAGCCTTCTCCATTCACCTGTCTGTTCATCGCTCTTTGGTCCAAAAATCTTCATAAGTGCTTTATTCTCAAATACTCGTAATATTTTGTCATGCCTTAAAGTAAGAGTCCATGTTTAGTATATATATATATATATATATATATATATATATATATATATATAGAGAACAATAACAGTTTTATGTATCTTAAGTTTAATTTTTTGAAAGTGATTGGGACGATAAGAGTCTCTATAATGCATAATAGCATGCATTTCCAGAATTGAACCTATGTTTAATTCATTTGTGTATCTCATTCCTATTTGTTCTTCGTAGGATTTGAATTCAGCCACTTTTTCAAAATTTCCCTCATTTGTCATTAACTGTCAATTTTCATTATAATTCTACGTCTGACCATATACATTAGACAGGGACAATTTAATATATCTTCCTTGTATACATTTTATTATTAGTTTTAGTCTTCATTTTAACTAACATTAACTGGTTGCATTATAGATCGTAATATAATAGATATTATATTTTTGATCAAATTTTATTTAGTATTTAATATTAGAGTTATTTGAGATTATTACATTCTGATGTAATATATGTTTGTCCTGGTGAGTGGAAGAGAAGGCCACGTGGCCTTAACTCCACCAGGCTAAATAAATCTAATCTAATCTAATCATATATTTAGTTTTATTGATGTTTATTTCCAGTCCCACTTTCTTAGTATTACTAAATAAGTGTTTGCGTGTTGGCCCTTAGCATCTCTTCGCTATCGCACAATAATACTACATCATCAGCATAAATTAACAGCTTATTAATATCATTGAGTTTTAGGCCTAAGAGTTTTAACTGAAATTATTTTTGTAATTATTTGTTTTTTAATATAATAATAATAAAATAATAATAATAACAATAATAATAATAATAATAATAATAATACTTTATTTATTCTGGCAGAGTTAAGGCCATAAGGCCCTCTCTTCCACTCAACCAGCACAAATACAAATAAATATTTGACAAATATAGATATACACTATACTAATTATAAACGGTTAAATATACAATAAATGTAGCAAAGTAAATGTCATGTACAAACAACATTTTATAGGGTAGTAACAATAATTATACGATGATGATGATAATAATAATAATAATAATAATAATAATAATAATAATAATAATAATATAAATATGATAAATTATACTAGAAACACCAATTAATATATATACCTTACACGGGGTAATAATGAAGTCGAGGTTAGCAAATATAAATTTAGATTTCTTTTAAGAGATGCCAATGTCCGGCAGCCCCTTATTTCTTGTGGTAGAGAATTCCAGTTGCGAGTTTTTCAAAGAATACTTCTGAAAATCTAGATACTCAGTGAATATAACTGATGATGACCAGCACACGAGGCTGCCTGGTATTCCCTAATGGCATATGAGCAACAAGCAGGACGGCTCATTCTAACAACTAGACCTCTGGGCTTTCATTCCATTATGGCATTGAATAGAGCGCCTGATGACATCGTTAACTAATATTAATGTGAAACACCTTCTGATATCAACAGAATTATCCAATGGTTCAATGACGACATTTACTCTAGCCTTTGCTATGTGTAGCCTACCTCATTCAACTCCATATTTCCTTTATGTCTACATCATCTCATCAGCAACAGCAGCAGCACAACTCTGGGTGAGTCAAGGCTGCCTTCAGAATTTTTCTCCAGACTTCTCCATCTCTAGCGTACGTCCACCAAATCTTGATTATTAAAGATTTGACAGTACTCTATCGATTTCAAATTCCAGTTCTCCGTCTTCCTTCTGACTTACCACCTATAATTCTACTTAATTTTAGTCATCCTTTGCATATGTCCTGCCCATCGTTGTCTGTTTACTTTAATTTTGTAGTGATATCTGACGATTTGTACAACTTATACATAGTATAATTCCCTGTTATGTCTCGTTTGCTATTATCCATTTTCCTTAATCGGTCCATTTACGTCTACATGGGATGTGTATATATATGGTATGATATGATAAGAAAAATAAATGCCTGGACGGGATTCGAACCCGGAACTCTGAGTCTGTACCTCAGCGTGATATCCATTACACCACCAGGCGAATCCAATTCAAACACTTATTTTTCTTATATATGTATTATATTCTCCATTATTACTAGATGTCGCGAGAACTCGGGGTATATATATATAGTTTAGAGACTCGGGTTAAAATCCCGACTCAAGCATTCATTTTCTTTTCGTATGATATTTGCCTTCATTGCCAAATGTCAGAAATATAGTTATAACATCTACATATACAAGCGTTACTGTTATAAAGTAAATATTCTCTTTTAAAAATTGCTTACCGGTACCTGTTATGGTGGCCACTAGATGTCAGTTGGAACGACTTCCCGCTATCTCTTGTGTGAATTGAGAATACTACATAGGGCCTATATAGGCCTAAGAAAAATTTATGTTTGTGTTGGAATACTTGAGTGGCTCAGTTGGTTAGAGTGTTAAACGTACCGAGCTTAGGGACTCGGGTGCAACTCCCAACTCAAGCATTCATTTTTATTTTCATATTATATATATATATAATCTGTTGGTTAATTAAAATTGTGAGAAAAAATGTCTGTCTTTGTTTGACCCCTTCCTAGCTATTCTCCGGTGTCCCACTCTCCCAGACCTTATATGGTCATATTCTATCGGTAAGGACTTTTAACTCTGAATGACTTAGGCCTACATACTCTTTTACCGCAGAATAACATGGCGAAGGTCTCTCCGAATGGCTGATTGGCTCAAATTCGAGACTATTTAATTCAAGACAAATAGTTTGTTCATATAAATCAAGTCCACCGCTGAGGTTTCGAGGTAGCGTGCGATCCGATCGGGACTAGCTTCCTGAATGAGGTTTTTCCCGGGGTTTTTCCTCACCTATAAGTCATATGTCAAGTACGTTTGAGGCCCAAAAGGTCCCCGAACATCATTTGGCCATCATCATCATCCTTATCATGATTATTATCATCCCCAGGTTGAAAACAACGGGAAGCTACCACACCTAAATTCCCTGGTAAAACAGCAAAGCGTAGCATGAAAATGCTATGATTGCAGTGAAGGACCTGCCCTAGGGCAAAACACTATATATATGTACAAGGCGAATATGATTTAATTATGGTGTTTGGGGGTTATTTGTGCTTTATAACTTTCTGAAATTCATCTTATCGGTCAGATAAAATGCTGAAACACCAAATCCAGGAAACTTATCCCGACCGGCGCGGCGTTCGAATCCGAACCCGCTGTTTCCAATGCAGCATTGCCTCTAAACTATGTGACATTTATAAATAAGAAAGAAAGTAAACATTTCCGTCGGTAGAATCATTCTACCATCTGTGGCACCCTAAGCTTAATTTCCGGTAAGGTAGGGAATTATAAATGTTCACTATGTGTTTGAGATTCTGTCACTTGTATTGCTCGATAGTTGCCCTGGAAGCCTGCTAACCATATATACAGGAAGACTTGTGACTATATGCCTGCCTAATATTTGGTTCAGAGTTTATTTTTTCTTCTTTCTGGTATCTCACCCTCATTAGCTTATAAATTCTTCAAAGAGAAAAATAATAAAGATAATTAAAATAAGTAACCTAATTCTTAAACTTAGGTAACCAGAAAAAAATATAGATTTCCAAATAAAAAACAATGTCAAATAATACAAATGCAACAATATGGGACATAACTGATGTTAAAAAATATAACAATCACAGAACACAATAAAATTAAACTGCTTTATAAATCAATAGCTTTTTTATTTATGTGTATTAATGTACTAGATTTTAAAACCATCTCCACTGTATAGCTGTAACGTCACCTATTGTTGCCCTGTAGAGAGATCTCTTGCTTCACCTTGCTACCATGATGTAACTTGCTACTTTTTGACCTAATATAGCGATTTCCGTCGCGATAATTTTTCTGGATGATAGCTTTTGCAGGTGTTTCCTGACCTATAAGACAAATTTGTAACAAAATTGTAACCATTATAATATTCGCCATGTTTAGTATAAATGTGTGAGCGAGCGGTTGTTTCGTCTGGATTCAGCTGATCACTCATTCGTGTCCTTGTGTGGTAAAAAAAAAAATGTGTGTGATCAAAATTTTAAAATCCCTCTCCCGAAAATCACGCCACTGCAAGAGCACTGTAAGACTCGGATGCCGTGGGACGTGTAAAGACACCTATAACGTGAGAGGTTGACCTATAACGGAGAAAAGAAGAGGAAGAAGAAGGCATGCTGTAGGCTAAGTTTAATAGAACTAGATGTAATAAATGTCCTGAAAAATTATAATGGTCTGTAATTTCTTGCTTGTTCTTTACAGTGGTATAAATTGAAAATACTTGATAAAAATTATACACTGAGCAACAAAAAAGAAACTTTTTTTGTCTCAGAAAAAAAAATGTGATTCTGAAAGTGTTTTTCTCCTGAATTCAAATATGATATCAGTCTTTCTCCATCACTCAAGGTTTCCGAGAAACAGGAATTTATAATTTCAAACACTTTAATATTTTCTACATTCGTAACTACACAATATTCGAACATTCGGACTGGCCTAGAAAGTAAGGAATGACGATTTTCTGCTATATTTCGCCTGTGGAGCATCCCTCTTGATGGTCCAACAATAATCGGCCAGCATTTTAGGATTCCATTTGCCTTGATATCTCTTTTCCATAGCTGAAATCTCCCGAGTTAGCTCATTTGGTTTTATTTTACAATGGACAAATGGACGAAAAAACGTATAACTGTAGGCTTTCACGGCCGGCGTCTTGATACCTATTAGGTTCGTCTTCCGGGCATATAGGCCGTGGTCCAATCGTTCTTCTACTCGACGTTTCGTCTACTGCTGCGGTAGACATCTTCAGGAGATACTGCGTGCTCTCTGTGAACTCCTCAACAGTCGGCTGCAGACTGATAGCATTCAGTCTGCAGCCGACTGTTGAGGAGTTCACAGAGAGCACGCAGTATCTCCTGAAGATGTCTACCGCGGCAGTAGACAAAACGTCGAGTAGAAGAACGACTGGACCACGGTCTATATGCCCGGAAGACGAACCTAATAGGGACGAAAAAACGTTTATTAAAAAAATAATTATTTAAATTCATTAATTGAAATAAAAATAAAAAACTGTGGGTGATGGAGAAATTCCGAATACATATTTAAAAACACGATAAAAAATTGCAATAAGTACAATTGTTGATAGTCATGAGACAACAATCATGTTGACTAGTGTTATTACACTTAAAATTATGTGCTTAGTTGGTGGGGTTGTACATAACCAGGTATTTAGTTACGCAACTTAAGACATTTTAATGCAATTTATCCCATTACTAAGCGATATTTGTAACATTTATTCTAGGGAAATTACCATCGTGAAAGTATGTCGATGTAATGTGAAATTTACGAGTGGAAATATGTTTTTACGTCGGCCATTTTGAATTTCCATAGAAGAGGTAATTTTTTTACGTATTTAAACACATTTAAAATGTAACGAACCTAAAAGCTAATCTAACCTAATTCACTTACTCTAACCTAGATGAATCCCATGAAACGCCTTTCTTTTTTTACGCGGTTATGTATGTACATTTGTCTATTTTACGCGGTTAAATTCGGACATAAATCAGTTATTATCGACAGAACCATGGGTTTATCGCTGGTTATTACTGTGGTTATTGCTGGTTCATAGAATAACTGTTGTAACCAGAGTGATCGTGACAGGAAATAGTCCCACTTTCCATATTTACGAGTAAAATGAGTTAAAGATAATTAAATTTCGGGACTAAATATTTATAATATATCGTTTTATGATTATTTATTGCATATAAGTGGTGTTTAAGTGCTAACTTCTACGTCGCCGTTTAGTTCCATCATCGGTATTGCAAGACATGACGCATCCCAAGATCCGCGTCGAGACTCCCAGTTAGCGACCACGACAAGCAGAGCTCGATCGGGCAAACTCTGCCAGTGACTGCTATATACTCTATGATCACAAACGAAATAGGTACGTCCGATTCGAATTAAACTTCAAGCCCAATCACTTAACTAGATCAGGCTTAAAGGAATAACTGGCATGGACATAAGTTATTTCAAAAACATGTTTAATTCATGGTAAACAAACTCCAAGGCGCTACAGACATAGGATGCCCTTTGGCCTACCTTCCGGCTGCTGACCTCACACCCACTTGTATTAATTACAGAGGTAGACGATCATCCAACCAGTATAGGGGTGAAATATGGTCAGCATGTCGCGTTACTCAGCCGTTATAGTTGTTTTTTCTCAAACTGGAGTAACTTCTTACTTTAGCTACCCAAATTCCTCAGGATACTCGGTAGGACCGGTCCCAAAATGGCCGAAATTTCATGAGAACATTTATTTTTCCACGAGATTCGAACCAGCGCAAATCCCGTAGCTCTGCGCCATGGCATCTTGCCTTAACTGCTCGGCAGCGACCGGGACCACTTCGTGGTAATAGAGAAATATTGGCCTACAAAACAAATGAACGTCGCTAATAACTCAGAATGCTGAAAACTGTCGTTAAATAAGATATAGAAACAATTAACTCACTGGCATTATCGAACCCGTAGGTTCATGACCATGCGGACGTAAGCTCTCCATACATCCATATCCTGAGCTAATATTTTGTATAATATACTTCCCTCAAACCATGGTTAATGTTATTCTCCCACCTCATTCTTGGTCTACCAACTGGGCGTTTTCCCTCTGGTTTTCCTTCAAGAAGCTTCCATGCACGTCTTTCATTTCACATTCGTACTACATGTCCTGCGCATCGCAGTCTACGAGACACAGATGCGTCCTGTAATTATACTTTTTTCTCTCCTTTCTGTACGCCTGTCCTATTTGTTGAATAAGCAGAAAAAAGCATTACTTCCTTTTTAAATTCATTTTATTATATTTTATTTTTATTTATAAACCTTTAAGATCGCGTCTAGAATATTTAGGTGTAAACAAATTCGTTTTTCTTGTTATGTATGCCATGTGTTTTATTTGAAGAAATAAAAATGGTTTTAATTATGTGAAACGATGATTATGATGATGAAATGTATCCTTTTAAGGAAATTCGAACCTAGCATTTGTCTTAAATATTGAGAGAAAAAAACTGAGTTTAATCGGCAGTGACATTTGACCCCGGATTCTCTCGAATGAGTTTAAATCGCTATGGCCTGAATTAAAATGTTTAGTCACTCATTGCTATTACAGGAGTTTAATGCTATCAGTTTTAACATTTAGGTCGGAATAAATCATTTTATCATATATAGGAAGGAAAAGACTAAAAGGTTCTCCGCTCTTAAATTGATCCACATCAAATCAAAACTGCTCGCTTTTCATTGGTTATGGAGCCGACGTACGAAGTACAAACATAAAAGTAGTTCCCTTCATTAAATTTAAAATATGTCCTCTGAACATACTTGTAATTCTTCGTGAATAAAAATTATGGTATTCAAAACATAGAAAAATATTCTAAAATATACCTAATCAATAATTACAACTTAAAATAGTTTATTACATTTGGGTGATGGATTTGAGTCATGCTTCAGTCGACTCTCATGAAACAAAATGGCTGAAAGTGTCGAGTCTTCTGTTGCTGTGTCGTTATCTGCCTGTCAAAAGTTATCTAATTGTGGCGCAAATTGCGGAAGGACACAATTGGCGTTTATTGATGGTAGGATCACTCTAAGAGCGGATAAGGTGTAGTGAATCCATTTATGTTGCATCGAATATTACTTTCTTCAATAGAAAAAGCTAACATATTTATGAAATGCTCTGTGCTGATCCAGTAATATTTACTTGGTAACAAGCATCAGTTTACAAATATGGTCGTTATTTTATGTAGAGAACGAGTGCAAGGAAACCAGAAGGGTTAATATTCTCCTTCTTCTTCTTCTTCTTCTTCTATCTCTATAATCAAGAATTGGTATTTGTATGATTGACAATTATATTATTAATTAAATAAAAATAAAACTTAGTTATATTTGAATTTTATAATTATTAATATATAAATCAGTGACAGCTGTTTCGGTACACTGTACCTTATACAGGGCTTCCAATATAAAACCGGACACGCCTCACGGGGTTTCACCCGTCAGGCTGCGCTCTCTCCTCGTCCGCATTTCACTCTGCCAGCCGCAGAGTGTCCGGTTTTATACTGGAAACCCTATATTATTAACAATATTCTCAACAAAATGAATCTTCTTCTACTTCTTCTCATTACATGGATTGAACCTTTTTGGTTCGTTCCGGCTCCAGGTGTTATAGCTGCTGTGTCCATCTCTTTCTTGGGCGCCACCGATCTCTTTTTTCTCCTCTTGGTTGATAGTTCAGACTTTTCCTAGGCAATCTGTTGGTATCCATTCTGCAGGCATGTTCAAACCAAGTTTCCCTATACTCATTTATTTTATCTGTCAAACTGAATATGTACAGTTCTTTACGGGCATCTTCACTTCATTTTTTATACATTAAAGTATATCCAGCCACAATTCATAAATATTTCATTTCTGCTGCTTCTATTATTTGAATTCACTGTTTAATGTGTTAATATTACACACCTAAATCTATACTCATTTGGCTTTAGAGAAAATTTAAATTCATGTAAAATTTATCATAAGTAATGCCACGAGTGATTTCCAAATTATCGATAAATTCACGACTCACAAAGTGAGGAGTGAATTTATCTAGAGAATTTGGAAATCAAGAGTGGAATTTGTTAGGACTATTTAACGAATAAAATTAAGCTGTTTACTCACAAATCATTATTTAAATATAGTTATTTTAAAATATTTATATATGTAATGTAAACGACCATGTTTGAAAACAAATGAGAAACGATTGGTACGCTTCATTTGCTTCTTTTGTTTATCACTGCAACCAGATCACATTATTTATTGCCAAAGGATCGCAAAGAATGCACCCTAGTGGAGAAATTTATAACCAACGTTATAGGTATTAATTAATTTCTGATGTCCTATTGCACATATGTCAATTACATTTTTCTGGAACGTCATTTCCTGGAAAATAATTCGTTTAAGAAAGTGGAAACAGTGGTTTCTTTTTTGTGGTATAATCGATTGTTACAAATGTTTTTATATTATCTCTGGTATGCGCTTTCTGCTGACATTCATGCACTATATATACAATCTGGTAGCAATATTTCTTAGCGAGTCATTGCAAAATAATGCTATGACATATTCAGAAAGTTAAAAAGGATGTGCTTTCTTTATTATGATAAACTTTAGTTGGTAAATTCTAGGCGAAACACGACTGTGATTGGTTGTAAATAAAAAATAATTGAAATGTGATTGGTCATTGACTCCCATTTGGGGCATGAGTTAAATAGTCGGAGCAAATAACATAACATTTTACTGAATAAAGAAACCCAGACTCATCTTATACTCCTCTCCGTACACAATGTAAGTACACATCATCTACGTAAAGTGATCTGCCGAAGAGGAGCGTAAATTATAAATAAACAATGTTAACGTTTATTGTGCGCTTAGCGTCGAATCCGATGGTGCAATGAGTCACATTGGAACACGCCCACACACATAATGAAATTCATACATTCTACAACATAAATTAAATGACAAGCAAACTTAATTCTTTATCAGGCGAATATACTAGGGCATTCGCTAAGTAATGACAATGCTTGTTATGGACCCAACTGGATTTATTAGGCTTAAAGGACCTTCGGGACTTGGAAAATCTGGTAACGTTTATCTAGCCGAGCGTCAGTATGAGGATGTACAGTATACATGTTTTGAAATAAACAAATGGAGTCTTAATTTAAACTATTTTATTACTAAAGTATAAATAATTATAAACCCTCAGTAGTCTAGCCCTAATCTAATCTAAGCCTATATTAAAACTACAGTACTTTCTTGGGGGGGGGGGTTGAGAAGAGGGAGTTGTGGAATTTTTAAATCTAACCAAATCTACATGATTAAAAATGTTATATCCCTTTTCTAAAATATAGTTTCAAAAATGTTAATGGTACTTGATTCAAAATCCAAAAGAAATGGACTACATTATTAAGAAAAATGGTCAGTGACTTACCCTCCAGCCGTTTACAGACACAGACAGACACGAGACCCTCACTTCTCAAGTGTTATATACTAAAGATGACCTCATTTCACCCTAACTGTACAAACTAACATTCAAAAGAACTAAATGTAGGGATGTTTACAGTTAGCTCAACCAAGACTTTGTTCTGAACTATACTTTATCTCAACAGACTTTGAATGTCTAAAGTCCATCTCAAACGACTTTGCTCGAATAATTAAAATAATCTATAAAACAATAAAAAAATCTATATAAAGAACTATGTATTTATCACAATGCTGTTATAATCCTAGTGGTGACCATTGTAATCATGTACTATTATGTTGAGCAGTCTTTGTTGTTGTTTACATCAAATAGCAATATTTTGTGAATATGTTCCTCACATAGTAGTAAGTACTGCCCTAATAAAATATTCCGTAGAATTTGTTTTGAGGAAGTGGCTGAATTCAAATACCTAGGAACAATAATCACAAATAGGAATGAGATGCACAAAAGAAATTAAACATAGACTCAATTCTGGAAATGCGTGCTATTATGCATTGCAGAGACTCTTGATGTCCCAACTCCTTTCAAAAAACGTTAAACTGAAATTACTGTTATTCTACCAGTCATATTATATGGGTGCGAAACATGGACTCTTACTTTAAGGGAGGAAAGGACATTACAAGTAATTGAGAATAAAGTACTTACGAAAATTTTTGGACCAAAGAGAGATGAACAGACAGGTGAATGGAGAAGACTACATAACAATGAACTACATGGTTTTTATAGGAAGCCAGATGTAATAAGAACAGTTAAGTCTCGTAGACTGCGATGGGCAGGACATGTTGCGCGTATGGGGAATGAAAGACGTGCATGGAAGCTTCTTGTAGGAAAGCCAGAGGGAAAACGCCCAGTTGGTAGACCAAGAATGAGGTGGGAGAATAACATTAACTACGATTTGAGGGAAGTAGATTATACAGGAAATGATTGGAAGGCATTAGCTCAGGATAGGGATATAGGGCTTATGTCCGCGCGGCCGTGAACGTACGGGTTCGATAGTGCCAGTGTGTAAGTAAGTATAATTTTGTTTAGAAGGTGGAATTGGGAAGTACTATATATCAACCAAAATTCACAGACAGAAGCTCTTGTGACTATAACTTATTCTCAATGATCAGAGAACCTCTACAAGGCATTCGATTTGAATCAAGAGTTGATATCCTGTAAGCTGTAGATCGATCAGTGAAGCAGATATCCAGAAATGGTGCTGCAGATGGAGCTCGCCGACTTCCAAGGATTTTGCAACATATAGTTGACTTGACAGGAAACTATAAATGTAGTTCGTAATGTCAAAAGTATCTTAAATAATTTGTATGATGTTACAGCTGTGTTCTCATTACTTATCGTATGTCTTAGTAGTATCGGCCGCGGTGGACTAGTGGTTATGCTCCTTGCCTCTGGTCCCGAGGTTCGCGGGTTCAAACGCGACCGGGGTCGATGGATTTTTTAGGATGGAAAAATCCAAGGAGCAAGTTCACCGGGAGGGACTTTAAGCCATGTCCCGAGTCTGAAGATTTTCAGGCTCGTAAACGATCCTTAAGCCTGAATGAAAAGGCCTCTAAGCAAAATTTACCGAATTTTCCCGTCCTAGTTACCTTGGTTTCCTAGATGTCAGTATGAGGCGGAATGCTGACCACCGACCACTCAAATGACATCTATACGAAAACAAATGTAACTAAATTAGTGTGGTTCAAATTCTTCCCTGTAGGGGGAGAGCGCCTAAATCTCTGTTAAGGGAAAACATGGGCCTACAAGAAAAGAATGTCTTAGTAGTTGTTGGATGGTGTTAGAAAATACATCAAGTTTTCTACCAGAGGCGGAACAGGAAATAAAACCTTACTCTCGAAATGACGATAATGATGTGTTGTTTTTCAGAAACTTCTGTACACATATTAGTTTACGGAATAGAATGGCGCAGAGTATCGCTTCTCTGGTTTGAGAATCTGGTAGCTTTCCCACACACTCTTTCGCAGATTGTTGCTAAACGTCGCTGTATTTGAAATAGACCGCTATCATGAGTACGTGGTGTTCCCATGTAACTACAGCCTTCTAGAATGAGGAAATAAAAGACAACCCTCACGTGAAAAACCACTTTTTTTTTCAGAATCGGTAGGGGTGGGGGAGTTGGTTTGAGAGAGGGTTAGTTCAAGCGTGTGGAAAATTGGCCCCCGCTTAACGCTACACGAGTCTTTCCTCCCCTGACTTGTTCTTCACCTCGCGTAACCCCTAAACCCCCCTTAAAATGGGGGGGGCTTTTAACCTCCCCTTCATTCTACTGCCACTTCTATCCGCAAGAGCTAAACCCCTAGCAGCTCTTTTCTTCTTTTCATGCAATAGAGAACTTTTACTATTTGAAATACGACTCTCGCTTTACCCTTTTACTTGGAAAAAGGGTTTTTGGAAAAGTGAGGAGAGGAAGAGGGGTTCTTTTTACGCACATATACACGTGCAGGCGTGTGTGTAAATGTGCGTATCTTTTTAAAAATTAACAAGGTAAGACATTTCCGTCCAATGAGCAAAACCCTCAGCTATAAAATGAGGGCTGCGGCTGTTATTCTAGTACAGTTAACATGAGGGAGTCTTAAGTCAAAAGCATTCATTATACTTTTGAAGTAATTTGTTATTCAGAGACATGGTTGTGTTCCTTTTAAGTCATTGTTCTTAATTAGTTAAGATTTATTTGAGCAAATAGAGAGCTTCAAATACTTGGGTTGTTCTATCAGTAGTAACATGAACTGTTGTCAAGAAGTAAAGCAGAGGATAGTAATGGCAAAAGAAGCTTTTAACAAGAAGAGAAGCATTGGCAAAAGAATTACGGAAGAGGCTAGTGAAGTGTTTTGTATGGGATGTAGTATTGTATGATGTGGAGACATGTACATTACGACGGAATAAGAAAAAGAGGCTGGAAACTTTTGAGATGTGGATATGGAGAAGCATGGAGCGTATAAAATGGACAGACAAAATTAAAAAAAAGATGTGTTAGACAGAGTGAGTGAAGGAAGAACAATGCTGGAACTCATAAAGATGAGGAAAAGAAATTGGATTGGTCACTGGCTAAGAAGAAACTGCCTGCTAACGAATCCCTAGAAGGACTGGTTATCGGAAATAAGGTTAGAGGCAGAAAAAGACATCAGATGATGGACAATATTAAAATAAATGGTTTGAATGCGGATACAGAAAGGAAGGTTGAGTTAAAGAAAGAGTGGAGAATGTTGAGTTTGCAGTGAAAGACCTGCCCTTGGGCGGAACGCTATGTACATAGCATATAAGTCTAGTAGAACATCGAATGCCCATACTGGGTTATCAGCGAATAAGTCTTTACACGTGTATTAGTACAAAGTAAAATATTTCGCATGTGCCGTATGTCAACAACTATCTTAACTTTTTAAGAGATGTAGGCCTTTCAGAAATTCGCTTCCATCATCAGTAGAAGGATGTGCTACTGGCTGTTGTTTTGCGACATTTTTTACATCAACATTCTTTCAGCGTTACCGATATGTACTGATTGTTGTTTTGTAATTTCGTAGGCTATATGGTTTGTATGAGTTGGGTGTGTTCTCATTTGAAGTTCAATCGTTGTTTAGTTCCTTTAAAATTACAAGTTCCTCTAGTATGTTTATATTCGCTGGATTTCTTTCTTTATGGACTATCATAAGATTGTTAGACAGAGTGAGTGAAGGAAGAACAATGCTGGAACTCATAAAGATGAGGAAAAGAAATTGGATTGGTCACTGGCTAAGAAGAAACTGCCTGCTAACGAATCCCTAGAAGGACTGGTTATCGGAAATAAGGTTAGAGGCAGAAAAAGACATCAGATGATGGACAATATTAAAATAAATGGTTTGAATGCGGATACAGAAAGGAAGGTTGAGTTAAAGAAAGAGTGGAGAATGTTGAGTTTGCAGTGAAAGACCTGCCCTTGGGCGGAACGCTATGTACATAGCATATAAGTCTAGTAGAACATCGAATGCCCATACTGGGTTATCAGCGAATAAGTCTTTACACGTGTATTAGTACAAAGTAAAATATTTCGCATGTGCCGTATGTCAACAACTATCTTAACTTTTTAAGAGATGTAGGCCTTTCAGAAATTCGCTTCCATCATCAGTAGAAGGATGTGCTACTGGCTGTTGTTTTGCGACATTTTTTACATCAACATTCTTTCAGCGTTACCGATATGTACTGATTGTTGTTTTGTAATTTCGTAGGCTATATGGTTTGTATGAGTTGGGTGTGTTCTCATTTGAAGTTCAATCGTTGTTTAGTTCCTTTAAAATTACAAGTTCCTCTAGTATGTTTATATTCGCTGGATTTCTTTCTTTATGGACTATCATAAGATTGTGCCTATAAATACCGGTTAACTATAATGGAATTTATCGCCTTTTGTTAAAAAAAAAAGAAAATACATTTGCATTTACATTGCGCAAGGGCCTGCTTGGGGTACGTGCATTATTTTTCCATGAATAAAAAATAAAAATAAACATAAGAATATATATATATATATATATAATATTATTACATTTACGACTGGAGTACCAAAGAATGGTTTAACAAAAGACTTTGTGAAATAAAACGATTTTTACGACCAAATCATTAAACAACAAATTGGTAAAATTTTGCGTGTTTTTACAGGTTTGGAATATTACAAGTTCTGCCACTAACATTAGATTAAAATAATACACTTTTAGAACATTATCTTATAGAATCAGAAAATTTGATCCTTAAAGATATATATTACGCCAAAAAAATATTCCTGCGTCAATTTCAAAATTTTCACCTCGGTATGACATTTTCATGGAATCGCTCTATATAAACAATTACATACATGGCTACGCTCCTACATAAAAATGTAAAAAAATATATAAACTGCACACAGCCACTTTCCGAATCCGGGAAAAATGTCAATCAATAAAATACAAGAAATTAAACCATCTCCCTGTTCCAGCGAGGAACTCTAAGTAGGCCTACGAATAGTACCTTTGAACGCGCGCAAGCTCACACACACATGTATTAATGCTCGTATGGATTTTCGTGGCGAGTTATACTTACACACTGGCATTATCGAACCGTAAGGTCATGGTCGCGCGAACATAAGCTCTCCATACATCCCTATCCTGAGCTAATGCTTTCCAACTATTCTCTATACAATCTACTTCCCTCAAATCATAGTTTGTTATTCTCCCATCTCATTCTTGGTCTGCCAACTGGGTTTTTTCCCTCTGGCTTTGTTACAAGAAGCTTCCATGCATGTATTTCATTTCCCATACGCGCAACATGTCCTGCCCATCGAAGTCTATAAGATTTAACTGTTCTTATTATATCTGGCTTCCTATAAAGACCATGTAGTTTACTGTTATGTAGTCTTCTCCATTCACCTGTCTGTTCATCTCTCTTTGGTCCAAAAAATGTTCTAAGTACTTTATTCTCAAATACTCGTAATCTCCTTTCCTCCCTTAAGGTAAGAGTCCATGTTTCGCATCCATATAAGTGGTAGAATAATAGTCTTATATATAGTGAGTGTCCCGCGCCGTAGCCGAGCGGTTAAGGTAGGAAGCCTTGGCGCAGAGCTACGGGACTTGCGCTGGTTCGAGTCTCCATGGGGGAAGAAATTTTCTCATGATATTTCGGTCAGTATGGGACCGGTGCCCACCCAGCATCGTGAGGCAATTGGGTAGCTACAGTAAGTAGCGGCTCCAGGTTGAGGAACCAGCTATAACGGCTGGGAGACTCGACATGCTAACCACATGTCATCCCTATACTGGCTGTTGATCATCTACCTCTGTGATTGACACATGTGGATGTGAAGGGCCAGCAGCCGGCTGGTAAAAGGGCAACTGCTGAAAAGTGGAAAAACCCTCAATCGGATATATAGTGAGTTAGTTAAGGTTATTTATGTTACAAGAATTTAGATTTTATCAGATCAGTTGGGATGTTTAAGGCCGAAGTGTAACCGAGAACGGAATTTTTAAATGATTTCCTAAAATACTTTTAATCCTTGCAACATAAAAAAATCATATATCCGATTTCATTGTGTTATTAAATAAATATTAACATGTAAGTATACAACAGCTGATAAAAATCCACCGTTAAAATGAAATGTTCTTCATGATTATTCCAAAAATAATACATAATAATAGTAATAAATTATCCAAAATGCATGCTCATAAGATATTAATCATTTCATAAATTCACAATAAATTATGAAGGTAATGGTCGGAATGTATAATGGTGATTGTAGCACTTGTGGCGATGGACTAAATGAATTGCATATTGTATGAATATTGTTATGTGAATATTTTGTTTTTAGTTAGCTTTATAATAAAATACAGTCCACCGCTGTGGTCTCAGAGTAGCTCGCTGCCTCGTACGCAACGGCCCGGGTTCGATCTCCGGTCGGAACAAGTTTCCTGGGTGATAATTTTTTCGGTGTTTTTCCTCACCCATAAGACAAATATCAGGAAACGTTAAGGCCTAAACGGTCACCAAACATCATCTGGTCATCACAATCATCATTAAATTCGCCATATTTGTGTGAATGTATGTGTGTGAATGGTGTGAATGGTGTGTTTTTAATCTTAATGTTTTATTGCCTCGGATTAGGCCCTGACATTGAGCTGATCGCTCATTCGAAAGGGAGGGTCCTCCATGTACTGTGTGGTAAAAACATATGTATATGATCCATAGTTTTAATCCCTCTCCCGACAGGTCATGCTACTGTAAGGTCCGATGGTGTGTGGCAAGTAAAAGTACATATAAAGGTGAGAGATTAAACTGCGTTAGTGAAATGGAATAATAAAATATGATCTTATTACTTTTATATTATTTATGTTGACTATTTAACTCATGCCACAAATGCTAGTCAATGACCAATCACGTTTCAATGAATCTTGTTTTACAACCAATGACAGTCGTGTTTCACCTCGCTCTTTATCGATTTCTCTGTATCAGCTCCTGCTTTTGTGATAAAGAAAGATCCTCCTTTTAATGTTCTGAACAGGTCAAAGCACTATTTTTCTCCAACAAATACATCGAATATAGCAAATAATGAAAGGATTCCTTGATTTTACTGAGTTGTTTACTAAAAAAATAAATGAATAACCCGTAATGTTGATTATGATATATAGTTTGATGTGTTTCATTATTTCTCCACTTGGGTGCACTCTTACAATATTGCGATCTTATTTGGCAATAAATAATATGATCAAGCAGCAGTGAATGAAAATAACCTCACATTTCTGATTTGTTTTCAAACATCGCCGTTTACATTAAATATATAAATATTTTAAAATAACTATAGTTAAACAATGATTTGTGAGTAAACAGCTTAATTTTGTTCATTAAATAGTCCTAACAAATGACACTCTTGATTTCCAAATTATCTACATAAATTGGAAATCATTCGTGACATTACTTATGAGAATAGCTTTCCTTGTTTATTACTTATCAAATAGCTGATTATGACATGACAAAACTTTCTCGGTAGATAAGGGTCTTGTTTGATGCCCTTCACTACCTTCATGCTTATAAGTTAAATTGAATGTTAGTAAAAATTAAGAGCGAAGTTCGTTGTAGATTTTTACAAAATGTCTGATCCCAGTCTAAGCGAAAGGCATTCAGTACAAAGCCAGATGCAGCCAATACGTAAACTCCTTTCAGGCAATCAGAAATAATCTTTCGAAGGTTTGATTTTAATTTTGAAGTTCTTTGGGCCGGATTTTATTTAAGTATAAACTTGGAGAGGATGTGGGGAAGAAAGCATAAGTTTGTCAGCTAGCACTTTGCCGTGTCTGTTGTATTTAGATTGATGTTAGGTGGGTGTGTTGTGTATTAGATCCGTAAGTAGTTCTCTTTGTGATGCTTTGCTAAAGTAAATTGTGCTTCTGGGTTTGATGTAGTCTGATAACTTCTGAATACCACTAATGTTGTATGTTTGAGTATTACTGTCACTACGTGGCAAGTGACTAATTTTCCTGAATTTTGTTTTCTTTAGTTTCCAATTTGTGTTTTTGATATTTTATCAGTGTTGGTGATGCATATAGACTGACGGATTGATGATTATTTTTTGCCATGGCTTATTTATATGTTAGACTAAGTATCACTCGTTTTGTTAATAGTATTACAGTACATGGTTTAGATGCCGCCATGAATCTGAAAGCATGGCTAACGTCAGTGCCACGAAGGCGTGCTCTCTGTTTCTTTCCAATGCATGCTTATAACCAAATTAAATGCAATTGCCGCGTAATTGCACTACTTCCCTACAAATAGCTTGTCACAAAAGATAGCGTTTAATGAGTTAGAATACTACAACGAGTGACGTAGTGTCTCGCGCATTCGTATTAAGCCATTAACTAGCTGACCGTAATGGTTTTCATGACTTCAGTCTCTGTACTGCAATGTTCCATTTTTCGACCGTTTATAAGAAAGTAACCCCGGTTTACTTACCGAAATAAATGGTTTAATAGTATATTAAGATGCGAGGTTGGGAAGTGGTTTTTACAGAATCAAGGAAAAATGTTTAAAAACCGAGCGATAGAGAGGTTTTTAATTTTCGAGATTCTGTAAAACACTTCAGAAACGTATGTTGTACATTATTTTTTGTGCGACGGTGTTTTCAAAATAATAGTATTTTTTTTTCCAAATGCCCCAGGCTGTCTTTCGCCATTACTAGTTTTCTGTCCTGGCATGGCGTACTTGTAACCCACTTCTGAGGTTGGGGCGCCAGATGGACGGGGTTACGTTGCCCCGA
Source organism: Diploptera punctata (assembly GCA_030220185.1). Lineage (NCBI taxonomy): Eukaryota > Metazoa > Arthropoda > Insecta > Blattodea > Blaberidae > Diploptera > Diploptera punctata. Next base: position 365,589 of record JASPKZ010007565.1, read on the forward strand.
TGATATGATGGGTGATGATGATAGTGATGTGCCAGGAGAGTCCCTAATTCTAAGCATAATCTAAGATGAATATGAATGATGATGATTGCAATGACCGTATGCTTTCGGGGACCGTTTGGGCCTTAACGTTTTCCTGATATTTGTCTAACAGGTGAGGAAAATCCCGATAAAAACCTCACCCAGAAAAACTGTCCCGACCGGGGATCGAACCCGGGCCCGCTGCGTGACAAGGCAGGTGGATTATAATAGTAAAATAATAACATCTTTGTTGGAAATATTCGCGTTCATTACAAATAATTAACTAACGTTAAGTGTGGGCAATGTTCATTAGTTGAAACAACAGTAGGCCTTGAGAACAATTATTGATAACATGGCCGCAAGTACGTATTTATTGTTTTATATTGTTTCAAATAAGGTTCAGTTCATTTAAAATGCAGTGATTTATTTCGTATAATGTATTTAAACACTACCTTTTTTTTATATTTCCTGTATATACATTGTACGTAGTATACATAGAGGGCAGTGGTTTTACTTCCCGCACGAGGGTGTAAATGTAATATTACAGTATAGTTATTTAGGTTGGCAACCCCGAAATATAGGAAGTTGAACTTTCAATAATGGTTGCTATTGCTGGTAAGTATGACAAAATGCACTATCGCGCAAAAAAATATTTGTCTCATCTCTTTATTTTATTAACTTTCGAATAAACATATTTAGACGATCTCTATCGTTTCTTTGTGCTTATCTTCCGATTGAGGGTCTTTCCACTTTTCAGCGGTTGCCCTTTTACCAGCCGGCTGCTGTCCCTTCACATCCACATGTATCAATCACAGAGGTAGATGATCAACAGCCAGTGTAGGGGTGACATGTGGTTAGCATGTCGAGTCCCCCAGCCGTTATAGCTGGTTCCTCAACCTGGAGCCGCTACTTATTGTAGCTACCCAATTGCCTCACGATGCTGGGTGGGCACCGGTCCCATACTGGCCGAAATACCATGAGAAAATTTCTTCCCCCATGGAGACTCGAACCAGCGCAAGTCCCGTAGCTCTGCGCCAAGGCTTCCTACCTTAACCGCTCGGCTACGGCGCGGGACTGTGCTTATCTATTATTGTTATTAAAGGTTTGTCATTTGTGTATATTTTCTGTATATTGGTAAATATACCAATATTCACTTCTGACAAGATATATTTTACTTTGTCAGGATCCAGATGTTAGTTCATCAGCATAGCGCTTTAACACCAATGTTGGAATTGGCTACCACTAGTCAAGAGAGTGGGGTTGGAAGAGCAGTACCACCCATACTCGTGCTGCTCTACCTATAAATACATTTATCCGAATCATTATTACTGCCACAGACGTTCTTCATTCATGAACTGTCCCAAGTCTGGGAGTAAAAGCCACATTCTCCCCCGGCAAGCCGAGCGCATATTCATTTTGACCAGGGTGCGTACTCGGGAGCCGGTAGGAATTAATGTGCAGGGCCCGTGGCCTGTCTCTTCCTGCTGCTTTAGGGACTTACATATGCCCTCTTCAGCCCATTCTTTTTCTAGTTGATAATCCAACCGTCAATCATAACCAGCCGTAGATCAGGAGACAAAGGTCAAGTGTTTGGCATTAACAAGCCTGTTTTCAGTTTGTCGTAAGCTGATGTCATCCTAGGACGCCAAGAGGAAGCACGGCCGCCGCAATCCCCGAAGGGACAATAACGGAAGGATTGCAAACCCTATCAAAAATATCACTTTTCAGGTTAAGCTGATCGTTTGCAAAATTTTGAATTTTGAAATAAAATTTTAGGAAATAGTAGATGCTTACTTACTTACTTACTCACTGGCACTATCGAACCCGTAGGTTCATGGCCGCGCGGACATAAGCTCTCCATACATCCCTATCCTGAGCTAATGCTTTCCAATCATTCCCTGTATAATCTACTTCCCCCAAATCATAGTTAATGTTATTCTCCCACCTCATTCTTGGTCTACCAACTGGGCGTTTTCCCTCTGGCTTTCCTACAAGAAGCTTCCATCCACGTCTTTCATTCCCCATACGTGCAACATGTCCTGCCCATCGCAATCTACGAGACTTAACTGTTCTTATTATATCTGGCTTGCTTAGCCGCCTTTATTATGAATACTATCAGCTGAATCCAGTGTAGCTCGAAGCCCGCCAGGGTGAACCTGGCTTGCGTTTTTTGTATCGCAAGTCGCAGGCAAGCTCGTTAATGAAAGCAGACATATTGTAAGTCTCCGTTTAGGAGCACATAAGCTGAAGATTAATTCATTTAAATATAGTGAAACAAGTTTATTATTATAAAATCGTGAACATTATACAAAGAATAAACCCATTATTTTGTATAAGTGTATTTTTTTAATAAAAAAAGGTGTTAATCTTGAATTCATTATTCATCAACAACATAAGTTGTAACAAAGGAAGATAAATAACATTATTACCATTTAAAGAAAACCTTAACAACGTTTATAGCGCTCTACCAACTAATTCTAACAGGTTCTTCAAGGGTGAGCACATTATTGAACCATCCTGCGGACACTCACGCTGCAACCCATCAATAGTTTTCTGTGTTAGTTGAGTTAAGGCATTGGAGCAACTATATGACTATTGAGACATTCTTCCAAAAAATCCTGTCTAACGCACCTTCTTCCATCAATTCCATTCTATTCATACTCCTCCTGATCCCGTTCATCCATTGTTCCTGTGGTTTTCCTCTTCCTTCTACCTTCAGCAAACCGAAGTCTTTTAATTCTGCCATAAAGTTAATTTGTGTAATGTAGGCCTAATTTTTTGACACAAAACCACTTTCACAGTTCTCTTCCGAAAGAAGCCATACATTAAACTTTTTTATTTTTTATTTTATTTTTTTTTACTTTTTTTGTCCAGTGCTATCAGGTTGTCTTACGGCATTTCTGGCATTCTCTACTGACTTTGGTAGAATTGTAACCCACTTCTGCGGTTGGGGCATCTGCAAGCCGGAGCTAGTTTCCCCGATGACATGATGGGTAATAACAGATAACAAAGCACAAGCAGAATTCTTACACCTAAACTTTTATTCAAGTTCCATCTACACTAATTATTAAAAAAACAAATTTTTATGTTTAGCTTATTAAAAATGAAAATATTAAAATACATTAATTTTAGTTGATTCCAGACCTTAGGTGATCGTACGAATGATAATAATAATAATAATAATAATAATAATAATAATAATAATAAAATAATTATTATTATCTTCTTCTTCTTCTTCACTTCACGGGCTAGGCAAATTGCCTGATCCGCCTCACAGTTGTTCTGTCCATCTTTTTTACTGGCCTTCCTACATTCCTTGAACCTCTTGGCTTGTAGATAAATGCTGCTTTTGGTAACCTTGTTATATTCATTCTTTCTACGTATCTAAACCATTTATCTCTATATTCTTTGATTTTATCATTCAATGGATATGTATTTAACTCTGTTCTTACATCTTCATTCTTTATCCGATCCAAAATAATTATTATAATTATAATAATAATTCTGGCAGAGTTAACAAAACAATTCCTGCTCATCCATTCAATTAGCGAATAATAAAATCTTACAAAAATTACATACTTATAAGAAATTTTAAAAATATTAAAATATATTAACTAATACTGACAAAACATGGAATATTTTTTTTTAATATGTAAGGACAGTTTGCAATAGTTTGAGCTAGTATCAAACCCAGGACCTCATGAACTGTAGTTAGGATCTCTGACCATAAAGCTATTTGGCATTTACTTCCTAAAAATGTATGAATTCGGTGTGGAATTGAACCCGCGGATATTCTGCCCAGAACGTAATAACAAAGTGTAGGTTGCAGCGTGAAAGTGCAAGAGATGATTGCTCGGCTATTTGCTTATCGTGTGTGTAAAGAAAAGACACCTCGCGGGAGCAATAAAGTTGTTGTGCATACATAGCGCGAGATGACGCGATAAATGACTTGCCTTCGGCGTTATCCGCCCGACCTAAATACAAGTACGTCGTCCCTACTAATATTGGCTTCTATTGCAAAATTCGAAAACACGGACATTTCTCTATCATAAGTAGGCCCCAATTCCACGAGTGATTTCCAATTTATCTAGAGGATTTAGAAATCAAGAGTGGCATTTGCTAGGACTATTTATCGAATAAAATTACTCTGTTTACTCACAAATCATTATTTAAATATAGTTATTTTAAAGTATGTATATATTTAATGTAAACGGCGATGTTTGAAAACAAATGAAAAATGTTTGGTTATGCTTCTTTTGTTAATCTACTGCAACTAGATCATATTATTTTTGGCCAAAAAGGATCGATATACTGTAAGAATGCACCCTAGTGGAGAAAAAATGAAATACATCAAATTGAATATTATAACGAACATTGTAGGTTATTAATTATTTTTTAGGAAACAGCTCAATAAAATCATTATTTAAAAACGCAATTATTGAATGCACAGTTATGAAATGTATAGTTCGAAGGAATCTGTTCATTATTTGCTACATTCGACGTATTTGTTCGAGTCAGTCACTGCAAAATAATGTTCTGACCTGTTCAGAATATTAAAAAGAAGGAGCTTTCTTTAATATGATAAACAGAAGAAGATAAATATCGAGATGAAACATTGACTGTGATTGGTTGTAAAACAAAATTCATTGAAACGTGATTGGTCATTGACTCCCATTTGGGGCATGACTTAAATAGTCCAACTAATTTAATTGTATTGCTTAGTAACTAAATGACTCACTCACTCTATCCCTTACAGATTCAATACTGTATTCACCAAGGCCCTCCACACGTCATTATCCTAAACTAACTAACTCACTGGCACTACCGAACTCATAGGTTAATGGCCACGCGGACATAAGCTCTCCACACATTCCTATCCTGAGCCAATGATTTCCAATCATCCCGTGTATAATCTACTTCCTTCAAATCATGGTTAATGCTATTCTACCACTTCATTCTTGGTCTACCAGCCGGGCGTCCTCCCTCTGGTTTTACTACAAGAAGCTTCCATGCACCTCTTTCATTTCTCATTCGGGCCACATGTCCTGCCCATCGCGATCTACGAAGCTTAACTATTCTTATTATATCTGATTTCTTATAAAGACCATGTAACTCACTGTTATGAAATGTTCTCCATTCGCCTGTCTGTTCATCTCTCTTTAGTCCAAATTTTTTCCTAAGAATTTTATTCTCAAACACTCGTTATCTCCTTTCCTCCCTTAAAATAAAAGTCCATGTTTCGGATCTATGTAATATTGTCATTATCCCAAGCCAACTGAAGTTAGTTCATAATATTATATGCAACTCAATAAGATCCATACGAATATTATACTCTCATTTTCTCGTAGGACTTCCTCATATTATTTTCTTCATGGATTCCCAATATTAATGGTTACCATGCTCGTCTCTGAGACCGAAATTCGCGGGTTAAAACCCGGCCGGTATCGATGGATTTTTTCAGGAGTAAAACTAATGACGTCCTTCGGTTGGGAAGTAAAGCCTTAGGTCCCGTGTCATAGATTTACGGCACATAAATGAACTTTAATTCTGAAATAAGAGGCCTCTGAACAAAATTTGACGGCCTTTGTTCGCCCAAATTTGAATTGCACGTTAATGGCCTGAGATGTTAAAAGTAACGTTAAATGAAAAATACATTACGAGATAATTTCATCCATTAGAACTGAATGATCTACCCATCTCAATTTCCTGGACTTAATAATTTAAAACGATTCCAGTATTCTCCATTACCATCCCTTGTGGGATATACTATTCACCTTAAAATTTCGGGTCTTTAGTTTTTTTCTCTCTCTCTTAATGCAGGTGTCCATGTTTCTCACCGGTATAGAATGCCACAAGAAAAATTACCTGCACTACTTTAGTATACCTTATCCACTCTTAGAGTGATCCTGACATAAACAAACGCTAACTGTATACCTTCCGCCATTCGCGTCACAATTATGTCACATTGACAGGGAGCACGTGTGAAGTATATAAGACATGTGATCATTGAATGTGTGGTAGATTACAAGAAAGTTAGTGAGATTTTTCAACTGGACTTGTGAAATACACTTAAAATAATTTTTTTTTTTTTGCCACTAGTCAAATGTTTGCAAGAATTGCGTTTAAAAAATTAGATGACACACCAACAGAAGACTCGACACCTTCAGCCATTTTGTTGTATCAAAATCGACTGAAGCATGACTCAATTGCATCACCCATTGTAATAAACTATTTTAAGTTGTAATTATTGATTAGGTATATTTTAGAATATTTTCTTTCACGAAGACTAACAAGTATATTCAGAGGACATATTTTTAATTTAATGAAAGTAACTACTTTTTCGCGTACTTACTGCTTCTACATCGTACGTCGGTGTCCATAACCAATGGAAAGCGAGCAGGTCACATGATTTTATATTGACGAGGTTCACTTTATTAACAGCGGATAGAATTGTTTAAAATCGAATTAATCGGTTTTTTATTGTCGACGTTCTAACTTGTAAACATGCTCCGCTTCAGTACAATTGTTTAAAATAAAAATAGATTTCTTATTGGCGAAGCACTATCTTGTAAACGTACAAGTCTGAAAAAGAAAATGTCAGTCATAGTGGACTAGTGGTTACTATATTTGTCTCTGATTCCGAAGTTCGCGGATTCAAATATACTGGTCCGATGGATTTTTAAGTTGTAAAAAAAATATTCAGTATAGCTTCCTTCAGAAGGGACATAAAGCCGTAGGTCCCCGATGCATAACATACGAATTTCTGCCTAACATCAAGGAAAGGCTAAAGAAAACTTGGATCCAACCAAGTCACCATATCACGCAACTCCTGAGCGGTCACGGCTCTTTCAAAGCCAAACTCCATGAAAGAGGCCTCACACGAACGCCCCATTGCGATTGCTTCGGAACAGAGCTGGACGCTGTACAACATGTCCTGTACGAATGCATCAAATATGAGACCAGACGACGGGACTTACGTGAGGCTGCACTAAACTGTGATATGAACTGGCCGCCTCCTCTACGATTTTGGACAGAAAAACAGTGAGAAAGTTCGTCGGATGGGTCCTTACTCAACGCCAAGAGGAGGACATCCGCAGACAAAGAAGAAGGGATTAGATGTAATCTAGCAATAAATTAATTTTAAGTTATTAAATTAAGTATTAGTTTTAACACTTAGGTTAAAAACACCATGTAAATATTACTAGATTAGGTGGTAGATTTAAGACTTAAGACTTAGGTTAATAATTAATATGTAAACATAACTGTATATAAGTAGTATTAAGAATAAACATCCGAAACTTACATCCAAAAAATGAACAAAATAAAAACAGCAGAGAGTAATTAGGGACAAGAGCAGACTTGGGGATATGGGCATTAAGCCCGAGGAAACCCAGGGGGATGGTGGTGGGGCTCTTAATAAAAAAAGGTCCCGTGTTCTAAGTTACGGTACGTACAAGATATTCAAGCTTGAAATTCCATTTTTCCATTACTGGAGTTTAACCTCTCGCATTATAAATGTAATTTTACGTGCCACATGCCACCCGGGCCTTACAGTGACAGGAGATGTTGAGAGAGGGATTTTAACTATGGACCACGTACATACTTTATACACAAGGATATGGGGGCTTCCCCGAATGAGTGATCAGCTTAATGTTAGGGCCTCCTCCGAGACAACACAATACAGTATTAAGATGAAACACACACATTCATACAAAACAAGGCGAATATGATACTGATGATTATGATCGCCATATGATGTTCGGGGACCTTTGTGTCTTATAGTTCCCTGATATTGTCTTATGGGTGAGGAAAACGCCGAAAAAAGAAACATACCTAGGAGAAGCTTGAAATAAAAACAAAGCTTGCGGGTCCTTACGTGCTAGCGTTTAAATTGCATGACAAATAATGAGGGTTTTTAATGCTTAAATTGGCAATGCATTAATTTTTCGTGTCAGTTGCTTAAACGTGACGGACCGCAGGGAAAACAAAATGACATGTAACAGTTAGTCATCGTTCTATATTTTGTAATCCAATTCAAAATTTAAGTAATTTTTACTCACTTGTTTTTCTATTGTTTTATTTAAAATATTAAATAAATTAAACCAAGTTTTTTTTTCGTAGTACCACCAGGTTGTCTTTTATGACGTTTCTGGTTTTCTCTCCTGGCATTACCGGAATTGTAATCCATTTCTTAGGTTGGGGCACTTGGAAGACAGAGCTATGTTACCCCGACTATATTATGGGTGATACATGATAATGAAGTGCAGGAGAGTTCTTAACCTAAATGCCAGACCATGGGCAACCACAGGAATAATTCCCCTTAAGGAAAATTCCTATGGTTTGACCGGGAATCGAACCTGGGATCTTATGAGCTGTAGTCAGAAACGCTGATCACTAGCCCATGAGGCTCATCAAATTAAACCAATGTATCTTGTATATTGAAGGACTAAAGAGTTACATAAAATAAAATACTAACCAATTGCACTGCATTTGCTTTGGAATGTCTGATTACTTCGTCATCGATTGAGTTTTATCATAAGAAAGTTATGTTTACTAAATTTTGACGTAAAAATTGTGAAGTTACATCTAGGTACTTTTTCCGCAACGCGTCTAGGGTTAAAAAATTCGTACATACGCATTCATGCTGGTGAAACGCCACTGTTCAACAGAAGAATATTTTTGTAAAAACTCGGTGCTGTCTATTTCTCTTCTCCCCTTTGTAAATCATCCCCCGACTTTCATAACTTACATGAGGGATTCTCCCGAATAATGCAGTTGTGTCGGCGAGATTTATATTCCTCATTAGCATATTTCTTTGCCTACCCCTTTCTTTTTTCGGGGGAAAGGTGCACTGATGCATCGGTAATGTGTATTTTCATTCATATAAAATTGTATTTAAAAAAACACAAAACCGAAAATAGTTTGTAGCGTTACTCACATACTGGAGGTCCTGAATCAAATACAGGAGCTATCAGTCGCCAAGAATATTTTCGAATTAAATTATTTTTACACAATATATTTCAGCATTAATAATGTCTTAATGAAAATTATAGTCGCGGTGGACTAGCGGTTACCACGCTCGCCTCTGATTCCATCACAGTCCATGTTTCACATCCGTAGTACATATAACTACAATTTATATGTATTATTAACTAGCTAATATCCAGAGTGCGCTCCAACGCCCAAATAAATGAAAATTAATGTGATTTTATGTTTAGTTGAATAAGTTGGAGGAAACATTTATATCGTAATTATTTTTAGATACCACGTGCTGTTTACCCGGCGTTGTCCGGGAATCTACTCATCCCGATCTTCTTGGTATAAATGAGCTGAAAGAGAAAAATTAATGTAAGCCCCTACTTCTTACGATCAGTTGAATAAGTAAAGTGAAAAATAATTATAAACGTACGGGGTGAATAATAAATATAGCTATACGTTTGATCGCGTTGTGTGATGAAAATATTACCATTACAGGAAATATGAAATTACCGTTGGAAAGGCAATTATTCGAATTACAACGATGGAATGAAACAAAACAATGTAGAACTTACGTCATTAGTCAAAATAGCGTTGAATATGCAAAGCAAATTACAATTGCTGCATGGGCAATAACGTATGCTAATGATCCTGAGGCCGCAAGACGGGCAAAGTGTGAGTTTAATATAGCATTGGAGCCGTCGACTGTGGGGAAGTGGAGAAAACGACTGCTGCAAACGGGAAGGATCCAAAAAATCAAACCTCCTGGAAGGCCCCGCATTAGCACGGATGCAGAAACAACGAAGAGAATTGTGGAGGCGTTCGACGCTAGCCCACAAAAATTAACCCGCCAAGCTGCACGTGAGCTTCATATCAGTCAATCTAGTGTGTGTCGTGTTTCGAAGCGTGAGAAGTGCCACCCCTTCAAACCGATTTGTGTCCATGAACTTAATGAAGACGACTCTGACAGGCGGATGGAATTTTGTGAATTTGTTGCAAGGGAATCAGCAAACGACGAACATTGGTACAGAAAATTGCACTTTTCTGATGAAGTTGTTTTCCATGTGAACGGACGTGTTAATTGACACAATTGTCACTATTATGGTAAAGAGAATCCTAATGTTATTGAAGAGACACGTTTAAGATGCGGCAAAGTCACTGTTTGAGCTATGATCGGATGGGAAGGACTGTTAGGAATGCGAATTTTGGATGAGACTCTTAATGGTGATCGGTATAGTGATATACTTAGACAAATTGTCCTGCCGGCAATGAAAAGTGCTGAACATGAACAATGTTTATTCCAGCAGGATGGTGCGCCTCCTCAGTATGTAATTGCGGTGAGGGAAATTTTGGATGATCATTTGCAAAACAGGTGGGTGGGAAGAAGAGGCCCCATTGAATAGCCAGCCCGTTCCCCTGACCTTACAGCATGTGACTATTGGTTGTGGGGTTATTTGAAGGAGAAGGTTTATGCCCGGAAACCTCAAGACATCGAAATGCTGAAATTGGTGATTGAGGAAGAAATTAGAGCTATTCCTCTAAACATGTATCTTAAAGCAAAGAATGACTTCCCAAAGAGTTGTCAATTATGCTTGGATGTAAATGGCGAACAGTTTGAAGCAATAAAATGACTTTGCTTAGTGTTGTTGTAAGTCATTTGTTTTGTTCTATTGTTGTAATTTGGAGGATTCCCTTTCCAATGATATCATATTTCCTTTAATAATAATATTTTCGTCACAAAATGTGATCAAACATATAGCCATATTTCTGAATCACACTGTATATCGTAATTATTTTAAGATTCCCCATACTGACTACCCGGTGTTCCCCGGGAATCTACTTATCTCGATCTTCTTGCCATAAATGAGCTAAAAGACAAAATTCGTTATTGTGAGTTATCCGTAAAAGAATACCCGTCATGCGCTGCTATGCTTACACAGGAATCTACGTACTTGTCTCGATCTTTCTTGGCATCAACGAAAGACAAAAATGGTTATTGTGAGTTATCCGTAAGAGAAAAACATATAGACGCGGACTTTTTTGTAGAGCTTTTTGAAATATTCAATGATGTGTACATTAATTTTGTGTATTTGTTATGGTTTAGCAGCGCAAGCGATTTAAGAGTCCAAAGAGCTACTCTTTTCACGTTTTCCACTACAAACGGCGATTTTTAAGGGCGTAGGAGTTGAGTATCACAACTCTCTTATAGCCTATGTTCATCCCGGGAATCTCCTCAATATTTTGCTAAAAGCCACAACACAATCGGATTAACGGTATGGCCGCGCACGAAGTACACAAACAAACAAATATTCATTTTTATATATTAGATTAATAATTGTTTTATTTCTCGCAATATTATAATATATTATAAAGTATGCATATGGAAATATTCTCCATTGATTAAACTGTAATTCAGTGTTACTTAAGACCACGGATTATAATATTTCAATTCAGTCAAGTAAAGCGAACAGAATAAAGCGATTTTAATCTAGGACGAAACTCGTTAAAATGGCGTTACGAAAACCTGTTTCCAAGAAGCTGAAGAAGATTCTTGCAGCTTTAATCTCTGGATTAAAATGTCACCGTGGCTTTCATATTGGATGGAATTTTAAGCAGTTGAATACAACCCTGTAAATGAATTATGGCTGATTCGATTTGCAGAATCATTTTGCAAAGGAAAAGCTCGTTAAAAGGATGAATTATAAATGTTCTCTACTTTTTTACTTCAATTTTATTTTAAGACGCTTTGACGTCATTGGTCTAGGATCAATGGATCTATTACTGTAAGCTATGTCTATTGTGCATATTTATTCAACTTTAAAAATTACCGAATGTTCTAAACGTTATATCGGGCCAGATCTATAGAAATTTCTCAATAGGCTGTGTGCATTGTTTTGTGTCGGTTCCTGGCGGACTAGTGATTACCATTCTTGCCTCTGGTTTCGATGTTCCCGAGTTCAAACTCAATCGGAGTCGATAGATTTTTAAAACCGTAAAAATTCTGGGTATGTCTTCCTTCGAAAGAAAATAAATCCACGGGCCTCATATCTTGATATTTTACGGCACGTAAATAGAACCTTCAGCCTAAATTAGAGGCCACTGAACAAGATTTATTGGTCATTTGACGCTAGATATTGTTTTTCCTAGTATCTGTGAATGTACAACATAAAGCAGTGTACGTCTACTAGCCTATAGTTTTGTTAATATGACTTTGTGGAATTCCAGCTGATATATATGCAAATTAATGTATGTCTGTCTGTTTGTCTTTTATAGTCTCCTAAACTGTTCAACCGATCTTCGTGAAAATTTGTATATGCAGGTTTTCAGATGCAGTGAGTGTTTAGCCGTTATATATTATGTTCTAATATCATTAGTTGTAGGAGTTCACCGGAAACGAAAATTTAAAAATCGCTCTAGCCGTCACATTTTTCGATGTTTCACAACGAAACTCAGTATATCCCATTAAAATAAAACGAGTTAGGTATTATCAAAAAATGAGCGAAATAATACAATTAGAAGTGGAGGTGTACTTGAAATTCAAAATTAAAAACTATCTATACGATTGGACCGATTTTGATCAGATTTTTTGTGTGTGTTTGAGTGGGTCCCTGGATGGTTTAGATTCACAAGTGGGCCCGGTAGATGGCGCTGCAATCGGATTATAGAAATGTTTGTCAAATGTGTGGTCGTCTGCATTACCGACATATTCCGCGCGATAACAACGTGACTTCATAATGCAAGCTTGTTGAGCCACAATAAATGACAGTGAAGAGTTTTTTTTTTGCGAACTTATTAATTAATTAATTTTACGGAAAAAGTAACTTACATTCTTATTGTCCGGCTATGACACGAGTATTGAACATTCGGTCAAGACAACTCTGCCGGATCCGCTACTATTCTTATAAATAATGAATTGATGATTAATGGTGAAATGTATCCTGGTGATATAAATACAACCAAGCGCTAGTCTTGATGACTGAGGAAAACTACGTACAAACTCCCAATCAAGTTAAGGGCACCCAGTACTTGTAATACTTATAAAATATCCCTAGTCGGGGAAATAAAAGAACTTAGAAAAATTCCGGGCACTTCTAATAAAAGTTCCAAATCGGGAATTTATTATATCATATACTATATCGTGTTATCACAATATATAGGCTACGTGATTTATAGACTGCAAGCGTAATATCAAACGAATAAGTTTAATATACCTCGAAACCTTAAATTATCATAACGACTACGACTTATTACCAAGTTACAGCGTCGCAAGACATCATCTAAAACATTTATCATAAGTAATGCCACGAGTGATTTCAAAATTATCGATGAATTCACGACTTACGAAGTGAGGAGTGAATTTATCTAGAGAATTTGGAAATCAAGAGTGGCATTTTTTAGGACTATTTAACGAATAAAATTAAGCTGTTTACTCACAAATCATTATTTAACTATAGTTATTTTAAAATATTTATACATTTAATGTAAACGGCGATGTTTGAAAACAAATGAGAAACGATAGGTACGCTTCATCTGCTTCTTTTGTCTATCACTGCAACCAGATCATACTATTTATTGCCAAAGGAACGCAATATTGTAAGAATGCTCTCTAGTGGACAAAAACTCAAACACATCAAACTGTATATTAATTCATTTCTGATGTCGTATGATGTAAATATGACAATTATATTTTTCTGGATTGTTACCAGGGAAAAAAACACATTTAAGAAAGTGCAAACAGTGATTTCTTTTTTGGTGGTATAATCAATTGCTACAAATGTTTTTTTTGTATTAACTCCCGCATGCGGCGTGTGTTGACATTCATGCACTATATATACAATCTGGTAGCCGTATTTCTCACAGGCTCAGTCACTGCAAAATAATGGTCAGACCTGTTCAGAATATTAAAAAGGAGGAGCTTTCTTTAATATGGTAATTATAACACTGATAAATGTTTCGTGAAACACGACTCTGATTGGTTGTAAAACAGAAATCATTGAAACGTGATTGGTCATTGACTCCCATTTGGGGCATGAGTTAAATAGTCATAACTAATGCCACTAATAATTTCAAAATTAACGATAAATTCACGACTCACGAAGTGAGAAATAAATTTATCTCGAGAATTTGGAAATCAAGTGTGGCATTTGTTAGGACTATTTAACGAATAAAATTAAGCTGTTTACTCACAAATCATTATTTAAATATACTTATTTTAAAATACTTAATTATTTAATTTAAACGGCGATGTTTGAAAACACATGAGAAGCTATGTTTTTAAACAAATGAGAAACGATTGTTACGCTTATTCATCACTGCAACTAGATCATATTATTTATTGCCAAAGGATCGCAATATTGTAAGAATGCCCTAGTGGAGAAATTTATAATCAACATTATTAATTATGAATTAATTTCTGATGCCCTATGATGTAAATATGTCAATTATATTTTTCTGCGACGTTATTTCCTGGACATAATACGTTTAAGAAAGTGCAAACAGTGTTTATTTGTGGTATAATCAATTGCTACAAATGTTTTTATATATCTCCCGCAATCACCATCAGCTGACATTCGTGCACTATATATACAATCTGACAACCATATTTCTTAGAGAGTCAGTCACTGCAAAATAATGCTATGACCTATTCAGCATGTTAAAAAGGAAGAGCCTTCTTTACTATGACTATTTAACTCATGCCCCAAATGGGAGTCAATGACCAATCACGTTTCAATGATTTCTGTATTACAACCAATCAGAGACGTGTTTCACGAAATAATTATCAACGTTAGGATTATCATATATTAAGCAAAGCTCCTCCTTTTTAATATTCTGAACAGGTCTGACCGTTATTTTGCAGTGACTGAGCCTATAACAAATACGGCTACCAGATTGTATATAATAGTGCTTACATGTCAACATTTGTAGCAATTGATTATACCACCAAAAAAAGAAACCACTGTTTGCACTTTCTTAAATGTATACGACATCAAAAATGAATTAATATACAGATTGATGTGTTTCATTTTTTCTCCACTAGAGAGCATTCTTACAATATTGCGTTCCTTTGGCAATAAATAGTATGATCTGGTTGCAGTGATAAACAAAAGAAGCAGTAGAAGCGTAGGCTACCTATCGTTTCTCATTAGTTTTCAAACATCACCGTTTACTTTAAATATAAAAATATTTTTAAATAACTGTAGTTAAATAATGATTTGTGAGTAAACAGCTTTATTTTATTCGTTAAATAGTCCTAACAAATGCCACTCTTGATTTCCAAATTCTCTAGATAAATTCACTCCTCACTTCGTGAGTCGTGAATTTATCGATAATTTGGAAATCACTCGTGGCATTACTTATGATAAATTCGAGGTAAAACACGATTGTGATTGGTTGTAATTTAAAAAAGTATTGAAATGTGGTTGGTCATTTAATGCCATTTGAGGCATGAGTTAAATAGTCAGCCTAAATGTACCGAGTGTATAACAGTGAATAAAATATAATGTTGTTATTAAATTAGAATTATTAACGAAAGAATTCTGCCCGTATAGTCCTCTTGTTATTCCCGAGAAGAAAGAACTTACCGCTCTCCGACAATCGAACCTATCCTGAATTAGTCCGGTGCACCTAAATACTCAAATTCCTCATATCTCGAGGAATCCCATGACAAATTTCCACACCCCCAAATCCATTACCATTTACTCGTATATTAAGAACCGATTGTTCCACTTGATAATGGTGTTATACCTCTTCCGGCCAAGTTCCAGTTATAATGTAAACAAACCAGATGTATGATTGAATTTTCATTGGTCGAATAATGGTTTTGCATTTAAGCGTGTATAAAAATGTAGTTCGCTTTAGCACTTGAGATAAAGGAAAGAAAAATAATTAAAATATATTATATAAGTTATCGAATCTCGGTCATTCCATGTGGGTTTAGTGATGGATGAAACGGAGCTTGGCCAGGTTTTTCCCGAGGTTTCTCCCGTTTTCTCTGCCACAATTTCATTCCACTACTTTCTCCATGCTCATCCCATCCATTTAATTTCATTTCGTTCATCTGCCCCTATGATGGTGTGTCAGGCGTGGTCAGCTGGCACCCTAGTCATTCACAGACTTCTATATAATAGGGGTTCATCTCATCTCATTCCTCGATATAAGTTATGTCTATATAAGTTATACAAAAATATTAAAATGCATAATTACAATTTTAATAGATTAAATAAAGGTTGGCTTACAACTCAATGGTATTAATAAGCTGTTAGTTTATGCTGATGATGTAGAATTGTTGGCCGATAGCGAGGAGATACTGAAGGACAACACGCACACACTGTTGAGTAACACTAAGAAATTAGGACTGGAAGTAAATATCAATAAAACTAAATATATGGTCACACGTAGAAATTCATTAAATAATGGAAATGGACAGCTAATGAAAAATGAGGGGAATTTTGAGGAAGTGGCTGAATTCAAATACCTAGGAACAATAATCATAAATAGGAATGAGATGCAAAAAGAAATTAAACATAGGCTCAATTCTGGAAATGCGTGCTATTATGCATTGCAGAGACTCTTGATGTCCCAACTCCTTTCAAAAAACGTTAAACTGAAAATATATAAAACTATTATTCTACCAGTTATATTATATGGGTGCGAAACATGCACTCTTACTTTAAGGGAGGAAAGGAGATTACAAGTATTTGAGAATAAAGTACTTAGGAAAATTTTTGGACCAAAGAGAGATGAACAGATAGGTGAATGGAGAATACTACATAACAATGAACTACATGGTCTTTATAGGAAGCCAGATATAATAAGAACAGTTAAGTCTCGTAGACTGCGATGGGCAGGACATGTTGCACGTATGGGGAATGAAAGACTTGCATGAAAGCTTCTTGTAGGAAAGCCAGAGTGAAAACGGCCAGTTGGTAGACCAAGAATGAGGTGGGAGAATAACATTAACTATGATTTGAGGGAAGTAGATTATACAGGGAATGATTGGAAAGCATTATCTCAGGATAGGAATGTATGGAGAGCTTATGTCCGCGCGGCCATGAACCTACGGGTTCGATAGTGCCAGTGAGTAAGTAAGTAAGTAAATAAAGATTGTATTTTCTTACGCACGCGCACTGCAGAATACGTAAGGATTTATATTGTTTTAAAATGGCCGCTTTCTGTAGAATTTCTTAAAACATTGGTAAAAAAATTAAAAACGGAGAGAAAAAAATATTTTGAATGTTTTCATACAGTTTAGTGAAAAATATTCTATATTAGCTATTGAGGACGTAATGAAAATAACAGCAGAATTTACAGGTGAGTCAGCACGCTCGTAATGAAATTGCAAATAAAGAATATCTATCAGCATCACAGAAAAAACATAAACGTGTGATTAGGTAGACCCATATATAATGTTTTGTCATAATTATATTAAAGAAATGCAAGTTCCTACTTATTAGTACCATCTTAGTTGTATTCAGTCTTATTTCCCATAAAATGCGATATTGTAAGAAGAATGTTTCTATCGATGTCAGTTCCTTATACAACAACTCAGTCATATGGCGGGTCAAAGTAGCACCATGGTTCCCCCAATAGGAGGAATCGGCGGAGTAATACCTTAACTAAGTTTGTTTATAGTACAACTGGAACTTAGCTCGGAATTAGTATTACCCGTTTAAGGAGTAAGCGCAGTTGTTGACGGAGGGCACTGCAGTCGTGTGTATGCAGGAATAGAACACGTGACACTGCTATCTACGAGTGCAGAGGGGAATGGAACGTGGGACGCTGACAGTGTACACTGCCTTATATGACGTCACGTGTAGCAACAAACAGAGCTTCCTGATTCTTCCGCCTGCAGAGATACTTTGAATGAGTAATATAATATTCTTTCTTTTGGATCAAAGTTCGCAAATTCAATCGGGTCAAGATTTTTTACGGTATAGATGTCCTCAATGTAAATTCTTTAGGAAGAGAAAAAATGTCGTGGGTCTGAGTGTCGTAGATTTTTGACGCGCAGTATAACTTAAAAATCATCTGTTCCAAGTTTTTAGTCTGTTTCACGTCCACCTTTGAATTGCTTTTCCTGCGCGAGGATTTTTTTTTCTTTCTGGGCTAAGCCATATTTGGATAAGACACCACTCAATCCTTTCGTCTACTCCTTCGTATGCAGGCTATAATTGTTTTTTCACCCGAGAGCACCGTTCATCAATTGAAATTGTAAAATTGAAATTTCCAATTTAGGATAGATAATGTCAGGGTGTGTCAAACTCGTCGGGCGTCCTGACGATAAGATTAATTGTTGCAGAAAGTGACATATCGGAGGCCGGTTTCAATTTCCCAGAACACGCATCTGATAAGCCATTGTGAAATATGTTCATACAATCACTAAATTGCGACAAGGCTCTACCGTTCAGAATTCAATTTAACTTAAATCCTTCCGTCCCCATCAAAGAAAGTGAAAAACAAGAACGTTGACTGAATTTTAATAAATATACTCACACTCTCTTTCCACTTACTTTCTATCGTCTTTCTCTCATTCACTGTTCTCTTCTCTAATATCTCGTTTTTGTTTTTATTTCCATTGACAGTATCTATCTATCTATCTATCTATCTGCTTTCAGTTTCTTTTCCCCTCATTTCTTTGAACTATTTATATATTTAATGTAAACGGCGATTTTTTAAAAGAAATGAGAAATGTTTGGTTATGCTTCTTTTGTTAATCCACTGCAACTAGATCATATTATTTTTTTTTGCCAAATAGGATCGCAATATTGTAAGAATGCACCCTAGTGGAGAAAAAATGAAACATACCAAACTGTACATTATAACTAACATTATATTAAGGTTATTAATTATTTTTTAGGAAAGAGCTCCGTAAAATCATTATTTAAAACACAATTATTAAACACACAATTATGAAATGTGTTGTTCGAAGGAATCTGTTCATTATTTGCTATATTCAACATATTTCTTCGAGAGTCAGTCTCTGCAAAATAATGTTCTCGCCTGTTCATAATATTAAAGAAGAGCTTTCTTTAATATGATAAACAGAAGAAGATAAATATCGAGGTGAAGCACGACTGTGATTGGTTGTAAAAGAAAATTCTTTGAAATTTGATTGGTCATTGACTCCCATTTGAGGCATGAGTTAAATAGTCCAACTAATTTAATTGTTTTGCTTAGTAACTAAATGACTCACTCACTCTATCACTTTTCCTGTTTATCTTTTAAATTTCCCGATAAACTAGTTAGCATGGTCAATTCTGGTTTCAAAGTTTCAAAGTTAACGGGTTCAAATCGGACTGAAGACAAAGAATATGTTTCAGAACATGAAAGCTCTGATATTATTTCTTTCAAAAGAACAGTAAATTTATGGGTCCTGTGTCATATTAAGGGTCACGTAAAAACTTCTTAATTTGAAATAAATTCTCTCTGAATAAATTTTGTCTGCCGTTTCATGCCCAGCATTGAATTGCAACGGTAGTGACCTGGATAATTAAAGAGCTTAGTGAAATTAAATATAACGCTCTCAATATACAAGCTGCGGCATATATCAGTTAACCACTGCACATTGTTGTAAAGAAAAAATCAGTTTACTTGAAACTGGAGTTTGAATACGGGACCTTCAGAATATAATTTCAAATAATACTGCTTATGCCGCACCCTGTATATATATATATATATATATATATGAATAAGAAAGTTTTCTTCGGTTTTCCGCATCTTCGATTCAAGTTCGGCCTCTGGCCACTGATTCCGACGTTTCGGCATGATTCCACATGCCGTTATCAAGGAATGTCGAAATGTCGGAATCAGTAGCCAGAGGCCGAAATTGAATCCAAGACGCGGAAAACCAAAGAAAACTTTCTTTTTCATACTTATATCCGCGAAAAATCTATATATATATATATATATATATATATATATATGTTATGATAAGAAAAATAAAGATCCGGGTTCGAATCCCGTCCAGGCATTTATTTTTCTTATCATACCATATTAAGCTTGCATTGCTCAATGTTAAACATTTAATTATAACATATATATTATAATATAATATATATAATGTCCGATTTTAGTACTTTTTATTCTCACTCTTTCAATTATAATTTATTTCCTATATGTCCTCGTTCTTCTCTCTACATATTATTTTCTCTATTTCTGTTAATTTCACTATGTTTTTATTAGTATTTCCTTTTGAACTTATCGTTTAAATGTTTAAATCTTCCTTTCCTTCCCTATCCCCCCTTCCTCATTCTCTATATATCTATCTATATATATATATATATATATATATATATATATATATATATGTATATATATCCATCCATAGTAATTCTGCCCGAAGGCAGGTCCTTCACTGCAATCATAGCATTTCTATGCTATGCTTGCAGATTTACTAGGGAATTGTAGGTGTGGTAGCTTCCCGTTGCTTTCCACACCGATGAAGGATGGTGATGATGATTATGATGATGATAGCCATATGATTTCGGCGACTGTTTGGGCCTTAAAGTTTTCCTGATATTTGTCTTACAGGTGAGGAAAAACCCAGATAAAAACCTCACCCAGATAAAAACCTCACCCAGAAAAACTATCCGAACCGGGGATCGAACCCAGGCCCGCTGCGTGACAAGGCAGCACGCTACCTCGAGACCACAGCGGTGGACTCATATACACCTCTCTCTCTCCCTCCATCTACGCATCTTTCTTTCTATCTATCAATCAATCAATTTATCTACGTTCTTATATTGTTTTTAAGTTGCTATCACCATTTTCATTATCGTTATTATCTATTTATTTTGTTTCTTCGCCTATTATAGTTGTTCTGCAATTTATTATCTCAGTTGCTCTATTTAGTTTGTATTCGGTTTTTCCTTTGTAAAAATAATGTATCTAACATTAAACGTTCTTACAATCGTATTTTGTAATACTTACAAGGGAACTGTCAATCTTTGCTTGCTGAAACCTACGTTGATATTTCTCCCAAATAAGCGTTGGGATGTACCAAAGCCTGTACAAAAAAAAATCTGCCGCTTTTAACTACAAGGCACTGAAATCGAAACCAGTATCCAGCAATGGCAAAACACTGTGCGAACCAGATGGACGTGCCTGTTTGAATAGAGCGGTGGAGGAGGCGCGGATGGCAAATTGTGAGTTATCCAATCCACCAATAGCAGGAGTTCTATTATATCCTGTAGTTTAAACGAGAGATTTGGCACTGGATTTCAGTGCCTTGCAGTAAAAGAGACACGGCCTTATTACATCACAACGCTTCTCTGAGAGAAATTTCAAGCTAGGTTTCGACATGCAATTATTGACAGTTCCCTTGTTAGCATGACTCGGTTGTAACATCACGGTCCTTCCGATAAAATTACTCCAACAATTGTTCACCGCTGTGGTCTCGAGGTAGCGTGCTGCCATATCACGCAGCGGGCCCGGGACCGATCCCCGGGCGGGACAAGTTTCGTGGGTGATTTTTTTCGGGGTTTTCTCTCACCTGTAAGACAAATGTCAGGAAACTTTAAGGTCCAAACGGTCCCCGAACATAATCTGGCCATCATTATCATCATTAACATATTCATTAAGTTTAGGATTAAGGCGTCTCCTGCCGCATCATTACCGTCATCACCCATCTGATATCATCGGGGCAGCGTAACTCCGCCTTTCAGGCGCCGCAACCTCAGAAGTGGGTTACATGCCAGGATAGGATGCCAGAATGTCGAAATGACATAGTGGCATTGAATAAAGAAAATGTTCCACAAATGGTGAGGAAATATTTTATTACATTTCGCTATTTTGTCGTTTCAATACGACATCGCGTATTTTAAATAATGCAAAATCCATATGTATAAAAAAAGGTATTTTCGGTTTGAAATGTGAACTAAAAGTTAACTGGTAAGTGCATATCAGAGAGGTACCAATATCGTTAATTTCTTTGATATTTTATTTAGATTATTAAGTTAATTTTTAACATCTTACAACTTGCTTACGTAATAACTAACTAATTAACTCACTGGCTCGATCAAACCCGTAGGTACATGGCCGCGCGAGACATAAGCTATCCATACATCCATATCCCATTCTATCATTCCCTGTATAATCTACTTACCTCAAAATCATGGTCAATTTTATTCTCCCACCCCATTCTTGATCTACAACTAAACGCCTTCCCTTTGGTTTCTTATAAGAAACTTGCTTGCTCTTCTTTCATTTCTCTTTCGTTCTGTCCTCTTCTGTTTAACAAAATGTCTTCTTACTGCTCCATTCATTTTATTACATTTTAGTAATTTTGAACCAATGTCACTTTTTAGTTCCGCAAATACACTTCCTAAGTATGAGAAATCACACACTTGTTCTATAATTTCTCCATAGAAGGATTGCAGTATTTAATAAAAGAATTTGTAGAGGGTTAAAAGGTAAAATCCCTGTTGGAATCACAATTTTTCACTTGTTTTTTTTTCGCACATTGCTTTAGATTTTGAAATGGAAATTTTCATATTATATTTTATGGCAATTTTGAATAATGGATACGCTACTATATGTAAGCTGTCTTCGGATTCTGATAATATTATTTGATCATCAGCATATAATATTGTTTGAAGTATTTTATTTCTACGTAGTTATCGGAATTCCAGTATTTACTGTTTGCTTCCACTCTTGAACAATTCTGTTAATATATGTTAAAGGCAAAGTTTAAAATTCATGCATTATATAGAATGCGTAGGAATTGTATAAAATGCCGGATGAATTTTGGTAAAATATAACATTCTTACTTTGTTTTGCACTTTTCCTAGGCATTGTATACAATGTCAGACTCTGTCACGATAATGTATATACATGAAAGGAAAAAAACATAATTAAAACATTTGATCTGTTCATTCTTACCTCTTAGAGTTGTTTTTGTAAAACGTATGTTTCAGAACTTCTTGGCCCCATCGCCAGCGATTACAGATGGGGCCAAGAAGCTCTGAAACATATGTTCGACAAAAACAAGTCTAAGCGGTAAGAATGAACTGACCAAAACCTATTAATGTTACTTCCTATTGTAATAAAAAAACATATTTCAACATCATTCCTCTTCAGTAGTCAATAGTCCCGAGGTTCCTTCTTCAAGATAGTTTTAGCCTTCAACTCATCCTCCACTATCCAATTTATAATTTCATATGTGAGAACCACAGTTTTTAGCACTATTGCTTCTAACTTGAGAGAATTCATCATAGAACCGATTTTTCATCAAACCAATGCGAACTTGTGAAAAGTCTGATTCACGTGTAGGTACGAGGGTCACTCAGAAAGTTTGGGATACTGGCAAGATTTTAGAGATTATATAAAAATTAACATTACAAATTCTAAAAGTACTCTCCCTGAGCATCTATGCATCGTTGCATCCTCCTGAACAACAACTGGAAGCATTGGCGTCAGTCACTTTCATCCAGTGCACAGAGCTCCCCTTAGTATGCTGCAACCGCATCTTCAGGTGTTGAAAACAGCTTCCCACGCAATCGAGCCTTCGCCGTAGGGAACAAAAAGAAGTCTTACGGTGCCAGTTCCGGACTGTAAGGAGGATGGGTCAACAGCTGCACAGGAGTCCCCGTCAGAAAATCATTTGTCAGGTGGGCGGTGTGGGCAGAGGCATTGTTGTAGTGCAACCGGATGCCCCTCAGCTCAGCTCTTGGTCGCTTTTCTCGCAATTTTTGGAATACCTGTGGGAAGGCAACTGTGATGTACAACTGTGCAGTCACTGTCCTTTGATGTTCAAGTGGCATTGTTGCCACATGACCACCAGTAGCAAAGAAAGTGAGCACCATTTTCTTCCCTACACTTTTTGCTTTCTTCACTTTGATTAATCTATCATCATCAGGAAAGACCCACATCGACGACTGACGCTTTTTATCTGGATCATATTGGTAATCCAGGTCTCGTCACCTGTAATGATCTCAGAAATGCGGCGAGAGTTCCCATTGTTGAATCCCCGAAGCATTTCATGGCACCAATCCACTCGTGTGATCTTTTAATCTTCAGTGAGTCTATGTGGCACCCAACGAGATGACACCTTGCTGACCCTAAGATAGATGTGCATAATTTTTGCAACACTCCCCGATCCAATCCTCAATACCTTTATAAGTCATACGGGCGTCTTCTCGCACCATCTTCTCCACAGCATCGATGTTTTCCACAGTCACTGCCATCAACGAGCCTCCCACTCCTCTCTTCATCTTCAAGAGAGTTTCTATCCCTCTTAAACTGAGAAAACCAATTGAAAACCGTATCTGTTGCGACATCTTGAAACTATGGAAAATACTGGTCTACTTCGAGCGAAGAAGCCAGTATGCTACACAATAATAACAGAGTTTAAGAAATAATACTTTGCCTGTTTCGGTTTTGTCATTCTATAAATTGACTAGGAAATGTGTAAATTAATTTGTATTTCATATTTGTAACTAATTTGTATAGTAATTTTATACATTTCCTAGTCATTATACAGAATTCCGGTTTTCAAACTTTGCCGGTAACATATATATATATATATATATATATATATATCCATCCATCCATCCATAGTAATTCTGCCCGAAGGCAGATCCTTCACTGCAATCGTAGCATTTTCATGCTATGCTTCCAGCTTTACTAGGGAATTGTAGGTGTGGTAGCTTCCCGTTGCTTTCCACACCGGTGAAGGATGATAATGATGATGATGGCCATATGATTTCGGGGACCGTTTGGACCTTAAAGTTTTCCTGACATTTGTCTCACAGGTCTTCACCTGATAAAAACCTCACCCAGAAAATCTGCCCCGACCAGGGATCGAACCCGGGCCCGCTGCATGACAAGGCAGCACACTAACTCGAGACCACAGCGGTGGACTATATATATATATATATGTATTAAAAATCTTTTATGGTACAAAATTGACCTTAGACTAGCAGGAATAGCAATAATTTTATTGAAAATGTAATCAAACTCCAAGTGTGAGGTAACACTATGAGGTATTTAATTAATGAATGAGTTGGAGAAAATTATTTAACATCTCACCTCATGAAGTTGTGTGTCTTCACGATACCGGTTTCAGTTGAAGTTTGACTGAAGATGGATGTAAAATTATACTTTTGAAACCGGTATCACACTTTATGAGGTGACATGTTAAAGCATTTTCTCCAACTCATTTATTATTGAAAATAGTTTGAGATCTAAAACAGAATGTTTAATATAAGGAGCTATAATGTTAATTTACAAGTTGAAGTCTTGCTGCTGTAAATATGGGAAGCAGTTTGAAGCGAGGGCTTTTTGCTGTCCTACAAGAGGCTTTGAGAGATTGGAGCCAGCAAGTGGTATTGACTCTTAGCGCCTTATGACGTATGAATAGCTCTATTCTGCTAAGCGAGGCGCTAAATCCCGCTTCCCGCAATAATAAGTGCTCGAGGTAAAAGCTCCAGATGTTGACACTTCTCGGAAACTTTGAACTAGAAGTTTTCTTATTCCGTTATATGGGTTCTTGTTTGAGCGACATATGTCAGAAACTGTGTTTAACTAACACATCAAAATTTCATACTCACAAGGAAGTGCCTCCAGCAAGCCGGCTCTTATGTTCGCTTCAGCGATAATTCGTTGATTTCAATGAAGATCTTTCGAAATTAAAGCAACGCTGAATAAACAAGAAAAACGTTATTTATTTCTAACAAAACACTTGTTCCCGGATTTTTTATTTTGAAAGCAGAGATTAAGATCTTGATTTACTCATTCTAATACCGTAGTATGATATCCAAAACAGTAATATGAAGTCCATCGCTGTGGTCTCGAGGTAGCGTGCTGCCTTGTCAGGCAGCGGGCCCGGGTTCGATCCCCGGTCGAGACAGTTTTTCTGGGTGAGGTTTTTATCGGGGTTTTTCCTCACCTGTAAGACAAATGTCAGGAAAACTTTAAGACCCAAAAGGTCCCCGAAATCATATGGGCATCGGAATCATCATCATTCATATTCATCTTAGATTAAGCTTCGTATTAGGGACTCTCCTGGCGCACGATTATCATCATCATCACCCATCATATCATCGGGGCAACGTAACCCCGCCTTCCAGGCACCCAACCTCAGAAGGGGGTTACAAGTACGCCATGTCAGGAGAGAAACCAGGAATGTCGAAAGACAACCTGGGGCATTTGCAAAAAAAAATCGATACTTGGATTTTCCAAAGGACAGGTTCTATAGGGACTCGAGTCTGAAGATTTTTGGGCTCGTAAAAGAACCTCAAGTGTAAATTAGAATATTTGAGCATTTTTAAAGAATAAGAATAAATTTTATTCACAAATAAATGTTGTACACAGTACTGACACCGAATGAGCAAGTCCATGTGTTCAGGTGCAGTTCAATTACGGAAATCATACATATGGAATATATACATTACAAAGTTTTATTTAAAGGGAGAGGGAAAACAAATCAATTTTTTTTTTCTTGTAAACCCATATTTCCCTTAACAGAGATTTAGGCGCTCTCCCCCTACAGGGAAGAATTTGAACCATACTAATTTAGTTACACTTGTTTTTGTATAGATGCCATTTTGAGTTGTCCGTGGTAAGCGTTACGCCTATTACTGACATCTAGGAAACCAAGGTAGTACTAGGACGGGAAAATTCGGTAAATTTTGTTTAGAGGCCTTTTTGATTCAGGCTTAAGGATTTTTTACGAGCCTGAAAATCTTCAGACTCGGGACCCACGGGTTAAAGTCCCTCCCGGAGGACTTGCTCCTTGGATTTTTCCTTCCTAAAGATCCATCGACCCCAGCCGGGTAAAAAAAAAAACATAATATAATACAAGGGGAAATAAAATAAACAAAGCAATATATAATACATTAATTCTAGACTAAAGAAAGTAATTAAAGAATTAGGAAATAATATAAAGCAAAACAAATTTAGAAGAAAGTATCGAAATATAATACGCAATCTGACACACAAAGAATTAATGCAAAGAAGAATGGTACAAACAAACAAAGAACTGTGAAGTAGATTAATACCAAACTTAATAAAGTAATTAAATGCATTAGGTAATCGTACATAAGAAAATGAATTTAGGAGAAAATTTCAAAATATAAAATTCACTCTAATAATTAGTCCTAGGCTATATTTTCCATCCAAGTAATGACTTGGTTACCTACTGGGGATCTATGTCAAAGGATGGGCTAACCACTAGTAACTGTTGATAGCTATAGGGAAATAAGGATTTTAAAAGTTGAAAAGACTTAACTCGAAAGTACTTAATTTTAAAATTTTATATTAAGCCTATAATTTTTATATTTTATCAATTAATGACATTTCCAGCACGAATTTAAGAAATTAAAGTACAGAAATTGTCATTTAGGCCTGTACCTCCAAATTACATTGTTCTTAAAAATCTTAGGCATACAATTAAGGTTTCGGTAACAGGTTAATCTGAAAGAGATTCCAATTTATTCTGAGAGGAGGTAATATTTCCTATTCTAAGAAAAATGTATAAATATGGGTCCTGATGCATGGGCCCCGTGGTAACCAATGCAATATTTGTGCGAACTGGATTCAATGTAAAAAATCTTACAGTTTTCCTAAATAATAAAAATATTTTAGAGAAATTAATATGTCCCTCCATGGTATCTTTACATTGTCTTGGTGGAGTGGCTTGCGCGCTTAAATGATCCCGAGAGCTATGCCGGGAGTAGCATTGCTGCCGATAGGGTTACCCATGCCGGACTGGTCGAAAGTGATAAGCCACACGAAAAAAGTACCTTGGTCGAAGGAGTGATGATCTTTCACCGTAAAAATAAACCTCAAGAAATGCGGATATGGATTCAACTGGGGTAAAATTTTCCGGAGGTCAAATAGTCCCCCATTCGGTTCTCCGGGCGGGGACTACTTCAGGGAACCCATGCCAAAGAAACATTGGCTCAGGATAGGGATATATGGAGAGCTTATATCCGCGCGGCCATGGACCTACGGGTTCGATAGTGCCAGTGAGTGAGTGAGTGAGTGAGTGAGTGAGTTAGTTAGTTAGAAATAAATATGTAATAAAATTTGGATTCCTCGCCATATAGTCTTTATACTGTGCATTGTGCTTATTCATGCAATAATTTACAAAAATTAAAAGAAAAAAGTTATATAAACTTATCATCATCCGGTATCATGGCAGCTGTCGCCGTCTTCCGGAAACCAAATGCCATTCCTCCCTGTCCATCCATTGATCTTCCTCCATTCCTCTGATATTCATAGCTGCTTGTACCCCTTTATCCAAGTTTTCTTCGGTCTTCCTCTCTTCCTCCTTTCCATTGGGATCCATTCCATAACAATTTTTGGCAATCTTTGCTCTGGCATTCTTTTGACATGACCATACCACTGCAATCTTTTCTTTTCTATAATGTCTATGATGTCCGGCTCCTCTTGTACACCCATAATTTCCCTTACTTGTTTATTTCATATTCTATCCATTCTAGATTTTCCAGCTGATCTTCTTAAAACATCCATTTCTGTACTTAAAATTCTTTTCATTTCCCTGGTAGGAATTTGCCAGACTTCAGCACCATATGTTAAAATGCTCTGAATTATGGTTTGATATATTCGTAACTTTCTATTTTTTTGTAATATTTTTGTTCCGCCAAACAGAGTTTAAAGCATTTATTGCTTGTTTTGTTTGTGCGATTCTATTTTTAATTTCCGCTGTGTTATCGCCTGAATTGTCTAATTTTGTTCCTAAATAAGTGCATTCATTACTAGGTTTTAGTTCTTCTCCATTGTTGAAATTTATATTTTCCATTTCTTCTCCTATACACAGGTATTTAGTTTTCTCGATGTTTATATAAAGTCCCCATGTTTCATATTCTTCTTATAACGACAATATTGGGTGGATCCGAGGGGCAAGTGGTTAGACACCTGCCCTCAGTCTTTCTGTTACTCCATGTGGAGTTCGTGATGCATGATCCGGAGCCAGGGCTGGTTTTCCTCGGGGTTTGTCCCATTCCCCTCTCCCCTAAAAATTTAATCATACGACAAGTCTGGTTGTCCGACATCTTTGTATATCACAGATTTTCAATAATAGGGACTTTATCTCATCTCACTCCACGACCTGTCATTACACTGAACATGAGGGGAGGATTTACTTTTTACTACATTATTACTATTCAAACATACAGAAATATTTTTTAATTTTCTTCCTGTGTTCTACCATAGTATGGTACCATTATTTTTCAAAATGTGCCGAGAGCATGCGTCCTGCTCGGGGGACTGGAAGCAAATTGTTGGCCGATAAGATAATGTGATTGACGTCACAAATCAAGCACACGTATTCTCAACTTTAATTACAATTAAAATATTCAGTAACTTTATGCAGGAGATTTATTATGGCCTCACTATGACGGTTGTCCAGTGGCTCACTTTGTTTCCCCGCAGCTGTTATATATAATTAAATATAAACATGCCGACTACCACCACTGTAATAATTCCGCATGTTAATCATTGTCGCGCGGCACCGCTTTTATATAAACGGACAACCATCATAGTGAGGCGATAATACTCGTGTATGTCTTTATAACGCCACATAAGTTTGATCTTTTTCAATTTAAAATTTGAAAGTACACGCGTTAATTCTTCTTCTAAAACTGTGAATTCAACTTTTCTTAAAATATGTATCCATCCATATTAATTCTGCCCGAAGGCAGGCCCTTTACTGCAATCATAGCATTTTCATGCTATGCTTGCAGCTTTACTAGGGAATTGTAGGTTTGGTAGCTTCCCGTTGCTTTCCACACCGGTGAAGATGATGATGATAAGGATGATGATGGCCATTTGATTTCGGGGACCGTTTGGGCTTTAAAGTTTTCCTGACATTTGTCTTACAGGTGAGGAAAAACCCCGACAAGAACCTCACCCAGAAAACTGCCCCGACCGGGGATCGCTGTGTGACAAGGCAGTACGCTACCTCGAGACCACAGCGGTGGACAAAATATGTATGGTGGTATATAATTTTCAACATTTCTTTGACCAAGGAAGAGGATTATTGTAATTATAGAGGGATAGCCTGTTATGATGGAGGTACTTTTTATACTTGAACTTCGAAGGACATTAAACTATTTGGGTAGCTGGCCGTGATTATCCTTTTTTAATAATCTTAATGTTTTCTCCTAGAGGTTGATTACTTATAATGGATTGCATACAAGGATGGGGGCGATTTATGGATTTTTGTGTGTTTAAGTGATTCATATAAAAATGTACAGGATGAGGGGTTAAGCTGGATCCTTTAGAAAATAACACTAAACATTATGGGATAAACTGCATCCTACATCAGAAACTATTTAAATATAAATCATACTCATGACATTAAATAATTAATTTAACTAACAACTAAAATACAAACATATTATAAATAGAACTTTATATATTTTTACATCTTTAGTGCAAGTGAATTTATTTCCACTTAACATTTAATTAGCGTTAATTTTGTCTTCCAGAAAGAGAGAGAGAGAGAGAGAGAGAGAGAGAGAGAGAGAAAACCATTAAATTTACTCATAGGCATTAATCGAAATATAGCTAGATTTTTATGAATATTAGGTACAGCTTCTTAATTTCTGTACCTAAGTATATACCGTAATATAAAAATTACTAAAAGAATTTTCTATTTTAATTACTCGTTTTCATAAAAGATTTTTGAAATAATTTTAAATAAGATATAAACTTTTGCTTACTCATGCTTTCATGCAATCCTTCGTTCTGCCACACATGTCCAGCCTTAAGACAGCCTGGCAGTCATGACTGCAAACCCAGTGTCATCTTCTGTCTCTATTTATAGGAAAACTTTCCCTGCCACGACTTGAATCAACCTTATATATTAATTAATTTATTGTATTATTTTATTAAATAATTAGTTGAACTTTTTCTAATTATTATCTACCCATTGCGTAATTTTGCATTTTTATTGATTTTACGTTAAATGTTACAGCGCGTTTTATAACACAGAAAAATAATTTATCCGCGATATGCATGAATGGGCGTGGTTTAGAGAATTTAAGGCGAGGTGACAGATGTGTGACGGGCAGTGGAATACCGTGGATGGGGACGCGAGCAAGTGCAACTCTAGATGTGAGAATATGATGGTCGGAGGAGTGGAAGAAAGGGCGTCTGGATAATATTGCGTTACTATAACGCGGTCAAATTATGTTACTTTACCTCTAATTTAACCATGTCGCTTTACCTCTACTTGAATGCCATTCCCCCAGTTACATTATGTGGATACGAAATATGGACGCTTAGGGAAGAAAAAAGATTACGAGTGTTTGAGAATAAAGTTCTTAAGAAAAATGTTTGGACCAAAGAGAGATAAACAGATTGGCGAATGGAGAAGATATAACAGTGAGCTACATGATCTTTATAGGAAACCAGCTGTAATAAGAACAGTTAAGTCACGTAGACTGCGATGGGCAGATCATGTGGCATGAATGGGGAATGAAAGAGGGACATGGAAACTTCTTGTAGGAAAACCAGAGGGAAAACGCCAAGTTGGTAGACCAAAAATCAGGTGGGAAAGTAAAATCAACCTGATTTGAGGGAAGTAGATTATACAGGAGATGATTGGGAAACATTAGCTCAGGATAGTTATGTATGGAGAGTTTATGTCCGCGCGGCCATGAACCAACGCGTTTGATATAGCCAGTGAGTTAGTTAGTTACCTCTAGCAACGGGAAGCTACCATACCTACAATTCCCTAGTAAAGCTGGAAGCACAGCATGAAAATGCTATGGTTGCAGTGAAGGACCTGCCTTCGGGCTTTACTATGGATGGAAATGAAATTGAGACATTCGTGTGCTTGATTTAAGGTGTTATGTAAACTATATGAAACCCACCGCCGATTTTTATTATTTGCTTCTAGTTTCGTCGCGCGGGAGTGTGAGTTGTTGGTTATCGCAAAAATAATGGCAATGTATCTTGCTTACTCATTCAGTAATTCAGTAGAATGGAAGAAATAACTATATTTTTATTAGTATCCGAACGTATGGAAATGACATAAATTGCTTTCTTTTTATGTTCTTCTTTAGTATAATCGACTGAAATGTCGTTACAACTTTCAATAACACTTAGTTTCCTTTAAGCAATCTTGTTTTCGTCTTAGAAGAATGTAATACTAAAACTTGAACCATAAAACTGTCATTTTGAAAGAGAAAATATGATTTAGAGTCCGCAGAACATCGGTTACTATGAAATAATTTTATATATTTTACATATGAATGTTAAAAAAAGTATAAAGAAAGATTCTTGTAGTTTTTTGCCTAACTTTTGTTCTTTTTAACTTTTGTGGAAGCGAAGTTATTCTTGGAAAAAAAAGGTTGAGCCACGCCTGGAAGTCATAACGATCTAGGCAGAGATGACAGCGCGAAAGAATCGCGAGGCAGTGATAATGACATGAAACAGTTGAGTGTTTTGTGTCATCCAGAGAAGGAAGTGAAGATCACGTGATGGATGAGAAGTTTTACTGCAAGTTAATAAAAGTTCTCAGACAGATTCCCAACCAAACAAACACAGACTTCTGGTTTTATATACATTTCATAATGTTTATCTACCAGAGAAAAAGTTTCCATCAAAGTCTTTCTTTTCAGCTCCGATAGTATATCAGTAATACGATGAATAATTACAAATTAGTTAATTAATTAATTTTTCATCTGTTTTGAATATCATTTCTTATTTCTTTACCATTTCTTCGCCTTTTTTCTACATAATGTTTGTCTTTATTTATTTTTATTAGTTTTTTGTCTTCGCTTTGTTTTTCGTGTCTTTTTTAATTCACATTTACTATTTCTGACCATCTTTGCTCTTCCAGTTTCTTTCTCTATTTGTTTTTTATCTTCGTTTTCATTTTGTTCTTCTAATTCGTCTTTATTTTTATACAGTAACAATTTATAATCGTAGAGATTATTTAAAATTGTTACAACTGAAATGTTAAAATATTTATTAATTCTGAATAGCAATTGGTTATAACTCAAGCATGAACTTCATTGTTTTCATTGCTGATGCACCCGAAACAAGTTATGTGGACATGAAGTTAGGCAAAGGTTATGAAGTCCTATTACACCCAGTGCTGTGCATGACTGTTGTCAATATACAGGGTCTTCATTTTAAGACGCAACCCTAGCGCCTGGCAACCACTCGTCGCACGGATCTCGCATGGTGATCTCACCAAACAAATCTAAGTAACTGTGAAAGTAATTAGAGATTGTAATGAAATAAAATAGATTTCTGTTATGTTTATTCCTTACCTTATGACAATTTTTTTCAAAATTACATCCTTTTTTTTTCAAAATTACATCCTTCAGCTATCAACCTACAGGAAGAAGAAGACCAGGACGTCCACTCAAAAGACTTCTGGATGGTGTTTCTCTTGAGGCCGAAACAGGTCAACAAATGGCCTAAATTCGTGAATGTACTATGATGATGATGATGATGACATCCTTCAGCTTAAATGCAAAGTACACACCAGCGAAAATGATTTTAAACATGCTATCCAATACATGCATTGAAATGTTAGAGATAATAGTTAGAATATTTTTTTAAGTTCCTCTAATGTTTGAGGATTTGAAATAGCGGTTTTATTAGAAGCAGTTGTGTTAGGGAATTGACGGCAAAATTTACGGAGAAACTCTTCTAATATTTCTTCTTTGCATTTGTCAAAAGTAAGAATAACCTCTGTTGAGTGATATACACCATGTTAAACTTAATTCACCACAGTCACACCTTAACACAAATTCACAAGTTCATTAAAAAAAACGGAAAACACGTCTGTATATTAGAGTTACAGAAGTAATCACTAAATAGGAGTAGCAAGAATATGAATGGAACCTGCTTTGCCGCCCGCCCGACAGTTCACTGAGCGGGAAACGGCAGCACTTTGATCGCTTGACCTGCCGGCTGGTTACCAGGCGATAGGGTTGCGTCTTAATTTGAAGTCCCTGTACAATCCTACTGCTCCAAGTGTTAACATTATTCTGGTAGGCAATGAAGTCCATGTTTCAGTTATAATATTTTGTTCGCATTAAAGAGTTTTAATAATTATAATATATGCATTTTTAACTATTTGTATAATGCTTGTATTTGATAGATTCCATAGAATGAATGAACCAATACTATGTCAGGGTAACTAACGATACAAACCTCGCTTAAAAAATATCCTGGCCACATTTTCAACGCGATAATTGGTAGAAAAATTCTAGGAATTCAATGCACGTATTTTGAAAAAAATCGGCGCGGATGCAAGTAGGTGCAAAAGATTATAAAGGTGCAAAACTTGATTTTTCATTTTCAGCTATGAAAAAAATTCATTTGAAAAACAAAAAAAACACATTATAGTCTCCCAAAAATATGAAAAAATAAGCTCTATACAAATAAAATGGGTTCACAACTGTTAACCAAAAACTTGAATGCTACGACAAGTCTTATTTTTAATAATTGTATTACTAGGCCTGTAATCGTGATAGAGACATTTCCGGGGATTGAATTATACCTTTTTAAGGCACCTATCATGATAATTTTGTGCAAGAACCTATACCTTTTTACACAATTCACTGAATTTTAAAATAAGTGTTTCTGTAATGTGCCATCCATATGGGCAATAGTGGTCCTACAGCAAATTTTATGTTTTTCTCTTCAAGAGTTCAGCCCCATTGTAATTAAGAGCCTGTTCAGTTAAATTAAATTCCTTACAAATACCTCTGAACATCGTGCTATTTCGGTTTGACGCGGAGGGGAAGGTCTGCGTGATGTGGGTACTTTCTGGATGGTTTGGTTCCTCGAGCGCAGAAAAGCGATCTCGCGCGTTCCCTCACCATGTTGGCGTCGAGTCAGACTGAGATACCCCGATATTTATACGAGTTTATTAAGTGTTTCTCATTTACCTACTGTTGAATATGTGGTGGTGGTTTTAGAGCAATCATTTAAGAACAAAAAAAAAAACTTGAACATTTGTTGTGGGACTATTATTGATCATTTGGATGGCATATTACTGAGACGCCTGTTATTATATTTTAGTGATTTATGCAGAAAGTTATATAGTTTTGCATAAAATTGTCATAAGTAATGCCATGAGTGAATTTATCTAGAGAATTTGGAAATCAAGAGTGGCATTTGTTAGGACTATTTAACGAATAAAATTAAGCTGTTTACTCAAAAATCATTGTTTAACTATAGTTATTTTTAAATATTTATATATTTAATGTAAACGGCGATGTTTGAAAACAAATAAAAAATGTGAGGTTATGTTCATTCACTGCTGCTTGATCATATTATTTATTGCCAAATAAGATCGCAATATTGTTAGGGTGCACCCAAGTGGAGAAATAATGAAACACATCAAACTATATATCATAATCAACATTACGGGTTATTCATTTATTGTTTTAGTAAACAACTCGGTAAAATCAAGGAATCTTTTCATTATTTGCTATATTCAATGTATTTGTTGGAGAAAAATAATGCTTTGACCTGTTCAGAACATTAAAAAGGAGGAGCTTTCTTTATCACAAAATCAGGAGCTGATAAAGAGAAATCGATAAAGAGCGAGGTGAAACACGACTGTTATTGGTTGTAAAACAACATTCATTGAAACGTGATTGTCATTGACTAGCATTTGTGGCATGAGTTAAATACTCAAGATAAATAGGCATCATAAAAGGCTACAATTTAAACTGCGTAAAAAGTATATTCAACGATTACACTGGTTAATATAATTTTTGCCTCATGAGTACCAATAGTTGTATTTAATGCAGTTTTTTATTTCAATTTCAATTAATGGATTTAAGTAATTATTTTTTAATAAACGTTTTTTCGTCCAATGGCACACTGAGCGATGAGCACGGAGAACACTTTCATCAGGAGATTTCAGCTATGGAAAAAGGGTATCAAGGCAAATGAAATCCTAATATGCTGGCCGATTATTGTTGGACCATCAAGAGGGATGCTCCACAGGCGAAATATAGCAGAAAATCGTCATTTCTTATTTTCTAGGTGAATCCGAATGTTCGAATATTGTGTAGTTACGAATGTAGAAAATATTAAAGTGTTTGAAATTATAAATGCCTGTCTCTCGGAAACCTTGCGTGATGGAGAAAAACCGATATCATATTTGAATTCAGGAGACAAAATACCAGAATCACATATTTTTCTTTCTGAGGCAAAGAAAAGGTTTATTTTTTGTTGCTCAGTGTTATTGGCCTAGTAATGGAATGGTGAAAAATTACACTTCTAGTATTCTTAACCGATTTTATCTATTCAGGGCTCTTTTTTATCTTTTTGAGAGCTATAAGGTGTTATTTTGTACTTTTCCAAATTAATTTTTCTTCATAGTTGAGAAATAAAATAAAATGTTCTGTACTTCATGATTTTTTGCACCTACATGCCCCGCACTTTTTTTAAACATATGCATTGAATTATTACGATTTGTCTGTTAATCATCGTTTTATAAAGTTGCCTGGAATTTTTAAAATATACCCTGGGCTATAAAATTGTATAACAACAATTAATCATGTTATTATTTTTCACTTAAGTAACCGTGTTAGAATGCAATAATTGTATATTTTCAATGAGTTTATTTTCGAGAACTATTATTATTAAAACCATTTAGTTTTTCCATGACTTGAAGACTAAATTTCATAACGTATTCCTTAAATATTTTAAAGTATCACTCTATCACACTTTTTATGTCAATCAATAGAGCCACATCAAGTAAAACACAAATTATAAAATTAAGCTTGCAGTAGGCTATAGGACACTCGATCCCATTAGCACATTGTCCTTTATTTCCCTCCTCATCGCACTGGATATAATTCATTATCTTTTACGGTCTCGCTTACCAAAACATGGAATTCCCTTCCGCCCTATGTCAGAGACTGTCAAACTATAACATCCTTCAAAAACAAACTAAAGCATTATTTAATAACAAACTAACTTATACACCTCACTGATAGTATTCTTTTAACAATTAATAAATTCAATTATTTATCAAAATAATATTATGATTAACAAATA
Organism: Diploptera punctata; assembly: GCA_030220185.1. Classification (NCBI taxonomy): domain Eukaryota; kingdom Metazoa; phylum Arthropoda; class Insecta; order Blattodea; family Blaberidae; genus Diploptera; species Diploptera punctata. The sequence goes on from JASPKZ010007565.1 coordinate 402,591, forward strand.
TTTTCTTTTGCTTTGTTTTAAATATTGTATAATCATAAAATTAGTTTTCTATATCACATTATTTTTCTTTGTTTTTTATGTACATTAGACAGGGACAATTTAATATGTCTTGCTTGTATACATTTTATTATTAGTTTTAGTCTTAATTTTAACTAACATTAACTGGTTGCATTATAGATCGTAATATAATAGATATTATCTTTTTGGTCAAATTTTTATTTAGTATTTAATATTAGAGTTAATTCAGATTGTTATATTCTGATGTAATATATGTTTGTCCTGGTGAGTGGAAGAGAAGGCCACATGGCCTTAACTCCACCAGGCTAAATAAATATAAAATTTAATCTATTACAAATAAGATAATTTTTGTTGTTGTTTATTTATGAGACGAAATTAATTGCGACATTATTTTTAACTTTTTCGGCTGTCATACAGATTCATTATTCTATTTTAAATAGAGTTTGTTGATGTTTTATTGATTACAAGATTGTTCCACCGCTGTGGTCTCGAGATACTGTGCTGCCTCGTCACGCAGCGGGCCCGGGTTCGATCCCCGGTCGGGACAGTTTTTCTGGGTGAGGTTTTTATCGGGTTTTTCCTCACCTGTAAGACAAATGTCAGGAAAACTTTAAAGCCCAAACGGTCCCCGAAATCATATGGCCATCGCAATCATCATCATTCATATTCATCTTAGATTAAGCTTAGGATTAGGGACTCTCCTGGCGCACCACTATCATCATCATCATCACCCATCATATCATCGGGGCAACGTAACCCCGTCTTCCAGGCGCCCCAACTTCAGAAGTGGGTTACAAGTACGCCATGCCTGGAGAGAACACCAGGAATGTCAAAATACAACCTGGGGCATTTGCAAAAAAAGTTTTTTTTTAAGTTGCGATATCATATTTTAAGTTATATTTATAGTATCCATATTTCTTACATTGGATTTTAATTCAGTATTGAACTACATTGAATATCAAATTACGATATTAACATAGTATAGTTTAATTAAATGAGTTCTATCGGAAATATCAGTGATCTTTCCTGTAAACTTAGATAATTTAAAGAGAGCTCCCTCGGAAAAAAAAATGTAGCCATGGATTTCTGCGAAAGTGATTTTAAAAAGGTTATAAAGAATGCGATGTTCATTGTTATTTGTGTAAATGTCCCCAACTTCCTTAATAAGTAGTTGGCATTATTACCATTTGATTGAGCTTTTCCATAAGACAGTATTTCGTCTAAAACTAATCACACAAAATCGTTACTTCATTATTGGAGGGAGGTCTTCAATTCCTATTAAAAGGTAAAGAGATTGATTCCATTAGAAGCCATATGAGACTCTTGGGATAGTAGGAGGTTATGGCTCCCATTTTTTCTATACAATGGGCACTTGATTTCAGCCGGGTTGTCGGGCCTGCGTGACGGCCGCCTTTACCTCCATAACAAGAGTCTGGTACTCATTTCAGTTAGACATCACGGCCATGGTGGTACCAGAAGGTTTGGGTCAGTTTAAAAAAAATTGACCCCCACATGGACTCGAAACCCTCGACCATCCGATTTGTAGCATATTGCCTTAAGCACTACGCTACGGCGTGCACCCTTTAAATTGTTATTGCAATCATTATATTCTTAAAGTCCACCGCTGTGGTCTCGAGGTAGCGTGCTGCCTTGTCACGCAGCGGGCCCGGGATCGATCCCCGGTCGGGACAGGCTCCTGGGTGAGATTTTTTCGGGATTTTTCCTCATCTGTAATACAAATGTCAGGAAGCTTAGGGTCCAACGGTCCCCGAAAATCATCCGGCCATCATCACCATCGTTATCATCATCATCCTTATCATTATCACCATCATCCTTATCATTATCATCATCATCATCCTTCGCCGGTGTGGAAAGAAACAGGAAGCTACCACACCTATAATTCCCTAGTAAAGCTGCAAAACATAGCATGAAAATGCTTTGATTACATTGAAAGACCTGCCATCGGGCAGAATTACAATGGATGGATGAATGGATATTCTTAAAGTTCGTAGAAAACTTTTTGGGCAAAAAAAGAGATGAGCAGACAGATGAATGGAGAAAACTACATAATAGTGAGCTAGACCATATATATATATAATTATATATATAAAGATGCCAGATATAATAAGAATAGTTGAGAGGAAAACGCCCAGTTGGTAGACCAAGAATGAGGCGGGAGTATAACATTATTCATTATTAGGGGATGGTTGGAAAACATTACCTCAGGATATGGATGTATGGAGAGCTTGTGTCCGCGCTACCATGAACCTGCGGGCTCGATTGAGCCAGTGAGTTAGTTAGTTTTAGTTGATCATTATATTCTTAATCACATAATAGAGACTGGTGATCTTTGGATTCCAAGGTACAAATTTATTTCCTCCAGAGATTAGTATTGTTTGCAGCAGTGCACATGGTGTTGTGTATGACATGTGTACAAAAACAAGAGAGTATCGATTAAATCAGTTGCCGGATGTGAGACACATGTGCTCCTCGGTTGGCAAACCTGCCACATCCAAGTTTCTCCCTTAACGCCGTTATCCAAGAAAAAAATGTCAAATAATATTAGAGCAACTACTATATAACGTGCTGTTAATATACAGATTTTTTCATCCCCCTAACGTTGCTGTCAAGCGTTGTACAACTTAATTTTCACTTAACGACATTGACATTTTTGCAATAGCTTTCCAGAAATCTGGACTGTCAGATAGTATTATGAGCTGTCGGTGTTCACGTGTCAAAATGCCTCATTTACGTCACAACGTAGCTAACACTGCTGTTGATGTTATTTCTATTTTGGAAGACCTTTGGAGGGTGACAGCAGGAAGGGAAGTGATTTTTATGTCACAACCGTGAATTTCAATATGAGAGACTGACTTAGTTAAGATATTTTAAAAACTTCTGGCGCGACAGACCTAGAAGGCTCTTAGCCTACCTTCCGGCTGCTGGCCTCACATCGACATGTGTCAATCACAGAGGTAGATGATCATCCAGCCAGTGTAGGTGTGACATGTGGTCAGCATGTCGAGTCCCCCAGCCGTTTTAACTGGTTTTCTCAACTTGGAGCCGCTACTTATTGTAACTACCCAAATGCCTCACGATGCTGGGTGGGCACCGGTTCCTTACTGGCCGAAATACCACGAGAAAATTTCTTCTACCATGGAGACTTAAACCAGTGCAAGTCCCGTAGCTCTGTGCCATGGCTTCCTGTCTTAACCACTCGCTGTAAGATATTTTGAGTACTGGTATAATTTTTTTTCTAAAGTTGGACATATCCTTGAAATACTACTAAGACACTAGATATGTAAAAAAAAAATACAAAACAAAATAAATTCAAGTATAACATCAGTTCTTCATTTCAATTATAATTTTTTGTACCTTATAAAACAATCTTCCTCAACTATAATAACTTCTGTTATAAATGTTGTCCCAATATTAAAATTCATTCATTTTCGAAGACATGCTTCATCCTCAGGAATTCTTATGGTATTGTTTTAAATTATTTATATACATTTTTATAAGTTACAAAAACATTTTATAATTGAAATAATTTTAACCTCAACGATGTTCAAACATGATTATTAAAATTATATATTGGTTATTCAGTTCTTTATTCAGACTGCCATGAGACAGCGACCTGAATTATCTATTGCGCTAACTCAATATTATAATGAATGAATTAAATGAAAGTCTTTTCTACAGTGCCACGTAAGTTGTAGGTCGTCTTCCGGGTCCTGCGCCCTAGATTTTTCCCTCACGACCCATACAGCCATTTTTGGATTGGGCCTATGGCCACAAGGGGGAACTACAACCCTCCCGTTGATTCCCTCTGTCATTTGTATTGCTCAGGCTCGGAGTCATGATCCAGAATCCTGGTGGGCTCTTCCACAAGAATTCCATAACCATGTACACCTATGAGTGTCAACAAACTACTTATCGTAACATGAGATGAAGTAAAGAGTGATATGAAATGAATTAATGAGAAATTAAATAACATCTAGGAGAGAAAAAGAGGAATGAAAAGTGTTGGTGGGATGAAATTCGGGAAACTGGAGAACTCCAAAAAAACCCGAAAAATCTCGGTATGGCCCACCACCATTGCCCTTCTGGAATCGCAAAGCTTCGGTCCACAGACCCCAATCGACGCAGCCGCGTAAGCTAGCCGAGACGGCAAGTGTAACCTGGATTTTACAATACGTTTTACAGCAAAAACGTGACTACTGTGAAAGAAGTAGAATAAGAAGAAGTGCTATGAAGAGGGATTGTTAGTAAAGTGTTATCTTGTGACCTAATGTCAGTATTATGGTAAGAAGGTAACCTCTCAAATTTGGACACCAGGTAACTAGGAGTGTAGGAATTCAGAAGCTTGAAAAGAAGTGAAAGATAGTGCAATTTACGCCTTCAGTAAGACGGAGCCAAGAGAGGTTATTGAAGTGTTCGGATATTGAAAATGAATCGAACGCAAGCATTATGAACACGCTGCAGTCTCTATGAAATTTAAATATAATTCTGACCTCTTTTCTGATAGAAAATGACAGGCGATAAAGAATATGTAACATAATGTATGTATGTACCCCATATATACCGCGCTCGGATACGGATGCTCCCTATCTGGTGTTTCTTAACAGCTAATTTAGTTACGCTTATTTGCCTACAGATATCGAGGAGTAGCATGTGGTTAGCTCATCGCTCCAATTATGAAACATGATGTTCACTAGTAAAAAATAAATTATGCGGAGTGTTTCAGAATTAAACCGGAAAAAAATGCCTAAGTTATGGAATAGTTATTGACACGCTATAGTATTTAAAATAGGGAGTCCTAAGTCTTGATCCAAAAATGTATTTTATTAATTGTTTATATTTGATACCCGAAATACAAAATTAACTGAAATAAAATTATGGAATAATATGAGATAGTTCCTGAACTTATTAAAGGTTGGGTAAAACCCTACTTTTAAGAACTAGTTGTTCAAATGTAGCTTTTACAAAACGTGTAAAATTACTGGAGAAAAAGAGAATTGTTTAAATTCTCTAAAAAAGTAAACTTCGTGATCACTATTAATTAGTTTTCTTAATAGCTATGGTTTCATCTTATCCCTAATTAAGCTCCAAAGCTATTCCACACTAGTCCATGCTCCTATTCCATTTTAATACTAGATTACTCATATGAATAGCAAATGTAAAGATATTTAACAATTGGCAATTCAGATATTTTTCACTCTGAGATCATTAGTTGTCTTTTGCACCACCATAATCAGTTGTACAGGATGTCCCAAAATTAGACCGACAAACTTTGGGAGATGATAGATAACATTATTTTAAATACTTTTTGTTAAGGTAGGTTTTTTGCTGCGGTGCTTCGTTTAAGCGCAGGACGAGTTAATGTCATTACTGCCTCCCACCCATTTGGTTTAGATATGTTAATTACATTTGTGTACAGTATGTATCTTTTAAAGCAAACACACGAAAGAAACAAAACAAAGACGCTTCAATTCGTTTAGCATACATGTTTACTTCCTGAGCTCATCGTTGTGTTTCCTTGACATTGTGTGTTAGTTTGCTGGAATGCCTGCTACATACTACTTTATTTACAACATGGAAAGGTACACGTGGAGTGAGATGACGGACATGCTGTCGGTGTATGGCAAAGCTGGTTCGGGTCGTGCGACTGTAAGGATTTACCAAGAACAGTTCCGCAACCGAAGAGTTCCTCATCACACTACATTTGCCAGCATTTAACATAGACTATGCGAAAGAGGCTCCTTGGATAGACGAGCAGAATATCAAGGATGGCCACGTTCTGTATGGACTGCTGAGAATTAGGAAGATATGTTGCGATGCATTGAGAACAATCCTGCAGCTAGTACTTGCGCCATCGCTCGACAATTGCACATAAGTCGTAGCACTGTGGGAAGAATTCTGCAGGAAATGTTGTTGCACGCTTTTCACCTTGAAATGGTCCACGCAATGAAGCCTCAAGACTATCATCTGCGACAGCAATTTCGTCAATGGTTTCTGACAAAATTGAAAACGATGTACTGTTTGCATCCCATGTCATGTTCACAGATGAAACATGTTTCACACGTGAGCAGTTATTTAACAGTCGGAATTCACATGTTTGGGCCTTGGAAAATCCCCATGCTACATTTCAGAGGTCACATTAACTGAGATTTGGTGTACACATATGTAATTTACGTATCTAAAGCAACTGGGTGGGAGGAAGTAATGATATGAACGCGTCTAGCGTTTAAACGAAGCACCGCAGCAAAAAAAACTTCATTAACAAAAAGTGTTTAAAATATTGGTATCTATCAGCTCCCAAAGTTTGTCGGTATAATTTTGGGAAACCTGTATCTGTTTGGATTAATTCTAAAGCGTTCTGTATAATGGGTATCAAAAGTATCGTTAGCGACTGGCATTTGTGTAAATTTATCATAAGTAATGCCACGAGTGATTTCCAATTTATCTAGAGAATTTGGAAATCGAGAGTGGCATTTGTTAGGACTATTTAACGAATACAATTATGCTATATACTCACAAATCATTGTTTAACTATAGTTATTTTAAAATATTTATATATTTAATGTAAACGGCGATGTTTGAAAACAAATCAGAAATGTGAGGTTATGTTCATTCACTGCTGCTTGATCATATTATTTATTGCCAAATAAGATCGCAATATTGTAAAAGCGCACCCAAGTGGAGAAATAATGAAACACATCAAACTATATATCATAATCAACATTACGGGTTATTCATTTATTTTTTTTAGTAAACAACTCGGTAAAATCAAGGAATATTTTCATTATTTGCTATATTCAATGTATTTGTTGGAGAAAAATAATGCTTTGACCTGTTCAGAACATTAAAAAGGAGGAGCTTTCTTTATCACAAAAGCAGGAGCTGATAAAAAGAAATCGATAAAGAGCGAGGTAAAACACGACTGTCATTGGTTGTAAAACAAGATTCATTGAAACGTGATTGGTCATTGACTAGCATTTGTGGCATGAGTTAAATAGTCTTTAAAAATATGTAGATCTATGTTACATCATTTTACTTTAAACAGGCCTGCTAATAAGTGCTCACTAATTGTGAAAAAACCCCGCACTTGCTATCCAACGCTATGTCGGATAGGCGGAAAAAGTAAGACGCTGCTACTCACTTTTCTGTTGTATTGTTACATTGTTAGTGCCACCATATGCGGATAGGAGAGCCCCTCCCCTTTTCACACCTCTCTATAATCTCTATAATGGCGTAGCCCATTGCTGAGCCACAGCCTCTCCTTTGTAAGGAGTTACTAGGCCAAGTTAAGTTTTAGTTATCTTATTTTGTTCAGAGATGTCACAGAGAGTAAGCGGTCAACACACCGACATGAGACATCTAACAAGCAACTAAGGTATTACTAGGAGGTTGAGGTCGGTAAATGTTGCTTAGAGGCCTCTTTATTCAGGCTTAAGGATCTTTTACGAGCGTTAAAATCTTCAGACTCGGGATCGACGGCTTAAAATCCCTCCCGGAGGACTTGCTCCTTGGATTTTTTCGTCATAAAAAAAGCTCGCGATCCTTGGAACCACAGGCAAGGAGCATAACCACTAGTCCACCGCGGACGACATTTTCACACCTAATGAGCTCTTATTAACAACTCTGCTCTAAAACATGTTAATCCTAATCGCCTGCGATCATAATTCACTGTTCAAATTCATAATCCAATATTAAAGTAACCACATCAGTCTGCATATCCTATTCTCGTCCACCGAGAAAAGAAGAAACTAGACATCAGCATATGCCAATTCAGTCATTCGTATTTAATGCGCCATTGCGAAGCAAACCAGTCTTCTACCTTACAGCACTTATATCAGAATGATATCGGTATGATTAAGCCCGCTCAATGGATAATATGCGTGATATTTTAGGAAACAACTGAATAGTTCCAGATAAAATCTTAGCTTTTACAAAAACTTGTATTTTTTAATTATTCTATTTCAGTTATAAGTCACAGGCAATTTTATCCATGGAACATATTTTATATACATTTAAAAGAAGTTATTTGTTTAAACTATGACATAAATACCTTTCAATATAATAAATCATGTAATACGTAACATAGTACAAATTATAGAGATAAGAGAAATGTACTAAATAGTTTTCGCCTCCTAATAGTATATTGATATAACTTTATTAAGGTAATATAAAAGCCTAAAGTGGATATGGAGAAGGATGGAGCGTATAAAACGAACATATAAAATAAAAAAAATAATAAAGATGTGCTAGACAGAATGGATGAAGGAAGAACAATGCAGGAACTTATAAAGAAGATAAAAAGAAATTGGTTTGTCCACTGGCTAAGAAAAAATTGCCTGCTGACGGATTCCCTAGAAGGAATGGTCAACGGAAAGAAAGTTAGAGGCTGAAAAGGACTTCAGATGATAGACAATATTAAAATAAATGGTTTCTATGCGGGTACAAAAAGGAAAGCTGAGTTAAGAAAAGAGTGGAGAATGCTGAGTGTGAAGTGAAAAAACTGCTCTTTGACAGAACACTATGTATGTATCTAAGATCAATTCCTAATTGAGTCAGGAGTTTTAAGCTGGCTTAAATCTCGCACCATTAGGCATGGAATCGGCTCAACCTTTAACGTAAATGAATACCAGAAGTGTGTTCTGGAGGTAAAGGCGACCCCCATACAAGGATAAAAACCCGGATGACATCTCGTAAGGGGGCACGCCGTAGCGTATTGGTTAAGGCACTGCGCTACAAGCCGGAAGGTCGAGGGTTCAAGTCCCGGTGGGGTCAGGATTTTTAAACTGACCCAAACCTTCTGGCGGCACTATGGCCCTGGGGTCGACTCAGCCTCTAACGGAAATGAGTACCAGACGCTTGTTCTGGGGGTAAAGGCGGCCGTCACGCAAGGGCTGACAACCCGGCTGACATGAAGTGCCGATTGTCAAGAAAAAGTGGGAGCCTTAACCTCCCACTACCCCAAGGGCCTCCTGAGGCCTGTAGTGGGAATACTTTACTTTACTTTGACATCTCGTATCGATATTCTAGAAAAGGTGAAAGCCTTAATTTCCTAATTTCCCAACGAATCATGAGGCCTCCAAACTTTATCTTTACATTTAAATTATTGATGCATATTAATCCTGAAGCTGGCGCTAATGACCAGACATGTAGACTCGCCCTAAAACAACACAAAACAAACAAATGCTTTCATAATCCATATAAAGCACTTTTTTTCTGTAAAATGTATTGCAAACGTCTGTCAATGGAATCATGCAGACATCAATGCAGAGTTCGTTATTATGCATTACAGGGACTCCTGATGTCCCAACTCCTTTCAAAAAACGTTAAACTGAAAATATATAAAACTATTATTCTACCTGTTATTTTATATGCATGAAAACATGGACTCTTACTTTAAGGAAGGAAAGGAGATTAGTAGTATTTGAGAATAAAGTTCTTAGGAAAAATTTTGGACCAAAGAAATATGAACAGGCAAGTGAATTGAGAAGATTACATAACAGTGAACTACATGGTCTTTATAGGAAGCCAGATTTAATAAGAACAGTTAAGTCTCGTAAACTGCGATGGGCAGGTCATGTGGCACGAATGAGGAATGAAAGACATGCATGTAAGCTTCCTGTAAGAAAACCAGAGGGAAAACGTTAAGTTGGTAGACCAAAAATGAGGTGGGAGAATAACACTAACTATGATTTGAGAGAAATATATTATACAGGAAATGATTGGAAAACATTAGCTCATCATAGGGATATATGGAGAGCTTATGTCCGCGCGGCCATGAACCTAAGGATTCAATAGTGCCAGTGAGTTAGTTTTCAATGAAGAGTTAGTTCTGTGTAGAAATTTCCCTAAATGCTTTTCTTTTAGCCCTTTGAGCCATGATTTAATATTTTCTGTGTAGATATGATTACTACAACTGCTAATGAATAGTCGTAAATGTAGTTCCAAACTCACCGCCTAGAAGCAGCACTGTACACAAGATCTCGTGGTGGTATTGTATAAAATCCCCACTCCAGCTCTGCCAGTAAGAAAATGAAATTGAGGTGGTTTCATAGAAAAACGAACTAGACTCAATGGGTTACCTATTCTGGATTAACTGAAATTACAGTTGGATTTGGCTTTTAATTTTATTGAGGCCCTTCATCAAGATTTGTATGATTCTTCTCACTGAAGAATAATTACAATTTTAGAATTAACCAACTGTATGCATCTCCACTTACTGTACATTGCTGTTCACTTGTTTCATTAAAGCATTTGTTTAAAATTTCGATCCCCGAGACAGAAGTTTACCTTTTTTTATTTATTTTTAATTTTTAAAACCAATAATCATGACAATGATAAGCATACTTTGTGATCTCGAGGTAGCGTGCTGCCTTGTCACGCAGCGGGCCCGGGTTCGATTTCCGGTCGGAACAGACTCCTGAGTGAGGTTTTTTCGGGATTTTTCCTCACCCGTAAGACAAATGTCAGGAAGCTTAGGGTCCAACGGTCGCCGAAAATCATCCGGCCATCATCATCATCATCCTTCATCGGTGTGGAAAGCAACAGGAAGCTACCACACCTATAATTCCCTAGTAAAGCTGCAAAGCATAGCATGAAAATGCTATGATTGCAGTGAAATACCTGCCCTCGGGTAGAATTACTATGGATGGATGTATATTAAGGGAAGAAAACAAGTTAAAAGCATTGAAAAATATAATCTCTCTCATAGATTAAAATGGGGAATGGAAGAAGCTTCGCAATGAAGAACTGGGTAATTTATACAATTGTTCTAATATTTTCATGCTTATTAAGATAGTGATTGAGATGTGCAGATCTTGCAAGAAAAAACCATTAAAATGTTATGCTCGTGTAAAAAAATGACAAAAGACGAATACCCAGGAGGAATACTAGAATGGGTGCTACCTGGTAGAAGAAGAAGAGGAGGACGGGCAAAAATAACAGGGATTTATGCTGTTTTGAGCAGCAAGGGGGAAAAGGATTGGACGATGGAGAATGGAATTTTAGAGAGATGTGGAGGAGAATGATAGTAGATTAATTGGGCTCAGGAAGATGTGAAACGATGCGAAACCTGCTAAATATTAATATTAATAATAATAATAATAATAATAATAATAATCATCATCTTCATTCATGGATTAGGTCTGTTGACCCGTTCCGACTTCAGCCCATCTCTTTCTAGGTCTGCCCACATCTCGGGTGCCTTTAGGTTTGTATTTTGTTATTTGTTTTGGATATCTATCTTCATTCATTCTGTATATGTGTTGCTTCCATTTTTGTCTATATGTATCCATTTTATCAGTTATTGCAAATATTTCAAGTTCCTGTCTTATTTCTGTGTTCTTGATTCTGGTCTTCCCTTAGTGGCAACCCCTTTACCGATCTCAAAAATTTCCATTTCTTTTCTGCGCCGTTTATCTCCTACTTAGGTCTTGTTTTTTGGCATGTGGTATCCAGGCTTTCCGAACCATAGAGCATTACTGGTACTGCCAACATTTTATAAAATTTCAGTTGGGTCTCTCTTGTTGTTTTGTTATTTAGTGTTCGTTTTATCGTACCACATATTCCCTGGAATTTTACTATTTTATTATTTATATCATTATCATAATTAAATTAAATATCACATCCTAGATAATTGAGATGGTTCACCTGTTCTATGATTTTGTTTCCTATTACTATTTTCGATCTGATTTGATTTTTCCCTTGGAATGCCATTACCTTAGTTTTTTCTATGGATATTTTGAGATTATATTGTTCACATATATTATGTAGTTTAAAAATATTCCTCTGAAGTTCGTCTTCTGTATTTGCTATTATTACCTGGTCATCAGCGTATAATAATGTTTTCAAGTATAATAATAATAATAATAATAATTATAATAATAATAATAATAATAATAATAAAGTCCTAACGTTCCATATTCCTAGGAACATGTCCTATGTTTGAGCCTTTGCCATGGGTTCCCTGAAGTAGTCCCCGCCCGGAGAACCGAATGGGGGAGTCCGCATTTCTTGACGGTTGCATTTTTAAGGTGAAAGATCGTCACTTTTTTCGCATGGCTTATCAATTTCGACCAGTCCGGCATGGTTAACCCTATCGGCAGCAATGCTTATCGCCGGCATAGCTCTCGGGATCATTTAAGCACACAAGCCACTCCACAACGACAAGCTAAAGATACCAATAATATAATAATAATAATAATAATAATAATAATAATAATAATACTTACTTACTCACTCACTGGCACTATCGAACCCGTAGGTTCATGGCCGCACGGACATAAGCTCTCCATACATCCCTATCCTGAGCTAATGCTTTCCAAACATTCCCTGTATAATCTACTTCCCTCAAATCATACTTAATGTTATTCTCTCACCTCATTCTTGGTCTACCAACTGTGCGTTTTCCCTCTGGCTTTCCTAAAAGAAGCTTCCATGCACGTCTTTCATTCCCCATACGTGCAACATGTCCTGCCCATCGCAGTCTACGAGACTTAACTGTTCTTATTATATCTGGCTTCCTATAAAGACCATGTAGTTCATTGTTATGTAGTCTTCTCCATTCACCTGTCTCTTCATCTCTCTTTGGTCCAAATATTTTCCTAAGTACTTTATTCTCAAATACTTGTAATCTCCTTTCCTCTCTTAAAGTAAGAGTCCATGTTTCGCATGCATATAATATAACTGGTAGAATAATAGTTTTATATATTTTCAGTTTAACGTTTTTTGAAAGGAGTTGGGACATCAAGAGTCTCTGCAATGCATAATAGCATGCATTTCCATAATTGAGCCTATGTTTAATTTCTTTGTGCATCTCATTCCTATTTGTGATCATTGTTCCTAGGTATTTGAATTCAGCCACTTCCTCAAAATTTCGCTCGTTTGTCATTAGCTGTCAATAATAATAATAATAATAATAATAATAATAATAATAATAATAATAATAATAATAATAATAATAATAATAATAATAATAATAATAATAATAATAATAACAATATTATTATATATTATTATTATTATTATTATTATTATTATATTTTATCTGTATTAATATTTTAACATTACTTTTAGAGTTTATTGGTATTTATTCTTATTAATTATTTTCATTAACATATTATTTTATTGTTTCCAAATTAAATATTTCACCAAATTAAAAAACATTCAATACAAAGGTTTCATTTTTATTTTAATAATTAAATTAATTCGTGTTACTTCATTATGTTGAATAGTAAATTTGAAGGGTTTAGGATAATAACATGATAAGCCACATATTGTTCCTTCTGAGATAACCATCCATAGTAATTCTGCCCGAAGGCAGGTCCTTCACTGCAATCATAGCATTTTAATGCTATGCTTGCAGTTTTACTAGGGAATTGTGTAGGTGTGGTAGCTTCCCGTTGCTTTAAGAATTCTAATGTTTAAAAAATAAATACTAATTGGGCAGTATTGTTGTTAATACATTGTTTGTCTACATGTTTTTAACTTATCACTGAGGCACTTACATATTATTTCATGTATATTTTAATACGTGTATTTGCTACCATTGTAATAAGTGACATTTCATAACAGAATGTTGCTTGTCATCTTACTGCCCTAATCCTTTCATTCGATTTGTAAATTCATATTTTTAAACAGTTTCCTTATATTTCTGGATTATTGAGATTGTCCTGAGGACAAGAATTTAATATTAGGCTATAATAAACTGTTGTTATTTTATAGTATCTCTATCGCTCGTATTATGCATGTGAAGTTTGTTGAAATATTAAGGTTAGTTTGTAAACAGACTAATATTATGTGAATAATTGTTCAAATAGTAGTATTAATAACTGGTATATTTACTGTACTTATCTTTATGCAGCGGCGGTTTAAAAATCTAGAATCTTTTGTAAATTTAAGTGAAATCCTGTCCACACGCACGCACATTGTGATGTAAATGCTTTGTGAATCATTTAAGGATCGATATCAAAGCCCCCTGTGAATTACCACGACTCTTTTATTTTAAACAATAAATTAATCTAGTTTACATGTTGAGATACTATAATTCAATTCCTCGAGAAGTTTTTCATGTCCATAATTATTTTCTATGACATGCAATATTGCACGCACATAACCCATTTTCAGCTATGGATATAACTGGATCTCTATTAATATATTATTTATTAGTGATAAAGCTTTAAAACACTTTTCCAGTTTTAATTTTTAGGAAAAAAAATTTAATCTCAAAGCGCGGGCTCACATACATACATGCATACATGCATGCATACATACATGCATTTATGTAGAACAAATCATAGATCATCTATTATTTGAATGTGCAAAACAAGTAACAGCAAGACAATTATGCACGATTATACATGGCAATCTCATACATTAAATCGATAGATTTAGATAGATTCTAGATCAACGGTCGGCAACTAGTGGACCGTTGTCCAAGTTGGACCGCTGAAGGTCAAAAAGCTGGTCGCCAATAATCACCTCATACTCAACTCATACAAATATGTAAAATTAATTAACCAAAAGGTAAAATGAAAATTTCCGATTAGGTTTATACAAACAATATTTATTTAAGTAGTTATATTCTTCCAGCATTTCAAAACGTGAGAACAAATTTGTTACACATTGTAGTTTCTAAGCTATGCAGCGCAGGAGAGTGCGCTGGAGAGCGGGAGCGGAAGGGATAAACTAACCGGCCAGCACAGCACATTATATTATGTCATGTCGATCCACATAAAACCCCTCATACACCCCGTAATGCAACACAAGAAATTTATTAAATGAAATAAGAAATTTTATAAATCGATCTCTGACTTCGACAACATCTGAAGTATTTTTAAATCGGAGCAGCCATATTAATTTAAACACAATATTTGTGTTCTTAACTCGAACAAAAGCTTATCACCACTCTATGAAACTTATATTTCGGGCGGGTGTGTTCGGCGCCTGCGACCTCTGGCATGGAAGCGTCTCCTTTGCTGTACGATTCCTTTGGTGTGTGCCAACATACATTTTGATGCGTAAGTGGCTGCTTTGCGGTGCGTCGGCACAAATATCGCTCAACATTAACGGCCGCCCACCTTAAAGACACACTTCGCATAAGTTGCTCCCCGCGTGAACCTAACTTTAAAAAACTGGCTCAAGACCGCAAATATAATTTCTCTCATTGATTTTTTTTAATAACAGTGTACCTAATTATTGTATTTCATATAATTTTGCGAGTTAAAATAGAAAAAAAAATTAGGACCTCGACAAAAGTGCGTCGCATCCGGACCCCACCTAAATTTCTTGCCGACGCCTGTTCTAGACTACAACATAGCCAATCCAGTGAAATAGGTAATTTTATTTTAAGTATGATAAGTAAAACGATTAGATCTTAAGATTATAATCAGCGATAGCACATAAATGAAAATATAAGTAAATTGTGAAAATATTTTACTGTAATTAATGTTGTGTAATAACGCATGCAGTATTACATTCTTTGTAATGGAGCATGCTATAATTAGTTATAAAAATACATACAGATAATAAAGTTGATCTCATTCCACCGCTGCTCTGTGAGATTCTATATTGTGTGTAAAGAAGATTTTTGTAACTATTTAATTATTTCTCAGTCAGTCGCTGTGTTATGATGATCTGGTAAAGTAGTTTTGTTTTTCAATGCTGCGACCCATGTTGAATTATCATAAGTAATGCCACGAGTGATTTCCAAATTATCGATAAATTCACGACTCATATATATATATATATATATATATATATATATATATTATAATTAAATGTTTAACATTGAGCAATGCAAGGTTAATATGGTATGATAAGAAAAATAAGTTCCAGGACGGTATATAGCGTCACTGCTATAAAGTAAAAATATTCTCTTTAATTTGCTTACTTGTTATAGTCAGCTACTAGATGGCAGTGAAGACCGAGTTCTCGCGACATCTAGTAATAATGGAGAATATAATACATATATAAGAAAAATAAGTGTTTGAATTGGATTCGCCTGGTGGTGTAACGGATAACACGCTGAGGTACAGACTCAGAGTTCCAGGTTCGAATCTCGTCCAGGCACTTATTTTGTATATATATATATATATTTAAACTGAGAGAGTTAAGGCTATAAGGCCTTCTCTTCCACTTATCCAGTGAAAATCAATGAAATACAGAATAATTACTAGGGAACAAATTGTAAGGTGCAATTTTTTTGTCGTAAAAGGGGGGGAAAAGTTTCTGAAAATACATACAAAAAGGTGCTCCTGAAACAATTTAATTAAGGTTTAAAGTAGTTACATGAACTCAGTTTCTATAATATGCATATCATTTTGGACCAAATTTTTATTCTTTATAGAGTCCATAAGAGATAAATCATAGTTCTTTAGTGTATTGCAATATTTACTTCGCAGACTGAACATCCAAGAATGATGCCATCAGTTTCGGTAAATTTCGTTTCGAATTATTCTGTAAGTGCGTACAACTTATTCTTCTTAATATTCGCCATGTTATTGTTGTGAAAATCCAGTTGTAATACTATTAATATATACTATTTTAATAGTAAAACACAGCCAACAACAAGTCGGTAGATAGAAAACTGTTAAGTTATTGCCAGTACTAACTGAACTTATTTTAAACTGTTACAGCAACACTATTGAAATTTAAATTTAACTTCACAGCTGCAGATTGGCCATTGTTGCTGGGATATAAATTACTGGTAGTTTATACAAATTATATTTTAATATGTATTATTTACTATTATTGATTTTACAGCTGCAGATTGGCCATTGCTTCTGGGGTATAAATTACATAAATTATATTTTAATATTCTTATTTAATATTGTTGCCTTCTGATTGAGATTTTAAAAAGCTGTTCAACAAGAAAAATGCACATTTTTCTATTCAATCTCTTAAAAACGCAGAGAACAGTGGAGGAAGAGGTGCTAAAGCATAAAAAGAGGGGGAAAGGGGGCGAAATGTAGTAATCTCACGAAAAGGTGCAACAAATTGAGTTCATTTCGCTTCATTTCAACCCCCCAAATACATATATTGAACTATTGGTATGAAAACAGCTATATTTTTGGAAAGGTGCCGCACATGAAAATATTTTCCCTAATAATTACATAAGATCTAACAATGAAACTGTCAAACATTGCATGCCAAAACCTAACTTAAAATTTCTCTCAGAGAAGCGTTGTAATGTACCAAGGCCGTGTCCTAAAAAATATCAGCCTTTTCAACTGGAAGCCAGAATACAGCAATGGCAACCCACTGTACGGAGCAGCTGTACATCCCTGCACGAGTTAGATAATGGAATTTATTGCCTTTTTTTTTCAGAATAAAGAAAATACATATGCATTTACATTGCGCACGGGCCTGCTTGGCCGTACGTGCATTATTTTTCCATGAATAAAAAAATAAAACTAATAATATAAACAAATACCTACAAATACACCTGTATCAAAAAACAATAACAGGCTACATATAAGTAAAATCTATGTCTACACTAAATCACAATAATACATATCTACATTCATCCACATTCCGTACATTAATATTATAAAAAATGCTAGAAAACAAATTAGAAAAAAAAATACACACACACACACATACACCCACACATATACACACCGCACGCTCATACCCCCCTCCCCCCGACCCTGCAGACATTAAATGCACTATCAGACTATTCAACTTATCCGACCTACTTATTATATAACATGATTAAAGATCGAAAACAAAGACCATATTGAGATTCTTCTTAATGTTAATACATATATCCTTAATCTACAATTTTGTTATATCTCAATTTTCTTACTGTACCCAAAAATTTGCATGTTTTTGATTCACTCTCGATCCGTCCTAAAAAATCCCAACACGCCACTCTCCCTCGATCCGACCTGAGAAATCTCTCCGGCAGCATCTGTAATCTAAGTTGTTCTGTCTCTCTACAGAATGCTATAATATGCTGCCAGTTTTCATGGTCATCGCATAGTGGGCATAGTTTAATGCCTTCATCATTTGTTACATTATGGGCCATCCATCCCCCCAAATGAAACCATGCAATAGCACTTCTATCATCCCCATCCAAAGAGTCAATATATTTCTCCCTTCCCACGAAAGTTTCAGTTCCGTCTGCAGGGTGAGCGATATTTTCTGGTTACACTCTTCTTCTATATACTGTCTGTCTATATCGATTAGTCTCTTCTTAACTGTCCTCCAAACATTTCTATTATTCCGCGTACTCCTCTCCCATACCCAACCCATCCCTATGCCCTTCAATCCCCTTTCTACACCGATTACCCAATCTCCCGAAACACACTGCCTTTTCTGTTCATTGTAACACTCTGCTCTAAGCGAGTCCTGATTCCCGTTTATTATGTCCAACCAATACTTAATAGCCATAATTTTGCCCCTTATTGTGTCCGAAAATGTACCGAATTCTTTCAGTATGCCACAATTTGAAGTCCCCGTTGCTAATCTCATCGCTTTCTTAAGAAACATAGGTTGAATTTTATCTAGTGTCCCCGTTCGTTCCCAACCCCATAATTCTGAGCCATACAGCATGGTCGCTCTCACAGTCGAAGAATAAACCTGTTCTAGTGTACGCATCGGTATGTTTCGCAATTTTGACATATTAGTAAGCATTTCGCTTGTCCGGCACCTAGCTCTCATTGTTGCATTTTCGATGTGTCTCGTCCATTTTCCATTCATTGTAAAAGTCATCCCCAAGTAGACAAAGTTTTTAACATTTTCTAAATTCTCACCACGGTATGTCCACCTTTCCCTCCCGCTGTTAAGACTGATGTGAAGGGAGATGAGATGCGGCGCGGACGGTGAATTGTGAGGATTATGCAATCTGCCTATATAGGAGTTGCATTAGTTCCCTATAGTTTAAATGAGAGACCTTGCGCTGGATTTTAGTGCTTTGCAGTTAAAAACGGCAGATCTTTTTTTTGGGAACGACATTTCTACATTACAACGCTTATCTGGAAAAAAAATCAAGGTAGGTTTCGGCATGCAGTGGTTGAGAGTTCTCTTGAAAGTTCATAGAAGATAGTGATCGCACTACAGAGCTTAAGAGCCTTTAGGATATTAAGGCTCCTACCTTTCTAGACAATCGAACGAGATATCAGCCGGGACGTCAACCTTGCATGATGGTCGCCTTTACCCTGAGGACTTTCGTCTGGTACTCATTTTATTTAGAGGCTGAGTGTATCCAGGGTCATTGTGCCGCCAGAAGATTTAGACTAATTTAAAAATCTTAATCCCATCTGTTTGTTGTATATTTCTTTAATCAACTCTACTACGGTGTACCCCCATAAGTTCATAATAGTCCTATAGAATAAATAATAACAATAATAATAACAATAGTAATCGTCTTCTTCTTCATCACGGTTTAAGTTTATTTACTAGCCTGTTCCGGCTCCAAATTGCTGCTGTTTCTATATTTTCTTTGGTCTTCCCAAACTTCTTCTTCCTCGTGGTGAATAGCTGTATACTGCTTTTGGTATTCTATTCTCAGTCATCCTTGCCAAGTGGTCTTTCCAGTTTGTTCTGTATTTCACCATTGTGTTTAATTCCTCTACTTTTAGTTGTTGTCTTATTTCTGTGTTATGTTTTTTGTCTGTTCTTTGATATCCTGCTATTGGTCTGAGGAATTTCATTTCAGCAGCTTGTATTCTGGCAGATTGTTGTGTTGTCAGTGTCCATGTTTCGGATCCATAAGTAATAATAGGCACTGTCATTGTCTTGTATAATTTCATTATAGTCTTTCCTGGCTTTATTTTTCAAAGTCCTTTTTAGTGTTCCTGTTATATAATTAAACTTATATAGTTTGTTAATTATATCTGTTTCTGCTGTGTATGACATTTCGCAACAACAACAACAATAATAATAATAACAATAATAATAATAATAATAATAATAATTATTATTATTAGTATTATTATTATTATTATTATTATTATTATTATTATTATTATTATTATTATTATTATTATTATTATTATTATTATTATTATTATTATTATTATTATTATTATTTATTATTATTATTATTATTATTATTATTATTATAAGTAAATATGTATACAAATTAAACGAAACTTAAAATAAATCAAACTGGTATTATTAGAAAAATGATATATTGGAAACCAAATTAATTTATGAGAGACCAATTTAAAAAAATGTATTTAAATTTCTTTTAAAAAAGCTAATTTCTGACATCTCTTAATCTCTTGTTTTTAGTAGATGGTGATAGAAGAAATCTCGTTAATCCATTCATGCTCGTCATTGCTTAGATAGCAAGGCATTTGGCTACCTTAGGGTGATTTCTAAAAGTATAGCAATGGATAGAGTATAAGAATTATAATAATGGAATGGTCCAAGTTTGTGGGATGTTAAGTAATAGGTTCTGATGCGATCGTGTACTCAAATTGTGATTGGACGATAGGAGATGAAACCAAGAAGATAAGTATCTTGGTGTAAATAATGTATAATTTTGAATAGCAGAGTAACGGAAAACATTTTTCTAAGATCGCGTATGTGGAACCACCATAGTTTACGGAAGGATGATAAAATATGGCGATACAAATGTTTAATATAAATACCTGATACATATATTATGAGTACATTGTAGTTCATTTGCAATTATTTTCGAATCGGAACATTTTTCTAATCTACGTATTAAAGGAATGAAATACTAAAAATATTTTCTTTGGCATTTACTTTATATTGAAGATAAACCACAGCTATGGCCTTGTCATGTAACGGGCCCGGGTTCGGTTCCCGGTCTGGACATGCTCCTCGGTGAGGTTTTTTCGGGGTTTTTCCTCACCTGTAAGACAAATGTCAAGAAGCTTAGGGCCCAACGGTCCCCGAAAATCATCCGGCCATCATCATCACCCTTATCACTATCATCATCATCCTTCACCGGTGTGGAAAGCAACGGAAATTTACCACACCTATAATTCCTTGGTAAATCTGCAAAGCTTGGCATAAAAATGCTATGATTGGAGTGAAAGACCTGCCCTAAGGCAAAAATACTATGGATGGATGAATTGAAGATAAGATAAAAACTTAAACGTTTAACAAGATATTAATAACGAATTGCTTTGTTATTCTCGTTTAATTAATTCAATTTGGTACATACCATCAAATCTTTTAGAGGATGAAGAAGCCCTACAACTCAGTGATATTAATAAGCTATTAGTGTATGCTTATGATTTAGTAGTACTAAGCGATAGAGAGGAGATACTAAGCACTAATATACACTTCTATAGTAGCAATAAGAAATTGGGACTGGAAGTAAACATCAATAAAACTAAACATAGAAATACATTATATAATGGAAATGGAAAATTGGTGACAAATGAAGGAAATTTTGAAGAAGTGGCTGAATTCAAACACCTAGGAATAATAATTACAAGCAGGAATGAGATGACCACTGATATTAAACATAGACTCAAATCTGGAAATGCATGCTATTATGCATTACAGGGACTCTTATCGTTCGAACTTTTCTCTAAAAAGATAATGTATATATATATATATATATATATATATAGCCCTAAAAAATGGTTATTCTCCAACTTATATTATATGGATGCGAAACATGGACTCTTATTTTAAGGGAGTAAAAAAGATTAAGAGTATTTGAGAATACAGTTCCTAGGAAAATTTTTGGACCAAAGAAATATGGAACAGACAGGCAAATGTAGAAGAATGCATAACAGTGCACTACGTGATCTTTATAGAAACCAGATATAATAAGAACAGTTAAGTCTCGCAGACTGCAATGGCAGGACACGTGGCACGAATGGGGAATGAAAGAGGGGCATAGAAAAGTATTGTAGGAAAACCAGAAGGTAAGCGCCCAGTTGGTATGTCAAGAACGAAGTGGGAGAATAACATTAACCATGATTTGAGGGAAGTAGATCATATAGGAGATGATTCGAAAGCATTACCTCAGAATAGGGATTATGGAGAGCTTATGTTCGTGCGGTCATGAACCTATGAGTTCGATAGTGTCAGTGAGTTAGTTGATTAATTCTTGTTCGACGTTGTGTTTTAAATGTGATATGTGCACTAGCAGATCCGAAAATCGTGGATTTAATGGCAGCAAGAAATGAAGTTTTTTCAAATAAATATGGATAACTTGCTTTCTTCTGAAGGAGTAAATTACCTTTTTTTTTTTCATAGTGCGTTTTGTCGTACTTACAGCAATGGCGACCATGATTGAAAGTTCAACTTCCTACATTTAGGGGTTGCCAACATAAATAACTATCCATCCATCCATAGTAATTCTGCCCGAAGGCAGGTCCTTCACTGCAATCATAGCATTTTCATGCTATGCATGCAGCTTTACTAGGGAATTGTAGGTGTGATAGCTTCCCGTTGCTTTCCACACCGGTGAAGGATGATGATAATGATAAGAATGATGATGATGGCCATATGATTTCGGGGACCGTTTGGGCCTTAAAGTTTTCCTGACATTTGTCTTACAGGTGAGGAAAAACCCCGATAAAAACCTCACCCAGAAAAACTGCCCCGACCGGGGATCGAACCTGGGTCTGCTGCGTGACAAGGCAGCACGCTACCTCCAGACCACAGCGGAGGACATAAATAACTATAGTGTAATGAAATAATTATGTGTAAATAAGTAAAATAATCCCACTTCAGGCCTCAGGAGGCCCTTCGGGTAGAAGGAGGTTAAGGCTCCCACTTTTTCTGGACAATCGGCACTTGATGTCTGCCGGGTTGTCAGCTCTTGGGGACTTAAATATTAATCGATTTATTTTTCTTGTCCTTTTGTTTGTTATATCAATAATATTTTTGATTATTAGCCCTAATATAATTAGAATTTTAATTGGTTGGGATGGATTAGGCTTAGTTTCATGTTGTTTGGTGCATGATGACCGCCTTTACCCCCAGAACAAGCGTCTGGTACTTATTTCCGTTAGAGGTTGAATCGACCCCAGGGCCATAGTGCCACCAGAAGGTTTGTCTGTTTAAAAATCCCGACCCCAACGGGACTTGAACCCACGACCTTCCGGCTTGTAGCGCAGTGTCTTAACCATTACACTACGGCGTTCCCCAATAACTATATGTAATATTGCATGTTACAAACCGCGTGTGGGAAGTAAAACCACTGTCCTCTATGTATACTACATACAATGTATAGGCTATACAAAAAAATATCTAAGAGGCAGTGTTAATATACATTATACGAAACAAATCACTGTATTTTAAATTAACTGAACTTTATTTTAAACAATATAAAACAATAAGGCAAGAAGCCTTTACGCAGAGCTACGGGACTAGCGCTGGTTCGAATCTCCATGGGGAAAGAACTTTTCTCATGGGATTTCTGCCAGTATGGGACCGGTGCCCACCCAGCATCGTAAGGAATTTGGGTAGCTACAATAAGTAGCGACTGCAGGTTGATAAAACCAGCTACAACGGCTGACCACATGTCACCCCTATACTACAGGATGATCTGAGACTAGCAGCCGGCTGGTAAGCCAAGGCCCTTCTAGGCCTGTCGCGCCATGGAGTTTATAAAACAATAAATACGTATTTGCCGCCATTTTATCACTAATTGATCTTGCAGTCTCCTGTAGTTTCAACTAATGTACATTGTCCACACTGTTAACGTTAGTCAATTGTTTATCTTCTTCTTCTTCTTCTTCTTAAACATAATTTGTAGGATTTTCATCCTGTTTATTCCCAAAATCACTCCTCGGAGGAAGACGTTGGATGTGTATGCACTGTCTATCCATCTCTTGGCTGGTCTTCCTCATGTTCTTCTCCCGTACATTGGTCTATCTTCTTTAGTTCTTTTGCAAGTCGGTTTTCTTCCATTCTTTCTATATGATCCTTCCAATATTTTCGTCTATCTATAATAAATTTGGTTATGTCTTGAATATAACATTTGTCCCTAATTGCTGTGTTGCTCGCAGTCCCAAGGATCAAGCCTCGGATCAAAGACGGAAACGAAATTAATTTTGATCAGATAATTGATGTCTGGACACTTAATTCCGCTGATATAGGAAGGAAGTGACCACAAATTAGTTTTATGCAAAATAAGAATACGATTTGCCAAACATAAAGAAACGAAAGGCAATTGTTTATAATTACGCAAGTATTTCCAACAAATATGTTATTTGTTACTATTGAAAACACCATCGCGCAAAAATAACGTACAACGCACATTTGTGAAGTGTTTTATAGAATCTCGGAAATTAAAAACATCGCTATCGCTCGGTCTTTAAACATTTTACTCGCTTTTGTAAAATCCTCTTCCCAACCTCGCATCGTAATATACTAAATTGCCGATGCTATAAAGCGAAAACAGATATAAATAACAAACGAAGTAAGTGTAATTATATAACAGGAACAGTAAAACGAACTTCGAAAAATAAAGCCAGGAAAGACTCTATAATGAAATTATACAAGACAATGGCAGTGTCTATTATCACTTACGGATCCGAAACATGGACAGTGACAACACAACAATCTGCCAGAATACAAGCTGCTGAAATGAGATTCCTCAGACCAATAGCAGGATATCAAAGAACAGTCCAAAAACATAACACAGAAATAAAATAACAACTAAATGTAGAGGAATTAAACACAACAATAGTGAATTACAGAACAAACTGGAAAAGAACACTTGGCAAGGATGACTGAGAATACAATACCAAAAGCAGCATACAACTATTCACCACGAGGAAGAAGAAGTTTGGGAAGACCAAAGAAAAGATGGAAAGAGCAGCAATTTGGAGCCGAAACAGGCTAGTAAATAAGCCTAAACCGTGAAGAACAAATAGAAGAAGTCGATGCTGCAAGATAAATGTAATCCGTTAAGCAGGACATTGAAGCGCATGTGGGTGTGAGAATCATGTTTCTTAACTAACGGCCAGGCATGCAACTGATTAATCGTATTAATTATGGATAAACAGAGTTATAAGAGTGCATTGATATAATTGTAGTTGAAAGTTGAAAGAAATTGAAGTATCTGCAATGTGCCATTATGTTGTTAATTGCATGCTTCACTTTATTATTGTACTTTTATGTCTCTTGATCCTTTAATTGCGTGTTTGTTTTTTCCAACTAGCTAATTAAAATCACAGCATGATGTACCACAAAGAAGACCGATAAACACGCGATACAGCGCACCTTTAACTTGGCACATGTGAGAGAAATGCCTTTCGATATAGGGTGTACCAAAAATAATGTGGTAAAAAGTACAAAATAGTTTAGATACTAATAAAAAACTTGCACAGAATTTGTTGTCTATGCCAGTAGCGCTTGAGACTCATATTTAGAACTTCGGGTTCAAATTCCGAGGTATTTAAATTGATTGTTCATAGTTTTCTGGTCAAGACAATAATGCCGGATAGGGAGGAAATGAACTTACGAGTATTTGAGAATAGAGTTCTTAGGAACATTTTTGGGCCAAAGAGAGATTAACAGATAGGTGAATGGAGAAGACTTATTAACTGTGAACTACATGGACTTTATAGGAAGCTAGATAGTTAAGTCTCGTAGACTGCGATGGGCAGGACATGTGGCACGAATGGGGAATGAAAGACGTGCATGGAAGCTTCTCGTAGGAAAGCCAGAGGGAAAACGCCCAGTTGGTAGACCAAAAATTAAGTGGGAGAATAACATTAACTATGATTTGAGGGAAATATATTATACAGAGAATGATTGGAAAACATTAGTTCAGGATAGGAATGTATGGAGAGCTTATGTCCGTGCGGCGATGAACCTACTGGTTCGATAGTGCTAGTGAGTTAGTTAGTTTGCTAATTAGGATTTTCATTGCTATTACTGTTTTAAAACTTTAAGGCCCAAACGGTCACCGAAATCATATGGCCATCATCATCATCATCATCATCCTTCATCGGTGTGGAAAGCAACGGGAAGCTACCACACCTACAATTCCCTAGTAAAGCTGCAAGCATAGCAATGAAATGCTATGATTGCAGTGAAGGACCTGCCCTCGGGCAGAATTATTATGGATGGATTACTGTTTTAACGTAAATGTATTTATACTTATTTTTGTTATATCGTCATCGGTTTATTTTTTATCCATTGCTTTAATTATTTTTTTATTTTTTTTTATTTTCTACTCCATACTAATCTATAGATGTGCTAACATCTAAAATCAATTCCACCGCACTATCTCAGATAATAGCATGGCGGCTTTCCGTCTATCATTCCCGCGCCGTAACCGAGTGGTTAAGGCAAATTGCCTTGGCCCAAAGCTACGGGACTTGTGCTGGTTTGGGTCTCCATCGGGAAGGAGATTTTCTCATGGAATTTCAGGTAATATGGGACCGTGCCCACCCACTATACTGAGACAATTGGGTAGCTACATTAAGTAGCGGCTCCATGTTGAGAAAACCAGCTAAACGACTGGGGAAACCCGACGTGCTGACCGCATGTCACTTCTGCAGTGGCTGAATGATCATCTACCTCTTCGATTAATACACATGGATGTCAGGTCAGCAGCCGGCTGGTAGTCCAAGGGCCTTCTAGGCCTGACGCGCCAAGGAGAGAGAGTTTTCCGTTTAGCGGTTCAAGTTCGTTTTGTGGCGGGATTATACATTTTAATCATCATCATCATCATCACTCCAGGGATTAGGCAATTGCCCGTTCCGACTTCATAATGCATCAGCCCAACGTCTTCTAGGTCTTCCAACATCACGTCTTCCTCTTGCTTGATAATTTCTTGCTAACAATGGATATCTCTCCTTACTCATTCCATCCATGTGATCAATCCATTTCTGTCTGTAATTCGTGACTTTATCCAATAAAGGCTGTACTTTCAATTCTTCTCTTATATCCTCATTTCTTATTCTATCAAGTCTTGTAGATCCTTTTACTTGTCTTAGGAACCTCATCTCCGCCGTCTGTATTCTATCCTTCTGTTTTTTCAGTGGAGCCCAAGTTTCACATCCATACAATATTGTGGGAACCGTCATAACATTATACATTTTTATCTTAGTTTCTTTTCTAATTTTATTTTTGAATGTTCTCTGTATTGTTCCACACACCGTCTGAAATTTATTTATTTTGGAGTCAATATCTCTTTCCACATTGTAGCCAACATCACAGCCCAAATATTTGAAACTAGACACCTGTTCTATACTTTGATTTTCTAAAATAATTTTAATTTTAAAATATTTAACCTCATAGATAGGAAGGATGGTATTGTATATTTTTTAATCGCTAGATAGTTCATTAGATACCTGGATTAAATTCCGAACTCCACCTCAGTACGTATGCATGTACAGCCCTTGAAATAATTGTTGGCGCACAGGTAATTTTCAAGTCCCAGAACGAAGCGATTGCGCATGACCAGAGGTCAGTTGTTTGGTTCACAAGTATACAACTATTTGAGAAACTAAAATCCGTTCTATTTCGTTGTGTGTCATGCAATGGAAAATAATGTTGCGTATATAAGTAGTGCGGTAAATGCTGTAAATAAAACAAAGCAAAAAGAAAACAAAGAAAATGAATTAAGATAAGGACGAGAGATACAAAAAAAAAGCATGACAGCGGGATCGAACACACGACCTCCTGCATGGGAAATAGAAGCTCTCCCCATTAGACCACAATCGTTCCCTGTTAGAAACTGTCTGTATGAAGCGATGCTGTACTCCAGGACTTATTTGTATAACGAAATTATATATAAACTTGTCTTCATTTGAATTAAGCAAACGCCTTTTACATTAGTAGTGGAAATAAACAATCTTGTTTTGCCTTGTGTTCTTTAAACAAAGTAGCGAGATTTTACAATCGTTATTCATTATATATATATGAGCTGTTTCCTTTAATTAATTAATTAATTAATTTCCCTATATATACAAATTTATTTATATAACGTAGCCTGGTAACGTGTAGGCATTATAAAAAATAACGATATTAAAAAATGTCTGACCAGTATCGAACCGGGCCTGCGTCGTCGCAAGAAAGCATCTTACCGACTGGTCTACTGAAGCGAACGATACAAATACTGCATCAGAAGTAAGCGCTAATTTACTATTGATTGGTTAAAGAGACCATTAGTTGCTTTCAGTCATCTGATAACTCACGTAACTTAGAGATTCAATTAATAAATTTATTTGTTGAAATTCTTTCAATAACGATTGGTTTAAATCTATGATTGGCCCCTTATGCCTCCGGATTTGACCTCAAAGAAGACATCACATGTAACAACTTACTCGTGTGAATCGCTCTTCAAAACTTTTAACTTTCCACCATCATGAGTAGCGCCATCATTTTTTTTGTCAAAGGCTGTAATTGATATCATTTATATCAAATTACTATACCAACTCATTGTATACAATCGCTTATGTCGTTCTTTCAAAATATAGAACAAAATTTTGTCTTTCATGTATAGTAGTCCCAAAAACTCAAAATCGACATTATTTTAGTCATGTCACTCTTCTCCCAAATGAGAGATATGTTGAGAAAATATGCGGTATTGTTGATGGCGATTCGTCATATGAGGATATTAAACCTTGACGACCACCTTGGTGCTTTTCGACAAAAGTAGGCTACGTGCGGTGAAAAAAAAAAGTACAGACCCGTCACAGCAATAGCATTTTATAGGTATGTCACCATATATCCAATGTTGTTAAATAGAATCACTATTCCTTCGAGGAAAATATGTGAGTTTTTTAAAACATGGGCCTTACTAGATGTAGTTGTATTTCATTCTTGCATAGAAGTACAAATAACTAATGGTTCATGCTTTAAGAAATATATTATCTTGAGAGTTGGTAGTCAGTTATCAGCCATGATGTAGAGATTGCAATTGCCTGTAATTTGTTTCGCCAATCATATCTTAAGTCTGACATGAGCAATAATTAAATAATGTGCAATTTATTGGTCTCAATTTAAACCTACCACCCAACTGTAGACCCTCTCATGTACGGAACTCGCATTCCAAGATTCCAAATTCAAATTTCGATATCAATTGAACTCATCAGACTTTTTTAATGTTTTTTAATCATTTAGGTTAATTCTGAATTTATATTTATATTTTTATTTTGTGGGCATGCAGTAGCGTAGTAGTTAAGGCACTGCGCTACAAGCCGGAAGGTCACTTTATCTTTAATTGTATTTATCGAAAATTATTTGTGTATGTACGTAGAATTAATTTCATCAGACTTTCTATTTCCCTGTTTAAGTTTAATATGATAATACAAAAAAATGCATACATTAAAATAAAATTTTATAAAATGGAGTGTTTAATATGAGATAATCTGAAGTAAATATTTAATCTAGGTCATTGCATGTGGGTTTCGTGGTGGACGAAACGGAGCTTGGGCAGATTTTTTCGGGATTCCTGCCATTTCCCAATTCCAACAAAAATTATTAATGTTGTTAAAGATCTCTATAACAATAATATTTATGTTTCACATCATGGGAGACTCTCTACGCCTTTTGCCACTGAAAGAGGAATTAAACAGGGATGTCTGTTGTCCCCACTATTGTTTTTTTAGAGGAATTAAACCCAATGGGTACAACTTGGACACTACACACACCCAGTCCCAATGATCGAACCCGGATCGCCGGAGTGGAAGGTAGGGACTCTACCGACTACGCCACAGCGACGGACACTATTGTTTATTTTGGTTATGGATGGTTTAATGAATAAATTGAATACTAGGAAACGTCGTGGTAGGCCTATACAGTGGAGTTTGAATGGAATATTAGAAAGTTTATAATATGCAGATGATGTTTGTTTACTAGCCCATAGATTTACTGATACAAAACTACAAAATCGTTATAAACTGGCAGTTAATGCTGGACTAGAAATAAATAGAAATAAAATAAATGAGAATTTATAACACAATTGATTCTGCTCTTGTATGAGAAGAAGTAATTCAGGGTTCTTCATTTATAACCTAACGGGCACACGGCGTTTTGCTTGTGCGCGGTTGGGTGTGCCGGCTTTGATCCTACATAAACTCCGCGAAACGCCGTGTGCCCGTTAGGTTATACATGAAGAACCCTGTAGAAGCTACAAATGAATAAACATATCTGGGTAGTATAATATCTGTGAATGGTGGCTCAGATGAAGAGTTGGTGCCAAAATAAAGAAAGCAAGATATGCTTACATTCAATTGAAATCAATTTGGAGGTCGAAACAAATCTCCTTAATACTTAAACTAAGGTTATTTAATTCACATGTGAAATCGATTTTATTACACGGCTGTAAAACTTGGAAGACTACAAAACAAATTGGAAAGAAATTGCAAATCTTTGTAAATCGTTGCCTGAGAAATATATTGAGTATATGGTGGCCAGAGATTATAAAAAAATAAACAACTTCGGAGAAGAAGGAATCAAAATTAAGTTTGTAAAGAAATTAAATTTAGAAAATGGAAATGGGTTGGTCATGTGTTAGGGAGAGAGAATGATAACATCACAAAAATGGCATTTGATTGGAATCCCAAGGATTGAAAAGGCGAAGAGGAAGACCTAGGGCAACATGGCGTAGGCCTAACGCCGTTAGGGATGAAGCTGAACAGGCAGGGATGAGTTGGAATGAAATTAAAGCATTGGCAAACAACAGAGTTCGTTGGCGAGCTTTTTAAAGGCTCTATGATTCCCAATGGAGTGACCAGGAACTACTACTACTACTACTACTACTACTACTACTACTGCCACTCCCATTTTCCCATGCCACAAAATTTATTCCACCATTTTTCCATACTCATCAATTCCGTTCGATTTCATTCATCCGCCCCTGTGATGATATGAAAGGCAACGTCGGCCGGCACCTTCGTCGTTCACAGATCTCTAAAATATCGTGGATTCATCTCATCTTATCCCTCGACCTGACCCTGAGTTGGACACGAGTTGAGAATATTTATATATATTAAATATTTAAATATGAAAAATGAGTATTTACAATTTGGTGTCAACAATTTTAAAATTCATATTAAAGCACCGTTGAGGTTATGTAATAAGATGTTAAATATAAAATTGGTACCTGGTGAGTCAGTCGTCCCCAACTAAATATTAAATAGTTCCAATATGGAGGCCTTTCAAAATCAGTGTTTCATCTTCTGCATTTTAACTGGGTGCAGTTAAAATGCAGAAGATGAAACATTGATTTTGAAAGGCCTCCATATTGGAATTATTTAATAATTTATTTGAGGACGACTGACTTACCGGGTACCAATTTTATATTTAACATCTTATTAAATTTGGTATTTCAAGTTAACGTATTATAAGAAACAATACTGAAGTAGAACAACTCCTTAAGAACTTTACTCTGTCAAGTAAAATGGTAATAATAATAATAATAATAATAATAATAATAATAATAATAATAATAATAACAATTACAATTAAAAGTATTATTATTATTATTATTATTATTATTATTATTATTATCCAAATATGAGTCATATAGAATCCAGATCCAAATATAAGTTATTTATACCATCCATCCATAGTAATTCTGTCCGAAGGCAGGTCCTTCACTGCAATCATAGCATTTTCATGCGATGCTAGGGAATTGTAGGTGTGGTAGCTTCCCGTTGCTTTCCACATTTATACCATATTAACCTGTAATTTATTTTATATTTTTGTTTATATACTCGTAAAGTCCACTGCTTTTGTCACTAGGTAGCGTGCTGCTTGTCACGCAGCCGGCTCGGGTTTGATTCCCGGTCGGGACATGCTCCTGGGTTACGTTTTTTTCGGGGTTTTTCCTCTCCTATAAGGTAAATGTCAGGAAGCTTAGGGCCCAACGGTCCGCGAAAATCATCCAGCCGTCATCATTCTTATCATCATCATCCTTGGCCGGTGTGGAAAGCAACGGGAAGCTACCACACCTATAATTCCCTAGTAAAGCTGCAAAGTATAACATGAAAGACCTGCCCTCGAGCAGCATTACTATGGATGGATGCTCGTAACATATGTATTATATGTTTTGTAATTGTAAGTAATTCAGTGTAATAAACTGATGTAAAGAGAGCTAAAAAGTTATTGTGAGAAACATTTCCTGACGCAGGTTTATACACTTTTTTCTTCTCTTCTCTTGATGAATCCATACCTGGAGTTGTGACTACATTTTTCGTTGCATCCCCTATAAGAAAATTATTACTATCTTAGGAACAAATATGTATTGTATTTCGAATTCTCCAGTAATTAAGAGGACTGAAAATAGAGGGAGGTGTGTTTTATAAAAATAGCTTTATATGTAAAAAGAAACTTACGTTTTAAAAAAAGTTTAGTAACTTTTTATTATGGAATGGATGTCGCGAGGTTAATCCACTTATCCCTGTTTTTTAAAGAAGGAAATAGTCTACTTCTGTTGCAAACAAATTAAAACTTAGTCTCGGAGAATAACTACAAAAAATACTCTTTTCCCTTTACTATTGTTTTGTGATCTGAACTAAATGCAAGGAGGGGGAAACCCACTTTGAAAGGGTCTTTTTATACGGTTCCATCAGTTCTTCAGATAAAAGGAATTAAAAGCCAAAAGATTTTGTCTTTTCCTTTCATGTTGGAATGCAAGAGATGCTGGTAAGACATTAAAATCTTAGAAATAAAGTCAAACCTCCGTATAACGAAGGTCAGTAATAACGATAAATTCATTATAAAGCGATATTTCTTGAGCTCCAAGGAAATGCCATATATTCATAACTATCTAATACCGGCTGTGCACTGCTACGCCTAAATAAATTTAATTTATTTATAGTTAGTTGAATAAGTAAAAAAATTATAAGTTTATATCGGAATTATTTTTATATGACCCGTCCTGATTACCCGGAGTTGCCCGGGAATCTACTTATCCCGGTGTTCTTGGCATCAATGAGCTGAAAAACAATAATGGTTATTGTGAGTTATCCGTAAAGGGTAGACATATACTGTGCTGGATTTTTTGTAAATTTTTTGAGATGTTAAATTCTGCGTACATCAATTTATATTGTCCTGGACTTTTTTGTAGATTTTTTTGAGATATTAAATTCTGTGTGCATTAATTTGATGTATTTGTTATGGTTTAGTCAGCATAAGCCATAAAAGCTACTTTTTTAGTGCGCCGATGCCATTTTTTTTAACTCCGTACGTAGAATAGTATGATGTGTACGTTAATTATCCCAGATATATTAATTAAATGATGGGGGGGGGAAACATTCAAATCGCCCAAGTAGTTTTTTGATCCATAAAGGACAGACAGACAATCACATTCATTTTTATAAATAAATATGTTAAATAAGTTATTACTCATTACAACGATAAACAAATTTTAGAAACATATTGTATTTTCAAATTCAACGATTTTCCGAATGCGATAGTTTCATACAAAAGGAATAGAAGATTTGTGACTGAGGCTTCTATAAGCAACGGAATTGAATTTTCAGTATTGCAAAAGGTTTAAAAATACAGACCTAAAATATTTTAACACTGATTAAAAGGAGTTATTTTATCAAATAATTAAAAAAAAGTTTCTTTTCACAATACTTTGAAATTAAGTGGTTTTCCTGAGTGGGGTAGTTTTACACAGAAGGCAATAGAAGGTTTGTGGCCCAGCTTTCTATTTAGGGATGAAGCAAAATTTTATTTATTTTATTTAGTCTGGTGGAGTTATGGCCACGTGACCTTCTCTCCCGCTCACCAGGACAAACATACGTTACGTTTAAATACAAAAAATTACAATAATATTACGTACTAAACAACTAATTATCTGTTAAAACTGAACAATAATAAAAGTGTCTAATAACACTGGTCAACATGATTTTTGTCTCATGAATACCTATAGTTGTACTTAATGCAGTTTTTTATCGTGTTTTCAAATATGTATTCGGAATTTCTCCATCACCCACAGTTTTTATTTCTATTTCAATTAATGGATTTATATAATTATTTTCTGCTTAACAAACATTAAAGGGATTACGACAAAATCAAAACATACAGTGGTGTACCCTGACTTGCAATGAGACCAGTTCCACACTGCGAAGAATTGCCCATACCA
Source organism: Diploptera punctata (assembly GCA_030220185.1). Classification (NCBI taxonomy): domain Eukaryota; kingdom Metazoa; phylum Arthropoda; class Insecta; order Blattodea; family Blaberidae; genus Diploptera; species Diploptera punctata. Next base: position 436,627 of record JASPKZ010007565.1, read on the forward strand.
AAGCCTCCAGAACACGTGTCATTTGATGAAGAGAGCTCAGATTCTGATGGAAGTAAGAAAGAAGAAGAAACAGATTTTGGTGATACAACGTTTGAACAAAGCTGTTCATCTGAGCCTCATTTATTGACTCAAGACGATCTTAACGATCTCATACGAGATTTAAAGTTATCCAAAAACCAGTCTGAAACGCTTGGTTCCCGGCTAAAAGGATGGAATATCTCGGAAACATTGCGTGATGGAGAAAAACAGATATCATATTTGAATTCAGGAGAAAAAATACTATCAGAATCACATTTTTTTTTTCTTTTTGAGACAAAAAAAAAGTTTATTTTTTGTTGCTCAGTGTAATACAATAAATTTAAAGACGGTTAAAATATGTATACCAAAAGCTTAAAAATATGAATCAAATTGTATGACTAAAAGTTAGTCCACTATTGTGGATTTGGGGTAGCGTCGCTATAAATCAGTTGGAAAACAGTAATGCTAGACAATGTGATGGACAAGTTTACTTCCATATCACTTTAAGCAGGTTTTTCGGACCCAATATTCCCTACCCCAAATTGTTCAGTGGAGTATTCCTTGTGCCTTGTTTAATTTTTGCACGCTCATAGAGAGTCACTCTGTATGTATGACCTTTATAGTGCCAGGATAAACGCACCATGGACTATGGAGATAACTAACCCACTTGCAGTATCGAATCCCGAGGTTAATTGCCGTTCAGCATACATCTCTATCCTGAGATAATGTTTTCTCATCATCTCATGTAACATTTACCTGCCTCAAATCATGATCACCAAATGAGCATTTTTCCTTGGTTTTCCTATTTGCATGTCCCTCTTTCATTCAGCATTCATGCCACGTGTCTTGCCCATCATAGTCTTCGAGACTTAACTGTTTTTACTAGTCGCGCCATGGAGTTCATTTTTATAAAGTTTTTAACTGTGTGTTGCCTGTTCTTTTCATCCATCCATCCATTGGCTAATTGGCTCAAATTCGAGCCTTGGCCTTCCTTAACTTCTGCCACCAATCGTTCCTGTTTTGCGCGGCAAGCCTCCAGCGTTTCATCGGTTTTTCAACTCGCCCATTCCCCATAAAACTTGCTGTAAGCGCTTTTTTGGTGTTCGGTCTATTAAGAGCCTTTATTCATGACCAGCCCACTCCAGTTTCTTTAGTTTAATAAAAGTTACAAGGTCAGGTTCACTGTATTTGTCGTATAATTCACTGTTGTATCGTATTCTCCATTGACCATTATTATTTTTCTGAGTACTTTTTTTCAAAATTATTTAGGGCTATCTCTCATCTTTAAGTGAGGATCCATCATTACTCCTTTGTACTCGCTTTCATTCACTATCCTCCCACCATAACTTGATCACACGATCGAGAGAAAATTTAACTCTTGCTGTTCCTCTACATCGAACATCTCACTATTCCTCATTCTTCCTTGTTTCAGCTACCTGACTCTGGAATTCCCTCCCCTCGTATATCAAGGACTGCCCGACTCAAAAGCACTTTAAAAAGTAACTCACTTCATATTTCCTTAGACAATATAATATATAACCGTGTTCCATGTATACTTTTATTATTCCTTTATATTTTAAACTTTCTTTACCAAGCCATTTACTTATCTAATTATAGGTTATTATGTTTGTAATTATTATTGTTATTATTATTATTAATATTATTGTTATTATTATTATTATTATTATTATTATTATTATTATTATTATTATTATTATTATTATTATTATATTATTATTATTATTATTATTATTATTATTATTATTATTATTATTATTATTATTATTATTATTATTATTATTATTATTATTATTATTATTATTATTATTGCTATTATGTTTTCTTTCTTTCCACTTGTCAAGTTTATATTCTATAGTTTATAATTATCTACAATCTATCATTTATCATAATTCTTATGTATGTATAATTCGTATGTATAATTTAACCTGGTGAAGTGGAAGAGAAGACGTTACGGTCTTAACTCCATCAGGTAAAATAAATAAGTAAATAAATCAAAACTTTATAGGCCTATAGTCTTATTTTAGTTGCTGAGTGTATGTTATTACTCTTAATTATTTTATGAAGTGAGTAATAAGCTTTGTTGGCCAGTTTCAGTCTTCTTTATACATCAATGTGTTGTTGGTCGTTATTATCTGTAATACATGAGCCAATATAGTTAAAATGTTGTACTATGTTAAAACCTAATTATTGTATGCTATTAGATTGCTGTTATGTCAATGGTTTAACACCTGGTCTTTTACCAATTCATAATTGAATGTATGTAGTTAATGTATGCATAAATAAATTATGAACTAAGAGGAATGTAAAATGAATCACTGTAGGATAATCAGGCTATTAGTGATGTGTATTTTATGTAGGACTTTATTAGGAAGAGTTAGACAGACTTACTGGTACGATGAATAAGAGAGTTTATATAATGTGTGGAAAATATGAGAAATAGTGGGCCCATTCATCTCAATCATGATTACAGGGCTGACAGAACGCACAAAACCATTACTCTGTATTTATTAAAACAGCCTAATCCTAATGGCTAAATGGAGTCGCGTGACTCCCTGCACCTCTAATGCTCTGTTTTAATTTTTGTGACCTAACACTGCTTAAATCTGCTTCATCATGCATTTCTCCCAGTTCACACGCTATCATTATTACGATATTCACGTTTACGCTATCCACTGTTTTCATTTTATTATTTAAGAACTTGCTGGAAAACAATCATCTTGGCTAGAGCAAAAATCCTTAATATCTTGTTTTTAATCGTAGTCACTAAACATTCTGACAACCTATGTATAAATATAAGGAATAATTATTCTTAAATTAAAAAAACATATTCCGATAATAATAATAATAATAATAATAATAATAATAATAATAATAATCCATCCATAGTAATTCTGCCCGAGGGCAGGTCTTTCACTACAATCATAGTGTTTCATGCTATGCTTTGCAATTTTACTAAGGAATTATAGGTGTGGTAGCTTGCCGTTCCTTTCCACACCGTTGAATAATGTTGATGATAATGATAAGGATGATAATGATGGCCGGATGATTTTCGGGGACCGTTGGGCCCTACGCTTCCTGACATTTGTCTTATAGGTGAGGAAAAACCTCAAAAGAAACCTCACCCAAGGAACCTGTCCCGACCGGAAATCGAGCTCGGGCCCACTATGTGACAAGGCAGCACGCTACTTCGAGACCACAGCGGTGAACTTACTAATAATAATAATAATAATAATAATAATAATAATAATAATGGTAATAACAATAATATATTATTTTAATAATAATGGTAATAATAATAATGCTAATAACAATAATAATGGTAATAACAATATATTATTATTATTTTATTATTATTATTATTATTATTATTTACTAGCTAATACCCGGCGTGCGCTGCTACGCCTAAATAAATGAAAATTAATGTGCTTTTATGTTTAGTTGAATAAGTGGAAAAATAATTATAAATTTATATATTTTTAGATACCCCGTGTTTATTACCCGGTGTTGTCCGGGAATCTACTCATCCCGATCTTCTTGGCATAAATGAGCTAAAAGACAAAATTCGTTATTGTGAGTTATCCGTAAAAGAATACCCACCATGTGCTACAATGCTTGCACAGAAATCTACGTACTAGTCTAGATCTTCTTGGCATCAATGAAAGACAAAAATGGTTATTGTGAGTTATGCGTAAGAGATAAACATATGCTGTCGCGGACTTTTTTGTAGAGCTTTTCGAGATATTCAATTCTGTGTACATTAATTTTGCATATTTGTTATAGTTTAGGCAGCGTAAGCCATTTAATCATCCAAAGAGCTACTTTTTTTTCACGTTTTCCACTACAAAGGGCGATTTTTAAGGCTGTAGGAGTATCACAACTCTCTTTATATCGTATGTTCATCCCGGGAATCTCCTGAACATTTTGCAAAAAGCCCGAACACAATCGGATCAACGGTATGGCCGCGCATAAAGTACTAACAAACAAACAAATAAACATTCATTTTTATATATTAAATTCTCGGGGTTTATGTGTCTTTAATATTTCCCTGCCCCCATTTCAAGATTCTACAATCCATCTCCATTCCTCTTAATTTTCCACGCCCCTTCCTCCAAGCCTCTTTCTTCCATTGTTCTACCTACTTCTTACATCAATGCTAGTTTTGATCTTCCTGGATTCCATTCATAAATCTTCTTTGGTAATCTACGTACTATCTTCGTTTTCATGGATAAGTAATTTTTTGTGACCTAACATTGCACATTATATTATTATTATTATTATTATTATTATTATTATTATTATTATTATTATTATTATTATTATTATTATTATCGTTATTATTAGTAATGTTACTATCCTAATACGCTTATAATAAATATTATCATTAATATTATTATTTAAAATGATCACTTGAGTGCACCACTATACGCAACGGGCCCGGGTTCAATCCCCGGGCGGGACAATTTTCCTTGGTGATAGTTATTTTCGGGGTTTTCTTCGCGTGTAAGATAAATTTCAGGACACATTAAAGCCCAAACCGTCTCCGAACATAATCTGGCCATCGTAACCATCATTATAATATTCGCCATGTTTAGTATGAATGTGTGTGTGTGTGTGTGTGTGTGAATTGTGTGTTTCGGTCTAATGTAATGTCTGGAAGGATGATCACTTATTCAGTGAGGCCCTATATGCACTTGTGTGGTCAAAAAAGTATGTGTGTGAATATATAGTTTATAAACCCGTTCCTGATAGGTCGTATCACCATAGGTATTTGGCATGTAAACGGCATCTTTAAGATGAGTGATTAAAATATGTTAATGGAATTATATATACAGGATGTTAATGAATAACACCGACAAACGTTCAAGTATTGTAGAGGAGAGTTAGACGAACAATTTGAGATAAGGAACTTCGGGTGTGTGAAGCCAGATTTTGAAGTTATATGACGTTTTTTAAACTGGACTTTCGTACTCGTTAATTAACAATGAAGGATACTATGAATATGGTTTATCTTGAAAATACTTCAGTTCTGCTCCAATGATAGGATAACCCTAGTTTTAATTACAAATATAGCAGCATTTTCAAAATATTGAGCCATGAAGTTATGGAAATTTTGTCTTTCGGCAAGAGCCAATGCGCCACTGACAGTCTGTATTTCGTGCTCTGGCATGCAATTGTATGTATTAGATGTCCGATAGTTCAAACGTCGTTCGTATTAACAGCTCAGTGGATAGCATGCTTATCAATGGATGTTGTAATGCCGGGTTCAAATCTATATTTTTTTTTGTATTTTTATTTCCTTTTTTATTTTTATTCAGAGGAGGATATTGCTTTTGTAGTTACTTAATTTACTTTCTGATATTCTGTTTAAGCATTAATATTTGTTTTTAATTAAACTAGTTACGTGATTTGTTTACATTAAAAGCACAGATATATATATTTTTTAATACTGTACATTTATACCAACTGCCCATGCGCGTGCCCGTGATACTAACGACTGATAATACTGGTTTGAAACTTGTAGGAGCACTTTCTCACGTTGACAGGAATGTAAGGAACCATCTGAATAATGTCTTCCCTGGACGTTGGATTGGTCGAGGCGGTCCTGTAGCGTGGCCTCCACGTTCACCTAATCTCACTCCTCCCTATTCCTTAATTTAATTATTAAATAATTTATTAATTTTGTTATGCCTTTCCTTCATGTTTGTACTAAGTTTCACGTCATAAGACTTCATGCTATATTCGTACAGTATTATTTTAACCTGAAGTAATGGTTACGCTAATACATAAATAGCCTTGTTATTTCGACCGTCTGAACCATGCGATTTTTCACTTACGAATACTTACTGTAGTTATTTAATGTGCTGTACAGTATTCCTTCTTTTACACTAATACAGAATATTGTCATAAGTAATGCCACGAGTGATTTCCAAATTATCGATATTTGAATTTATCTAGAGAATTTGGAAATCAAGAGTGGCATTTGTTAGGGCTATTTAACGATTAAAAGTAAGCTGTTTACTCACAAATCATTATTTAACTATAGTTAGTTTAAAATATTTATATATTTAATGTAAACGGCGGTGTTTGAAAACAAATCAGAAATGTGAGATTATGTTCATTCACTGCTGCTTGATCATATTATTTATTGCCAAATAAGAACGCAATATTGTAAGAGTGCACCCAAGTGGAGAAATAATGAAACACATCAAACTATATATCATAATCAACATTACGGGTTATTAATTTATTTTTTTGGTAAACAACTCAGTAAAATCAAGGAATCTTTTCATTATTTGCTATATTCAATGTATTTGTTGGAGAAAAATAATGCTTTGACATATTCAGAACATTAAAAAGGAGGAGCTTTCTTTATCACAAAAGCAGAAGCTGATAAAGAGAAATCGATAAAGAGCGAGGTGAAACACGACTGTCATTGGTTGTAAAACAACATTCATTGAAACGTGATTGGCCATTGCCTAGCAATTGTGGCATGAGTTAAATAGTCAAAGACACCTCTACAATACCTTAAAGTTTGTCGGTTTTATTTATTAACACTCTGTGTATATATATATATATATATATATATATTTATTTATTTATTTATATATATTGTCCACCGCTGTGGTCTCGAGGTAGCGTGCTGCCTTGTCACGCAGCGGGCCCGGCTTCGATCCCCGGTTGGGGCAGTTTTCCTGGGTGAGGTTTATATCGGGGTTTTTCCTCACCTGTAAGACAAATGTCAGGAAAACTTTAAAGCCCAAACGGTCCTCGAGATCATATGGCCATCATCATCATCATCATCCTTCACCGGTGTGGAAAGTAACGGGAAGCTACCACACCTACAATTCCCTAGTAAAGCTGCAAGCATAGCATGAAAGTGATATGATTGCAGTGAAGGACCTGCCCTCGGGCAGAATTACTATGGATGGATATATATATATATATATATGCGTGTGCGTGCGTGCCTGCCTGCGTGAGTGTGTGTGACATGAAAAGAAAATAAACGCCTGAACTGGGATTTGAATCAGGAACTCTGACTTGGTACATTAGTGCACTACGTGTTACGCTATCCAGTTATCCTAGCACTGACATACCAAGTTAGATATCCTGGGTCCAAATCCCAGTTCAGGCGTTTATTTTCCTTCCCATGTCATATTAGCCCTTCATTGCTAAATGTCAAAATTTAAATTATAACCTCGGCATAACCTATATGGGCTATTCAGAAAGAAGGAATAGACTTCAAACATTTATTTCTTCCAAACTACAAAAGATAGAAACACAATTCCAACGTTGCTGCAAAGAGAAAAGTTCAAATTTCACTATTTTATGCATTCAATATGAGCACCATGTGTTACATTACAAATATCAAAACAGTTGTTCATGTCTTGCCACAAACACACACGAATCAGCTGGTCTCTAGTTATCGAATTCACAGCTTCAACAATTCCATGTCGCAGATTTAGAAGAGTATCAGGCATGGGGGGGATAAGAACACGGTATTTTAGGTAACCCCACAGATAAAAATCACACGGATTAGGTCTGGTGACCTGGTAGGCCACCGGCTATGAAGTCGATCTTCTGCTCCTCCTATTTTAAACCAACAGCGACAATGCAACCATGATCGCAAATTCAAGCACCAGCGCCATTGCGGGCGTGATCGGAACTTCAAAGTTTTCTCTTTCTAGGAACGTTGGAATTGTGTTTCTATTTGTTGTAGTTTGGAATAAATAAATGTTTGAAATCTGTTCCTTCGTTTTGAATAGCCCTTTGTACATATATCTCACATTTTTTAATACAAAATTATTGTGTGGGTTCAATTTTGAAATGTCTGATATCATTTCCATTTACAACCTAATGTAAATGTGTATCTTTTCAAAGAATATTATAATAGAACGAAGCAAGGATACACTTTCAGACAGTTTAGTTACGTAATTTTCCTTTCAAATCAAAATACACACTTTACTGAAAGAATAAACAAGACAGTTTCAATTTTTTCAACATTTACTTTTAAAATTACACGGTTTAGAAGTTTTCTTGGTTATTCTCATTTTATGTTCAAGTTGCCCATTATTTTGTTCCACAATAGCATGAATATTCAGAAGAAATCCTTACCTCAGTCCTTAAAGACGTTGAATAGCTACCTTAAAGTACATTCAAGTGCACTAGAGTTTTCCCTGTGGGTTTTCCACTTCTCTAATTCCAAGAGAATTTGGAAGGAAAAGTCCGAATGGTCAGGAGTCCTTCAAATTTCCTCAAAGTACACTTGTGAGCCCCGTGAACAAGAAATAACTTTCCAACGATTATTATATTCAGAGTAATTGGTATGTTTAAGGAATGAAACCATATTATTATCGTACTGCTAAAAATCATTTTTTTTAATTTAGAGCACTTATCTGAAAGTGAGGCACTTGCTCATAAATCAATACACTTTTTTGTTCAGAATATTTTAATGAAAGTGGACATACGAAGTCACATCTTAGAAGCAATTACGAAAGTATCTGATCTCAATAAATAAATGATTTATAGGAGAACGACTTTTTATATCATGCCATTAAATTACTCCACTTTAAGTTACTTGAATAAATTAATATGTAATTAACTACCTTTTCCCGGAAGGAATGTGCATTTCTTTAAATTATTAACATTTATGAGTTACAAAATAAATTGAGAAATACAACTTGAAAGTACGAGAAAGACTGAGAATGAAGGAGAGAAACAAGAGGAGAGAGGAGAGGGAGGGGGAGAGAGTATGTGTATATGTGTGATGGGAAAAAAATTAGAAATACCAGTTTGAAAGTAAGAGAAAGACAGAGAAAGAAGAAAAGGAACAGGAAAAGAGGGGGGAGACAGAGAGAGGAAGAGAGAGAGATAGAGAGTGTGTTTGTTTGTTTGTTTGTTTGTTTGTTTGTTTTTAGGGGAAAATGAAATCGGAAAGAGTCGAGAGATAAGAAAAACCGTATATTGGATATAAAGGGGAAAAAATAGATAAGAAGAAATTGAGAGGAAGGGAATAAGCTGAGGTTCATCCATAGTAATTCTGCCCGAAGGCAGGTCTTTCACTGCAATCATAGCGTTTTCATGCTGTGCTTTGCAGCTTTACTAGGGAATTAAAGGTGTGGTAGCTTCCACGCCGGTGAAGGATGATGATGATGATGGACAGATGATTTTCGGGGACCTGACATTTGTCTTACAGATGAGGAAAAATCCCTAAAAGAAAACATTACCCAGGAGCTTGTCCCGACCGGGAATCGAACCCGGGTCCTCTGCGTGACAAGGTAGCACACTACCTCGAGACAACAGCGGTGGACTATGAAGTAAAAGGAAGAATTTGAGAGAAATTGTCAAAAGATAATTAAGAAATTGAGAGATAAGATAATAAGAAAAATGGAAAATAAAAAATGTAATTAGAAAAGTTGAATACGGAAAGAACGTCAATAATAATATAAGTAGATGAAGAAGAAGAAGATTAAAATTTAGCGGACATAAAATGATGTGAAGAAATAAACTGACAAAGCTATGGAAATGGTAGAAGAGAGAAGATTTAGTACTGTAAAGTGGAAGCAGAGAATTAATTTGCCTATTTTGATCAATATTTTGTTACAAACTTTTTGTAGATGTTTAATTGTTAATTTGTTTTAAAGGTTTATTCATTTTACCGGTTGACTTAAGACCGTATGGTCTTCTCTTCCACTTCACCAGTGTTTACGATATTTTTGTTAAATATTTAATTTTTCTCGAGAACTTGATTTCTTCTTCTTCTTCTTCTTCTTCTTCTTCTTCTTCTTCTTCTTCTTCTTCCTTTCATGTGATAGACCTAGTGGTCTGTTACGGTCTCAATCAAACTTTTGAAGGGTCTGCCCAAAGATCTCTATGTCATTAATAGTTTTTTTCTCATTTTTCTAGCTTGTACTTTATATATTTCATTCGTTAAAAATAGATTAAATCAAAATATATTGTAAATAATAATTATATTTTGTTTATTGTAATTTAGATGTAAGAATATTTGTTTATTTTTTTTATTCTGGGTGAGTGGTAGACAAGGCCTTAAGGCCTTAACTCTGCCAGGTAAAATAAAGTTATTATTATTATTTTTATTATTATTATTATTATTATTATTATTATTATTATTATTATTATATTAGTGACTTGGCAGTGGTAATGGTTTTATATTAGTGTTAATAAAAGTGAATCTCTGATTTACCAAAAGCGATGTGAACTGCATACGAAAATCTGGGATTGTGTGAATTGAGAGAGAGAGAGAGAGAGAGAGAGAGAGAGAGAGAGAGAGAGAGAGAGAAGAGTAAACAGAGCCATGATGACAGTGAAATCCTGGATCATGCAAAGTACATGCTAAAACAGGCTGCACTAAAAGATTTATGGAGAGTTGGGTGTTGTCATTGTGTAGGCCCATGTTTAGCGGTGAGTGGAATTTTGTGTTTCCGGGTCTTAAAATTCGCCACATTCAAAACAGCGCAAATGTTCAAAATGTCTGCTTTGGGACAAGACCCTCCCGAGCCCCGCTTGTCATTCGCCCACCACGTGCAGGTATGAGTAGACAACCACACGATCCCCTATTTTGAATAAATCGAGTGTTCACTGTACAGGTTCACCAACCCACTATAAAAAGAATCTGATAAAAAAAAAGTCTAATCCTACGGGGAGAAAACAAACTATCGACAAAATTTCAGACGTTGTTAAAGAATGTCGATCCCTGTGATATATATGTTAGCATATTATCCTTTGGTTCCTAAGTTTCGAAGGTTTAATCCCGTCTGAGGTCGTTCCATTTTTAAGGGCGAAAAAATGCTTTCCTTCGCAAGAGAAGTAAAATCATAGATCCCATATACGATACGTGAAAGAACCTAAAGCCTGAAATGGCATCAGACTAAATGTTTAGTAAAAAGTACATACAGGCTACCGCTGTAGATGGGCATTGGATTAAAGAGAAAAATTACTCAACTAATAATCTTATGATAGACCAGCCTCATGGGCTAGTGGTCAACGTTTCTGACTACAGTTTAATGAGGTCCCGGGTTCATTTCCCGGTCAAACCATAGGAATGTTTCCTTAAAGGGAATTATTCCTGTGGTTGCCCATGGTCTGGAATATTGGTTAAGTTTAGGTTAAGAACTCTTCTGGCGCTTCATTATTATTTGTCATCCGTCATACCATCGGGGTAATATAACTCCGCCTTCCAGGCGCCCCAACCTAAGAAACGAATTACATTTCCGCCAATGCCAGGGGAGAAAACCAGAAACATCATAAAGGACAACCTGGTGGCATTAGAAAAGAACAAATATTCTGACATAACTATAACGTAACAAATGGCAGAACATGAATAACTAAACAGTATATCCTTATAAAATATAAAAACATGAAAGTTTAACAAGTGCGCATGGATAATGCAATTATTCTTGGGCAAAGCTCCTCACATTTATTTTCATATAACTATAGACTATTTTTCCTTAAATCAGTTGTTCAAAACTTTGACACGCAAAATGATAATTGAATTGGAATATTTTTTTCAGTTAGTATGTTTCAATAAATACGTGTCTGCTAAGCCATAATATTTTCTTACGAAACAAATTATTTTGAAATGTTAATTTAAATCTGTTTATTTAGTATGGACTAACATCTATCTATCTACAATATAGTAAAGTCCAATGTTTAACCTTAGTCTCTCCTTTATTAGGAGTTAATATACCAAGTTAATTTAATTAAGCTTATTTCCCTAAATATGCCATGAATGGTATGCGGTCAACTTACCGACCCAATGAGACATCTAGTAGGTAACTAGTTTATTATTACGATGAATACGGTCGGTAAATTATGCTTAGAGGCCTCTTTATTCAGGGTTACGGATATTTTAAGAGCCTGAAAATCTTCAGACTTGAGACCTATGGCTTAAAGTCCCTCCCGAAGACTTGCTCTTTGAATTTTTCCATCCTAAAAAATTCATCTACTCCGATCGGGTTTGAACCAGCGACTCTCGGAACTACAGACAAGGAACATAGTCACTTGTCTGTCGCGGCTGATTTAATATAACATAAGCATTGAAAATATAAAATAACAAAATTATAATTTTGCGTTCCCTTACGTATTGTGTGAAAGTCTGTTCAAAATTATTTAAAATAATACAGGATGTATATATAAAAAGTAAAACAATAATGAATCAAAACACTGACAATAAATCTTCTTCTTATTCTTTATTTATAAGATTTTCATCCTGTATATTTCCCAAATCACTCCTCGGAGTAAGATGTAACTTATTGGATGTGCATTCACTGTCTATCCATCTCTTGGCTGGTCTTCCTCTTGCTCTTCTCCCGTCCTTTGGTCTATCCTCTTTAGCTCTTTCTGCAAGTATGTTGTCTTCCATTCTTTCTATATAACTTTCCAATATTTTCGCCTGTCTATAATAAAAACTGATTATGTCTTGAATTTGACATTTGTCTCTAATTTCTGTATTGGGTATCCTAGCAAATAACGTTTTCTCCTGAATAATTCTGAAGATCTTCACTTCACATGTGCTTATTATTTGTTTAGTTTTTGTTGTATCAGTCCTAGTTTTTGCTCCATATACGATAACTGGCCGAACTATGGTTTTGTATATTTTGCTTTCTATTGACAATAAATGTATGTTTAAAATAAAAGTATACGCAACGGGCCCGGGTTCAATCCCTGGGCGGGACAATTTTCCTTGGTGATACTTACTTTCGGTGTTTTCTTCACTTGTAAGATGAATTTCAGGACACTTTAAGGCCCAAACCTTCTCCGACATAATCTGGCCATCATAACCATCATTATCATATTCGCCATGTTTAGTATGAATGTGTGTGTGAATTGTGTGGCCGAACTATGGTTTGTATATTTTGCTTTCTATTGACTATAATGTATGTTTAAAATAAAATGTCCTTCTTAATTTTCAACAAAATGACTTGGCCACGAATAATTTTACTACTATTTAAAAAAATACATTTTCGTTTTAAAATATATCGTATATATGGTAAATGTAAAATTCCTGGAAAACTCCACGGCTCTTCAGAAAATGTAAATTGGGGACAGGAAATAGTTTAATAGAATAAATCAGTAATCAAGCTAAGTAGGGTCAATATGTGAAGCATCGTAAACATATCTCGCACAAATGCAAATCTAGCGCGTCCTTAAGGACTATAATTCTGGCTCAAGCTTTGGGAATAGATAAAACGAGGTATTGGTTCCGATTCTCAACTGTCACAGGGACCTGGGCCACCATTTTCTCTTGGGCAACGTTACGAATAATGAATGTAGAGTCCCTGTAGATGCATTAGTGTGAATTTTGTCTTGATTCTCTGAACCAAAGAGAAGGAAAAAAGTTAGAAATATAAAAAATTACACAGATGATAAAATGAAAAGTCAGAAGTAAAAATTAAGTAGTTCTAAATGTAGAGAATGCTTCAAATTAAAAACAAGATTCTCTTGTAAAGATGGAAACTTGTCTTTAGCTTTTTTAATCAGCTCTCAAGAATGGTAGAATGTTTTTTTGTTCCGTCCCATTAAATTAAAGTACACTTTATTAAAAGATGAAAATGGTTCAAGTTGCTTTCTTTAAGACGAGAAAAGAGAAAAAAGTACAACTCCACAACTAAATTAAGAAACAGTCTGAAGTTAATAAAATATTAGTGGGTGTTATATATTAATTCGAAGACAGTACGGAAGAATATTTTCTCCAAACAAACCCCTATAACACACTCAGTTTAAATATTTAAAAACGAGTGTTTAATTATGTTACTTTAAAATTATTATTCTTCTGCTTCTTCACTTCACGGGCTAGGCAAATTGCCTGTTCCGCCTCACAGTTGTTCTGTCCATCTTTTCACTGCCCTTCCTACGTTCCTTGAATCTCTTGGCTTGTAGTTGAATGCTGCTCTTGGTAATCTTGATACATTCATTCTTTCCACGTGTGTAAACCATTTCTCTCTATATTCTCTGATTTTCTCATCCAATGGATATATATTTAACTCTGTTCTTATATCTTCATTCCTTATCCGATCCAATCTTGTGCAGCCTTTTGTTCTTCTAAGGAAGTTCATTTCTGCGGTTTGTATTCTACTTTGCAGTTTTTTGGTCATTACCCAAGTTTCGCTCCCATAAAGTAATGCAGGAACTGCCAATGTTTTATAAAACTTCAAGCTAGTATCTCTTCTTGTTTTATTCTTTAATGTTTTATGTAGTTCCGCATATCATTTGAAATTTCGACAGTTTCATATGTATGTCTCTTTGAGATTTTGTGTTTATAGTAAAATTACAACCAAATAATTAAAATGTGTTATTTGTTCCAGAGGTTTGTTGTCTATTACGATTTTTGATTTTATATGATCGTTTCCCCAAAATGCCATTATTTTTGTTTTTTCTTTCGATATTTTGAAATTATGTTCTTGGCATAACTGATTTAATTGATGTAAAGAGTACTGCAAATTATTTTCATTTTCTTGAATAATAACCACATCGTCAGCATACATTAAAACGTTTAATATTTTAAAACGGTCCTATATTAACAATACTTTTCCAATTTTGGATGATGTCATTAATATATAGATTAAAAAGGGTAGGTGATAAACTACACCCTTGTCTTACACCTCTATTTATTAAAATAGCTTCGATCGTTGATGTGCCTATATTTATCATAACTTTAAAATTCTTGCAATTTAAATTTATGTGTATGTAATACTTGATTATTAAATTTGGTATGCAAACACTATGGAAACTCCATTACTAATTATCTCCTTCACTTATCTCATTGCAGATATATTTTATTAACCGCAAATTCGTCTTCATCATTATCATCATGTTTGGCGTAATAATCCAGGTCGAGTCATAACCTCGCCAAGTACTCTCCTCCAGACTTCTCTAATCCTGGCGGCTGCCCACCAATTTTTGCACTTGGTCACCATGATTTGTTCATTCCGGCTTGATTGTCTTTGGACTCTTCAACGGTTACATTTTTACGGTGTGGAATTGTCAATCCCACGCCGAACCCCCCAAGATTTTTTTTAATCTAATGAAGAGAACTACTTTTTCGCATACTTATTGCTTCTATTTATTTATTTTACCTGATGGAGTTAAGACCGTAAAGTTTTCTCTTCCACTTCACTAGAGTTAAATTATACATACAATAAGAATTATGATTGATACATAATACATATAGACTACACAATATAAAGTTGACGTGGTTAAGAGATAAAATAGTAGTAATAATAATAATAATAATAATAATAATAATAATAATAATAATAACAAAATTGTAACCTATAATTAGATTAAGTAAATGGCTTGGTAAAGAAAGTTTAAAACATAAAGAAACAATAAAGGTGTACATGGAACACGGTTATATATTATATTGTCTAAGGAAATATGAAGTGAGTTTAAAAAGAAATTTTTTTGAGTCGGGCAGTCCTTGATATACGAGGGAGGGAATTCCAGAGTCGTGTGGCTGAAACAAGGAAGGATGAGGAATAGTAAGATGTTCGAAGTAGATGAATAGCTCTAGTTAAATTTTCTCTCGATCGTGTGTTTATATTATGGTGGGAGGATAGCGGATGAAAGCGAGTAGAAATATTAAGAAGTGATGAGGTGGACAAAGTGTTGTATAAGAAGCAGAGGGAATGTATCTTTCGCCTGTCTTCCAATCGGAGCCAAGACAACATTTCAAATACTGGAGTTATGTGCTCTGATTTACGGAGGTTGTATATATATCGTGCACAAGCATTATAAACTCGTTGTGGTCTTTGTCCGAATGTGATGTTCATGTCAGTTAAGATTAAGTCACAATAACCGAAATGCGGCATAATCAAAGTTGAGACAAGTACTTTTTTCAATGAAGAAGAAAGGAAATTTTTCAAACGTTTTAGGGAATGGAAGATTGAATATATTTCTTCTACATCGTACGTCGGTGTTCATAACCAATGAAAAGCGAGCAGGCCACATGGTTTTGTTTTGATGAGGATCACTTTGAGAGTGGATAGCCTTTAGATCTACTGCTTTTCTAAGGCCACGTGTAATCAGTTAAAATTGGAAGATGTAATTATTTTGTACATACCAAGTAGCCTACGTAAAAAGTAAAATCTTGAGAGACTCTTGGGGTAGTTGAAGGTTTAAGACTGCCACATTTGGACAATCGACACGATATGTCTGACGAGTGTCAACACTGCTTGACGGCCGAGAAAAACATTTGACACTCATTTAATTTAGAGTCGACCCCAGGGCCATGCTGCTACCCGAACGTTTAGGTCAGTTTAAAAATCCTGACCCCATCGGGACTCTAATCAGAACATTCTGGCTTGTAGCATATTATAATATTATAATGATATTGTGAAAAGAAATATTAATGTCTGAACCAGGAATCGAACCGTGGACCACTACACTATTCGAGACATGGTACAAACATTAACAATTCTTTCCACATATACAAATCTATAATTCTCGTTTCGTCCGCTGCCAGGTAGATGTCACCACCAACGCCAACGGCCGGTTTCGTTTAGAAGCATCTATGTTTTGATAATTTTACACCACCACTTTTATAAGCAGTAATCGATGTTATACAACACTTTCCAATATTGTTATAATACAAGAGGTCCACGTTTCGATTCCTGGTTCAGACATTAATTTTTCTTTTCACAATAACATTATAATATTACAATATGATCCGTTATTGGAACTGTGTTAAAATAACAATATTGGAAAGTGTTCGTTGCCTTAACTACAAATGCTACAAAATATTAAAAATTGTAATTCGTACCTAACGTATTGTCGGCCGCGGTGGACTAGTGGTTATGCTCCTTGCCTTTGGTCCCGAGGATCGCGGGTTCAAACCCGACCGGGGTCGATGGATTTTTTAAGGATGGAAAAATCCAAGGAGCTGGTCCTCCGGAAGGGACTTTAAGCCGTGGGTCCCGCGTCTGAAGAATTTCAGGCTCGTAAAAGATCCGTAAGCCTGGATGAAAAGGCCTTCCCTGTAGGGGGAGAGAGCCTAAATCTCTGTTAAGGGAAACATGGGCTTACAAGATTACAAGAAGATACCTAATGTATCAGTCGTCCCCACCTAAAACAAACTAATGTTTAGATAACTTCGTCAAATGTTTAAAAAAATGATAATAGTGTTTGATAATGTTTTATAAACCAGAAGTTCGTTCTAATTGAGGACTAGAAAAAAAACTTCGCCAAACTTTTTTCTTTAAGTTTGACTAAATTTTATAAACAGATGTTTGTTTTAGTTGAGGACGACTGATACATCAGGTACGAATTTTAAAATTTTAATATTTTAATCAATAATCGCAACAGTGGTTTACCATGAATTTAAAAAATAATTAATGACTACACTACGCCGTGCCCCCATGTAGGCATATATTATTTCAATGTAATATAGAGTAGCTTAAAAAATCCTAATTTTTAATGAAAAAATAAATTTATAAATGTTAGGGTTATATTACATTATGTCGCGAAAACAAGCCCCTTCGTGATCTTTTGGGGCTTGCTTCCCTTCAGTACAGTGGATCATTTATAAGAAAGCGCAACGTATTTCCTCCCCTTCTAGGCAACGTCATGAATAATGACTGGAACACTTTTCAGCAACATGTGCTATATATATGCAAGCCAGCATTATTAAAACTCATCCCATTGCAGCCACCTTAATAACCGCAAACATCCCTCAGTAACCATTACACGGAGGTTGTGTTGTTAATAGAAGGCAAAGCCAGACTTGTCGTGTAATTGGAAAGCAACTTATCTTTCTCTGTATAAAAAATGAATTTATTACAAGATGGGCGACGAAGCGAATGAAATAGCTTCTTCTTCTTCTCACTCCAAACGCGGATACAATTAATCATTTTTTATTTGAATTAAAAATAAACGTTTGCCAGGATTGAAGTAAAAATCTTTCTTTGTAATGAAATATCTCATCAGAAAATAGTTTCATTTTATTTAATTTATTTTTAACTTCGTTTTTCAAGTTATTATTGCTTCCATGTTTTCCTCACATTATCTAATTTACTTTCGTATTTAATTACACAAAACAGGCAAAAAAATTATAACTGAAATTTTACGAATCATTGTTTCAAAAAAATGTATTCATTACGAATCTGCTAACTTCTTAGTGGCATTTAACAGTAAACGGTATATTTTTCGCTATTATCCTATTTTTAACTTTAAAGCAAAGGACTTTACTCTTTTTTATTATTATTACTATTATTATTGTATTATTATTCCATTATTATTATTATTATTCCATTATTATTATTATTATTATTATTATTATTATTATTATTATTATTATTATTATTATTATTATTATTATTATTCCATTATTATTATTATTATTCCATTATTATTATTATTCCATTATTATTATTATTCCATTATTATTATTATTATTATTATTCCATTATTATTATTATTATTATTATTATTATTATTATTAATCGGCCGCGGTGGACTAGTATTATGTCCATTGTCTCCGGTCCCGATGGTCGCGGGTTGAAACCCGGCCGGGGTCTATGGATTTTTTTTAGGATGGAAAAATCTAAGGACAAGACCTCCGGGATATACTTTAAGCCGTGAGTCCCGAGTCTAAACATTTTCAGACTCATAAAAGAACCGCAAGCCTGAATAAAAAGCCTATGTGCAAAATTTAACCAATCTTCATCCTTATACGTAGGCCTAATACCTTAGTTGCCTAGTCGATGTCTCATTGAGGCGATGTGCTAACCACATGTCCCTCGTTGTCTTTTGTACGTAAATAAACATAACTAAACTAGCCTGGTTAAGAAACGTTTGCTAGGGAGAACCCGTATCCCTATGCCGGACATATGGAGTACATATTTACATAATAATAATAATAATAATAATAATAATAATAATAATAATAATAATAATATTTTTTAAATTAGTAATAATCCACAATACCCAGTGTTTCTCCTTCAACCCAAAGTGATTTGTCACCAAAGGTTCCTATCTAAAGCATCTTCTTCCGTCAGATCTCTAGCTTCCATACTTCTACTTACTCCATCCATCCAACGTTCTCTAGGTCTGCCTCTTCCACTTCTTCCATTAGCTTTCCAATTAAGGATCTTCTTTGGTATTCTCTCTTCTTCCATTCTTATGAGGTGTCCATACCATTTAAACGTTTTCTTCTATTTTTCCATAATGTTTTTTTCAACTTGCATAATTTCCCTTATTGTTTCTGATCTTATTCCTTCTTGAAATTCTTGTCGATCGCCTCCAAAAATCCTTTTCTGCTGCTACAGTTTATTGGCTTGTTTTCTACTTGCTGACCAAGTCTCGGACGCGTATAATAAAATGCTTTGTAACAGAACTTGAAATATAATAATAATAATAATAATAATAATAATTATTATTATTATTATTATTATTATTAGTAGTAGTAGTAGTAGTAGTAGTAGTAGTAGTAGTAGTAGTAGTAGTAGTAGTAGTAGTAGTAGTAGTAGTAGTAGTAGTAGTAGGACTTTATTAGACAAAAAAGTAAGATATTTACAATATTATTTACAAATATGGGTCGCACGGGCAGTAAGCCGTACGTGCTGTTGACAGTCCGTTACAATAAAGTAATAATTGGTACTAGTGTAAAGAAAAATAAACAAAAACAGCAATAACATTACAATTACATAAAGAAAACACAATAAAAATATTACAATTAAATAATAACACAATAGCATTATACACTAAAAATATTAACATTACAATTACATAAAGAAAACACAATAATATTACAATTAGGTAATAATACAATAGCATTATACATTTAAAAAAAACATTAACATTACAATTACATAAAGAAAACACATTAATATTACAATTAAATAATAACACAACAGCATTATACACTAATTAATTTATATATAATTGTTAATAATTAATGGTATTGCATTTTGATAACATATATTTATTCATGAATGAGTGTTGTCCTTATTTTTCGCGTTTTGTCCAGAAATTTACCGAGGTTTATCCAATTTTCTGGATTTACCAATAACTCGTAGCATGCCAATCTTTCCCGATTTGAATTTAGAAATCTTTCCGGTAATAACTGACGTCTCCAATATTCTAAATCATTACATTTTCCTAATATATGTATCTCATCTTCAAAGTTCCCGCACATTGGACATGTTCGCATATCGTGATCGTCGCTAATTTTTAGAAATTTCCATGCCCCTAACCTAAACCAAGCAAGCCCTGATCTCTCCTTAAATCCTAGGTTGAGTATATACGATTCTTTTCCCCAGACGTGTTTTAGGTCTCTTTGTAAACACAGTGAGCGTTTTCCTGTACATTCGGCGAAGGTATCTTGTTGTTTACATCTAAGTACCTCCTCCTTATTTTTCTCCACACGTTCTTGCGATTTTCAGTCCCTTTTTCCCATATCCAGCCCATCCCAATCTTTTGGAGTTCTCTCCTAACCTCGTCTGCCCAAAATTTAACATCTATGTTTTTAATTTGGTGGTCGTAACAAATTGCTCTAAGCATTGTTTGTTCACCTTGGATTACTCGCAACCAGTATTTGTAGTAGTAGTAGTAGTAGTAGTAGAGTATAACAGTAGTAGGTCTACACTGTATACTGATCTAGTAGTGCTATTTATTATCGTAACTACTCACTTAATAGGCTTATAAATGTCCCAGGACCAGCTTATGTTATAACATTTTACATGTCGACTAGGATTCAAGGTATCACATCTTCGATTCCCAACTACAATACTTTTTTCATAAAAAATCTTAAATGGGCTACGCTCAGGCTTAAGAATAACTTAAATTTGCACGTAGTTAAATTTGGTTACGAACATGTGAAATAAGGTTGAGGGAAAAGCATCACGCTAACCAAATGCATCAACCAACTCAGTCGATTATTTTGGCACTGATTTGTTTATTTTGGATTTTTTATCTCTTAAATTTGCTAAACAAAATTTCTCGTGCCAATTACACAATTTAAATTCTATAAAACTATAGCAGTGCCTATGTTGATATATGCTTGTGTAACCTGGATACTTATATCTGATAAAAGGAAAATATGAAATGAAATTCTTACGTTCATATCAGGCTATACGTTGTTATATAAGAAATATAATGAATAAATAAGAACCGATTTAAACATCTACAGTGTTGCAGATAAAATTAAGAATTCAATATATGCTGTAACTGGCTCCAACACATAGAAAGAAGACACCCAATCGATTCCCACAAATTTTGCTTCACTACCAACCCAAAGGAAGAAGAAATATTGGGCGCCCCATTACTAGATGGAAGGATACGGATTCATGATGTGGAAATAGGTCTATGGCCTAATTATATGATGTAGAAGAAGAAGTTATTTAAATGTTTCGGACCGCAATGAAAACAAAACCATGTAAAAACGTATTCTTCTTCTTCACTTCGTGGTTTAGGCATTAATTGCCTAATTCTGTCTTCACTAATAGATATAAGACCATCTCCTCCGAGGACGTCCGATATCTCTTCTTCCTCTCGGAAAATGATGTAAGATTTTATTTGGTAATTTGCTTTATTCCATTCTTTCTACATGTTCTTTCCACTGATTCTTGTTGTTAAAACTCTAAGTTATTATTGTACATTATTATGTAATTGTCCATCGCTGTGGTCTCGAGGTATCGTGCTGCCTTGTCACGCAGCGGGCCCGGGTTCGATCCCCGGTCGGGGCAGTTTTTCTGGTGAAGTTTTTATCGGGGTTTTTCCTCGCCTGTAAGACAAATGTCAGGAAAACTTTAAGGGCCAAACGGTCCCCGAAATCATATGGCCATCATCACCATCATCATCCTTATCATCATCATCATCATCACCCTTCACCGGTGTGGAAAGCAACGGGAAGCTACCACACCTACAATTCCCTAGTAAAACTGTAAGCATGGCATGAAAATGTTATGATTGCAGTGAAGGACCTGCCTTCGGCCAGAATTACTATGGTTGGATTATATAATTTGACACAAAATTAAGTAATTTCTACTTATTTGTTTTCTATTTTTTTAAACAATATTAAATAAATGAAATGTATGTATATTATAAGATACATTGCCAATGTAACGATTAACTTAATGTTTTTGCACTATGTAACTAAACTGTTTACTTATTGCTATTGTTGATGTGCATCGTGATTTGACATTCCCGCATACAATCTTGGTTGCTATGAAAACAAAAAGAAATCTCAATACTTTAAAAATGACCAAAAGCACTAGTGCGGTAAGTAAAAACATGTACTTTGAAATATTGATAGTAATACTGCAATTTGTATTAATTCCGGTATAATAAATCAACACATCTAACTTTCCACGCCTCTTCCATTTCATCATCACTGCACGCATCGTATAAAACTTTCTCCATAACCTAAAATAAATCCCAAATCAAATTGGTTTTACAGTTTTAACAATTATAAGATGGCGACATGACCAACAATACTTATTATTTCTCCATGGCAACACATATAGCCGATTCTTCTGAAATCTAACATTTATTTCCAATTATATTCATTAATATTTTAGCTAATATCTTAATTACTAAAATAAATACATATAGTGCAAAACAATAGTATGCAATACTCATGTGGTAAACACATAACGGAATCTCGGAAATTTAAAAAAAAAACTTTTCCTGGATCTGTATCAAGTGTTTACCGCACTCGTATCGCAATATACGATACTATTAAATGGTTTAATAATGTTGAAATGGATCATAGGAATGATGATTATCTAGAATTTACTTTGACTCCATCTATATACGTTGAGATGCCTCGGTATTAGAACAGAGAAACCACAGAATAGCATATCCAAATACCTGTATGCATAATCTATCGAATTTTAGCACATATCTTCTTCTCTTATTTAAAAGAGAAACTGAATGGAATTTCATTACTAATAGCAATTTTGTATCATAATTTGAATGACTAATAAACAGGTGCATGTAACATCCCCGGAATATTCATCAAATTGACAGTTACACACAAAAGGCGGATCATAATCCAAGTCCCTCTCCACCCTGTAAACTGGGGATGAAAATTGTTGTTAAGCTTTTACCCTATACGATTAAGTGAATATATTTAAGTTGAAAAACAGTGGCAGTCCCCTTACAGTTGTATGGTAGTGAATTTTGGGTTTTAAATTTAAAGAAAAGAAGAAATCATAGAAACAGCTGAAATGAGATTTCTGAAAAGTGTAGCTGTCTGCAAACTTCTGGATAAAAGAAGTAAAGATGTTAGAAATGAGCTAATTCTTGTTATATTTTTAGATACATTAAAATAATATAGAAAAAAGCTGGAAAGAACATGTTCAAAGAATGAAAGATGAACGCATACCAAAAATTATACTTAGCCTAATTACAAACCAAAAGGAGACAGGAATGTTGGTAGACCGAGAAAAAGATGGATTCAACTTTTTGGATGAGAATCTATGACACCGGAAAAAAACCACATGGGCTTAATCCGTGATTGTTGTTGTTGATGATGATATATTAAGGGAGAAAGGTTAAAAATGAATTTAACCTCTGATATGTGCTTTCAAAATTCAGTATTTTTAAAAATTAATCTGAAATTTAATAAATTATTGAGTTATATGTGATTATAGAGTGAAAAAAATAGTGAATTTCATAACACGAAATTCTTTGACAAAACTGGAAGTTTATTTGACAAAATTCGAAACGAGAACTCATCACTGCTTCCGAAGAGTTCTCAAAATGTGAGGTCCCACTGTCCGTAAACCATTCATTTTCGGACTTTGCTTCTTACTTGAAAAAATAATCAGTTTACCTTATCGGCTAATAGACCAAACATTTCGATAATATTTAGACTGAAATTATAGGGCTGTAACGATTGCCATATAAACCTATTATTTAAATGTTTGAGTTTTCATGCTGTACGTATAAAAAGATTTAAAGCAATTTTGAAATACAGAAGTCGTTTATTTTTCTCTGATAAACGGTCATCCATACCTTTAATCGCTTTTTTTTCCAGCTGTCTATTATACATCCTTACCTTAGTTTAATCTCCCCCTTCGTATGGATTTTTACATGCCACACGCCACCTCGAGAACACGACCTCTCGATCTGTCGGGAAAGGATTTATAACTCTGGATCACACACATAATTTTTTAACCACCCAGGGACATAGAGTACCTTCCTGGATGAGTGATCAGCCTCCACAATTATCTTCGTTGTTTCTGCGTCCGTGCTAATGCGAGGCGTTCAAGGAGGTATGATTTTCTGCATCCTTCCCGTTTCCAGCAGTCGTTTTCTCCACTTCCCCACAGTCGACGGCTGCAATGCTACGTTAAACTCACGTAATGCCCGTCTTGCGGCCTCACGATCATTAGCATACGTTATTGCTCATGCAGCAATTGTAATTTGCTGTTGCATATTCAACACCATTTTGACTAATGACTTAAGTTCTACACTGTTTTGTTTTATTCCATTGTTGTAATTTGAATAATTGCCTTTCCAACGGTAATTTCATATTTCCTGTAATGGTAATATTTTCATCACACAACGCGATCAAACATATAACCATATTTATGATTCACCCCGTAGGTATATATTTTTACAGTATCTTACCTCAAGAATGTTTATGTAGTTATCTTAATTTACGGGTATGTAATTTTAAACAATATGTTCTAAATTTGTTCACTTTAGAACTACTATAGGACATATCTGCTTTACTTTTTAGAAGAAACCATGGTGAACACATCTCTATCAGTCCCCCCCCCTCTGTCTGTCTCTCTCTCTCTCTCTCTCTCTCTCTCTCTCTCCTCTCTCTCTCTCTCTCTCTCTCTCTCTCTCTCTCTCTCTCTCTCTCTCTCTCTCTCTTTCTCTCTATCTGTTTTTTTGTTATTGCGTCGTGATGTCATGTGGTTAAATAATGTGTCTACCAAAACTTTTCAAGTCTTGGAATTATTTGTCTTTGTTTTTTTTTTATACTCTTCTTCGCTAAACTACAAAGAAACAAGTAGATACATAGGTTATAAATAACGTAATTCTATCACTGACTTCTATTCTCATCCAAAATATAGGCTACAAACTTTTATTCGTGTTCAAAGTTTCAGAAACACAGCATTATGTTTCAAAAGAAATACAACTTTGTATTCCATTGAATTGTGCGATTATTTTTTCAAGAAAACTGTCAAACCACACAATAAGTTCAAAAAATTCAACTGAATATATCGTTCAGAAAAAAAATATGTTTTTCGGGAATATATTGTGTCCCAGAATTGGACTTACTTTAATATAATAATAATAATAATTATTATTATTATTATTATTATTATTATTATTATTATTATTTTATTACGAATATTCCACACTACATTGGTTCTTCTTCATTCCTTCAATCATTGTTATTTGTCGCCCAGATCTTCCCATAAGACTCTTTGCTTACATATTTCTTATTTCATCCATCCAATGTTCTTTTGATCTATATTTCCCCTTCCTTCTTCCAATCTCCCAATTAAAAGCCAACTTTGGTATTCTATCCTCTTCTATTCATATGAGGCGTCAATACCACATACCACCTCAAACACTTTTCTTCTAGTTCTCTAATATTTTACTTTTGATCTGAATAATTTATCTTATTGTACTATTATTGATTTTATCTCGTCTTAAAATTCATGTCGATTGTTTAAAAAAAATCTACTGATAGCAGTTGGTAGTCTGTTGTTTGGCGACTGTCCACGTTTCAAATTGATATAATAAACACTTTGTATCTTAGCCTGAAATATCAGATTCTTGGTTCTGTGTAATGTATTTCTATTCCAGAGTATTGAATTCAACATACCTTTGGTTTTTTTGTACCATCAGTTATTCCTCTTTCAATTTTTACAGTTGAATTCCCATTTTTATCTCAAATTGAACCTAAATACTTAAAATTTTCAACATAAATCTCTGAGTCACAATTTTAGCTGTACTGTCAAAACTTATGAATAATATTCGTTTTTATTATCAGTATATTACGATGCGAGGTTGGGAAGTGGTTTTTACAGAAGCGAGGAAGTGTTTAAAAACCGAGCGATAGTGAGATTTTTAATTTCCGAGATTCTGTAAAACACTTCACAAACGTGCATTGTACATTATTTTTTGCGCGATGGTGTTTTCAAAATAATAAATAATAGTAAAATAACATCTTTGTTGGAAATATTTGCGTTCATTATAAACAACAGACTAACGTTAACAGTGTGGGCAGTGTTTATTAGTTGAGACTACAGCAGGGCGGCAAGTGCGTATTTATTGTGTTATATTGTTTTAAATAAAGTTCAGTTCATTTAAAAGGCAGTGGATATATTTTGGATGCATTGTTGTATATATATATATATATATATATATATATATATATATATATATATATATATTCTCTTTTTAAAAAATGCTTAACTGTTACGTTAGCCACTAGATGTCAATCAGAACGATTTTCCGCTAGCTCTTGTGTGAATTGAGAATACTACATATATAAGAAAAATGTATGTTTGTGTTGGAATACTTGTGTAGCTCAGGACATTAGAGCGCTAAACGTACAGAGTTTAGAAACTTGGGTTCAAATCCCGACTCAAGCATTCATATATATTTTCATATCATATGTATATTGTACGTAGTATACATAAAGGGCAGTGGTTTTACTTCCCGCACGAGGTTTGTAATATGTAATATTACAGTATAATTATTTAGGTTGGCAACCCCAAAATGTTGGAAGTTGAACTTTCAATCATGGTCGCCATTGCTCTAAGTACGACAAAAGGCACTATCGCGCAAAAATATACCGGCATTTGTAATCCTCATTTTTTTTAATATTTTAAAATAGTGACATACAAAATAGGCCTACGCAGCAGAATGATAATTGGTTGCCGGTTGATGATTGTTATGTTCTAAATAATCAATTTCTATTTATCGTCAATTCTGGACCTAAAAATTTCCTGTTTCATCTCCAGCATATTTTTTTACGGAGAATTGGCTGATTTTATAGTAAGAGTGAGAATAGACATTATGCTGAGTAGACTTTAGGATCTCAAACCTAGAATACATGCAGTCGAATATATCCATGGGTTCCTGTAAGTAAGGATGAAGCATATCTGTATTTAGGCCTAATTATGCAGATGGGAATAGTCCAGAAACCGATCATAAAAATCTTATTTTAGCAAGAATCCAGTATTGGAAATACGAATTATTGGTTTAACTATGTTACAGAATCGTTTCGACACACCCTCTAAATATATCGATTTCTAAGGCTTGACATCTCCAAAATTCACAATATATTAAACTGGCTCAATATGAAGTTCCAATATCATTGTCAGGACATTAGTATAGATGACAGACTAACTTTGTGGGACGGAGGTTATTATTTAGAAGCTGTATTCCTCTGAAGGCTTGTAATTTCGGGATAAAGAAGTTCGAATTGTGCGAATTCAGCACAGGTTACCTATGGAAATTTCTAGAATATACTGGCAGTGACACGGGTATTGAAACTTCCATACAATATGGAGGAACAAGCAAAACTTCGTCTATTGTGAAACTAATGAAAAATCTGTTCAACAAAGGATATAGGAAATTGATGGATGGATAATTACTATAGCTCTCCTGACATTGCTAAATTCTCATTCCTTTAGTTCAAATAATTCTGTATTTGCTTTATGTGCCATATTCGTTCTAATTTCTTTAAAATTCTCCAAGCCGCCTGTTGATTGTTTGTATCATAGTTGACAGTTTATTTTTGCACCAACAGGTTCTTTTTAGCTTTTCTTACTTCCTTCATACTATGTGTTCCTTTTCATTATATTGTCTTCGTATTTTCCTCTGTGCTTAATTTAACCATTTCTTGTAAGCTTGCTTTTTAATACCTATTTTATATAATAATAATAATAATAATAATAATAATAATAATAATAATAATAATAATAATAATAATAATAATAATTTTATTTATATACAGAATTTTAATGTTTACACATCTTTCTGTGCCTAAAGTTTTATTTTTCTTCTCCACTCGTCTCTCTCCATCCAATCCATGTCCTCCAGTCCTCTTGCTCTCATTCCAGTTCTTGTTTCCTGCATCCACGAGTTTCGAGGTCTTCCTCTCCTCCTTCTTCCAGGTGGACACCATTCCAATGTTTTCCTGGGTAATCTTTCTTCTTGCATTCGTCGTACGTGCCCATACCAATTTAATTGCTTATACCGTATATAATCTACTATTGAATAACCAATATCCATTTTTTCTGTTATGACAGTATTTCTTATTTTGTCTAATTTTGAACATCTTGCTACTCTCCTCAAGAAATCCATTTCCAACGACATAAGTTTTTGTTAAATTTCCAAACTTCAGTTCCATATGTGACAGTACTTCTCACTATTGAATTATATATTTGTAACTTATTTTTCCTGGTTATACGTCTGTTCTATAAGACTCCATTCATCATTGCTGTTATTGCCGTTAATAATAATAATAATAGTAATAATAATAATAATAATAATAATAATAATAAAGAATTTCTGTACAATGCAGTAGTTTTCATACAACCCATTCATTTTATACAATGGGTTGTATAATAATAATAATAATAATAATAATAATAATAATAATAATAATAATAATAATAATAATATATTTGTACAACTCCTCCGACTTTCCATTGCTCATGTTCGTAAAAATGATTTGATAGAGATAAGTACAATAATTCAAAAGACTAATAGAACCTTTCTTGCAATACATTCAAATTTAAAATATAAAAATATTCATTGCAGAACAAAAAGACGTATATAAAACAATAATGACCTACATTGATTTATGGAAATGAAACTCGTTTATAAAACGCTATCTAATTAATAAATAGACTATTTATTGGTAAGGCTGCACGACATGTAGAAGCCGAATTGTTTTTTTTTAATTTATTTAATTTTGAGGGATTATGTATGAATCAAATTCAACCTTTAAGAAGTCTGGATATTCAGTATCATTGATGGCCAATAGTTTTTAACGTAACTGCATTCAAAGGAGAGATACCCAAGAAATTCTATGGCCAAATATTAAAGTCAGGTAATTTGGATAGTCAAAAGAAATTCAGAATTGAGAACCTCAAATCTCAGATGTAATTAGACCGAAAATACGTAATGGGCTGGTCATGTGGTAGGAATGAACGAACAACGGGAAGCAAAAAAAAAAAAATCTTACCGGTACACTTTGGAGGAAGGAGAACAGTGGGGCGTCTGAGAGAGCGATTGAAGGACATGGAGTGCATGCCACTATACTTCTGCGAATAAGGAATTAGAAGACGGTGGCTAGAAAACAGAGAAGACTAGAGGAGGATTGAGGAGCTCAGGTCCCGACTCGGTCCGTAGAGCCATAAGAATAATTAATATGTGTATCAAGTTTGATTGAAATTACTCCAGGCGTTCAAGAGATATACTGCCGCGCGCGCACACACACACATACACATACACACATATGTATGTATGTGTGTGTGCGTGCTTGTGTTTTGTGTGTGTTTGTTTGTGTGTTTGTGTGTTTGTTTGTTTGTTTGTGTGTGTTTGTTTGTGTGTGTGTTTGTTTGTGTGTATGTTTGTTTGTGTGTGTGTTTGTGTGTGTGTGTGTTTATGTGTGTGTGTGTTTGTGTGTGTATGTGTTTGTTTATGTGTGTGTTTGTGTGTGTTTGTCATGATAATAAAAATAATTGCCTGAGCCGGGATTTGAACTCGGGACATCTAATTCTGTATGTTAGGGCTTTACCAACCATGCTCTTCAGACATCCCAGTGCAAACATTAATTTTCCTTCCTTGTATATAATTCTCAAATCATATGAAGCAGCGGGAAGCGGCCGCACTGTCGTCTTACAGCTTCTGTAGCAAGAAAATACTTTAATGAAAATATTTGTACTTTATAGCAATGACTTTTTTCGATGTTACAATTAAATTTTGACATTAAGAAATGAAAGTCAACTATGTCATGAAAATAAAAATTAATGCCTGGACTGGTTCAGAAATCAATTTATCTTTTTATGATATATTTGACTTTCATTGCTTAGTGTCAAAATTAAATTGTAACATCGATATATATATATATATATATATATATATGGGAACAAGAAAATGAAATTACTATGGCAAAATACAATAATAGTATTTTTATGCTGTAATGTTATACAGAACTGTAATGCATGATTCGAGTTCGAGCCTGTACTGGCCAGTTGATCTCCAATATAAAAAAATAAATCCCTCACATAGCATATGGTAATATAGGCGTATTGCAATAAAATAATGTTTAAATTCGATCTTTGTTTGTTTGGTTAATACTTCAATTTGTTGTAAAGAGAGGTCGTTAGTCATATGTTACCAGGTTTCATTATGATTGTATGCATTATCAAAGCCACACTTAACAAGCCCATTGAAACTCAAATTACCATTGTTGTATATTCAAGCGTTTTTTCAACATTAGAAATTTGATGTAATGGGGTAATTTAAAAAAATAACTTTACACAAGTAATGTATGTATTTTTGTGGAATGGTCGCTGTTTTCACGGCCGACTATTTTACTGAAGCACTTTTTTGAATACCTGAGGCTTTGCACAGTATTTATTGAAACATAAAAACGATGTTACACATTGTATTCATCGCTTTCACCGGACTAGAACCTATCTCTCTCTCTCTCTCTCTCTCTCTCTCTCTCTCTCTCTTTCTCTCTCCCTCGCCCCCTCTCTCTCCCTCCCTCGCTCCCTCTCTCTCTCTCTCCCTCGCCCCCCCCTCTCTCTCTCTCTCTCTATCTATGTATCTCTCCCCTGCGTCACTGAGTGCATGTGCTTGATGTATTACAAGGATTTTAAAAGCATTTTTAGTTCGACCATATGTGAATTTTTGTATGAAAACCTTATAAATAATATAAAGGATTAAAACACGTTTAAAAAATGTGGCAAATAATTATGAATATACAGAAAGTTCAGCATAATTTTATAATATTTGCAGAGATTATATCACTAAAAAATCCTAAATATATTTTTTATTAAATGCCCTAGGTTATCATTTCGACATTTCTGGCATTCTCTCCTAGCATTGGCGTAATTGTAACCCACTTTTGAGGTTGGGACGCCTGGAAGGCGGGGTTACACTGCTCCGATTATATGATGGGTGATTATGATGATAGTGGTGCTCCAGGAGAGTCCTCATTCCTAAACTTAATCTAAGGCGAATATGATTGATGATTATTACGATGGCCATATAATGTTCAGAGATCGCTTAGGCCTTAAAGTTTCCTAATATGTGTGTTACAGGTGAGGAAAATCCCCGAAAAGAAAAGCGATTGTCAATTTTTCATGGCATTCTATTAATCATATCTAATTTACATAAATTGGTTGTTATAAGAATGAAGTTGTGCGTAGCTTTACGTACACTTAGCGACAAAAAGAATGAGCCGCTTCAAAAAGCAGTTCTTGTTATGGCCCACTGCGCATGCTCGAAAAGCCATAGCTGTGGTTCACGAGGTAACGCACTGTTAAATGTATTAAATACGCTGTATTTGGTTTTAGTGGCCTTAAATAGTTAAAGGAGACATGTTTCTAGATATTTAAGAGTGTTCAACAAATGCAATATTACTCAAATTGCGACATTTTAAATAAAGTTCAACTCGCGTTCATAGTGTAAAAGTAAACACGGGAGCTAGTGCCAGACGTTCGAATAACGTAGATGGTTAAACTGTTTACAACAAGATGAAATATATGTGAAAGCCAGGGGTCAAATCCTCCGGCATTTTTTTTTATTCATTTGTATTTTCGCAAAATACATCCTATAATATTTAATTCCTGCCACATAATCTACGTTCACTTTACACTATCTTAAGTAATATTCCTGCTTCTATAACACTATTTAGCTACCGGTATAAATTTAATTGTGCGTGCAGTACCACGTTTTAATAATAATGCTATAAATGTATATAATAAAATATAATATAGCTTCATATATTTATGTGTTTATTTATTTATTACATATTAGTGAAAAAAAAGTTTCAACCTTCAATTAAAATATTTAGTTTATATATGTCAAGTCCATCACAATAATAGCTCATAGATGATGGCCAATAATAAAATAATAATAATAATTACTATTTTTTTTTCATTTATTTTTTTTTCAGCATGCCCCATTACCGTAGTAATATTACATGCATAACATAACAAACATAAAATCAGATAACATAACATTACATAACATCACACATTTGGTTTTTGTTTACATGTTTTTTTTTTTATCTTCGTCACTTGTTAATCACTCATTTTCGTACACTATTGTTTTTATATATTTTTTGAAATGTCTTAAATATTTGTGTATTAGGTCTTTCTCCGTCACAGGCCATGTTCCTCCTTCTTTGCTGATTTCCTCTTTCAACTTATTTCTAGAATGCTGCTGCAATTCACAATTATAAAGCAGATGTTCTACATTTTGAATTGCTTTTCTACATGGACAGGTTGCGTTGTTTAATATTCCAATACGATAAAGATGTGATTTATTTTTTCAATGACCAGTTACCATTTCAGAAAATTCTGGAGTTATTTCACATTTAAGTTTTAATCTGTCTCTGACTGATGGGAAGAACTTCTTACATGTGGCTCCTTTATCTGCGTTGTCCCATTCGTTCTGTCATTTAATGGTTCCTTCTTCTTTTATTTGGGCAACTATTGATGATTTAGGTATTTTTGTATATTCTACGGTTACGCTGGTTTCTGTTGCAGCTTCTTTTGCCAATTGATCTGCCATTTCATTCCCATAAATTCCAACATGTGATTTTATCCAGCCGAATAATTACTATTATTATTAATAATAAGTAAAGTGATCCCACAACAGGCCCGGAGGCCCTTGGGGTAGTAGGAGGTTAAGGCTCCCACTTTTTCTAGACAATCGGCACTTTATGTCAGCCGGGTTGTCAGCCCTACGTGACGGCCGCCTTTACCCCAGAACAAGCGTCTGGTACTCATTTCCGTTAGAGGCTGAGTCGACCCCAGGGCCATGGTGCCGCCAGAGGGTTTGGGTCAGTTTAAAAATCCTGACCCCCAACGGGACTTGAACCCTCGACCCTCCGGCTTGTAGCTCAGTTATTATTATTATTATTATTATTATTATTATTATTATTATTATCATCATCATCATTATTATTATCCGTCATCAATAATAATAATAATAATAATAATAATAAAGGGGTGTATCAATTGATGTGAAGAATGTAATTACCTGGGGATCAAAATTAACTCAAAATGTCCCCAAGAAAATGACATAAAATATAGAATTCAAAAAGGCAGATCGGTAAAAACATTGTTAAACGGAGTTTTGTGGGATAAGAACATAAGAATAGATACCAAATTAGAAATGTATGAATCCATAATTCGAAGCACGCTAACGTTCGGTGCAGAAACTTGGCATCTCAATAAAATTTTGAGTTTAAAGCTTGTTTACCGAAATGGATTCTTACGGAAAATTAAATTAGAAAAAAATAAAAAATACAATCATCACACAACAAATGAAAGTCCAAAAGTCAATATTAGATTTTGTGAGATACAGACAACCAGAATGGTATGGTCATATAAGTAGGATGCCAGAGAAAACATTACCCAGACGAGCTTTGGAATGGATTCCACCTGAAAAAGGAAAGAGAGGTTGACCAGATTTAAATGGATGGATAATGTAAGAAGAGATATGAGGGAGCTAGGTCTGGAAGAATTGGAATGAGAAGATAGAGAAGAATGGAGAAAGAAGATAAAAATTTAAAAAGCTTTGGGCATAGAAAGATGTTTTATTACACTGTAAACCTGTTTATAAATAAGTAAATAATAATATTAATAATAAAAATATTAATATTTCCAAATAGTTAGTACGTTTTTTCTTTAAGAATGAATATACATAATAAAATAGAAAGCACTTTAACAATTAAAAAAAATGAACCTCACCGGGAATCGAACCTACGACCTCTTGGATATCAATCAAGCCACTAAGCACTGAGCCACGCTTTCCCTATCTTGTTGCGTTTAGAAAGAATACTCTTCAAGGAAAGGAGGAAAACGTATTATAGCTCTACTGTGCAATTAGTTTACTCGTGTGAATCGCGCGTTAGAATTGAACTATTCAAGATCAAGAGTCGGCCCATTATTTTTGTCGCTAAGTGTATATTGATTCTGAGGCTAATTGTAAGAACAATGTTAGCTCTGAAATTCAGAAACGGGTATTTTCTGCTGGCAGGGGTTCAGAAAACAGCTAGTTATTCAAGAAAACTAAGGTATTATCTAATGTTACTGAGACCAGCACTAAAGTACTGCTGAGACCTGGGCAATGTGAAAATTTGATGAAAGGGAACTCAACATATTTTAATTTTTGGGACAACGAAAAAAAAATGTATCTGCAGAAAAAGATACTTACTTACTTAATACAGGCTTTCCACTTTACAGCAGTTTGCCCTTGATTCCTGCTTTCCAGAGGCTCCTATCTTCCCATTGACCATCTTCCATACCCCTTTTCATTATGGCATCATATATTCCCTCATACCATGCTCTTCTACTTCTACCCCTCTTCCTTCTGCCTGGTACCATCCAATCCAACACCTGTTTAGGCCACTGGTCTTCCGACATCCGTTGTACATGTCCATACCACTGTAGACCTCTCTAAGTTATCCTATCGATAACAGTTTCTTGTGCATCTATTTCCTGTCTGATATATGTATTTCGAATATGTTGTAGCCTGGATATTCTCATAATTCTCCGTAATCCATCCATTTCTGTCGCCAAGATTCTTTTCTGCATCCTTTCATTTATTATCCAGCTTTCTGATCCATATGTAAGTATACTTTCTATTATTGTCTGTATAATCTCTTTTTTTTTTTTGTTTTTCTGGTCAAATTTCTATTCCATAAAAGACCTTTCAGAGATCTAATCGCCTTCATTGCACAATTTACTCTGCTAATAATATATTTTTCACAAGTACCAGATTTATCTATTATAGATCCAAGATATTTAAATTCTTCAACCATTTTATACATAATGTATTAAAAGACGGGTCAATATTTTTAAAGTTCATTCTTACCACAGTTAAGTTGTTATATAAAAAGTTAAAATATTAAAATTTGTACCTGAAATGACAGTCCTCAACAAATTAAAATTCATAAAAATCTTACAGGCCTTTCAAAACTTCTTGATTCATCATTAGCAGTTGGTTAGGTACTAATTATTTTCTGTTGCTTTTATTTTTATTTTGTTAGCAGTTGTTAATTTTATTTAGGTACTTTAAGCATTCATTGTAAAACTAATGTTTCAAAAAAGACTGGGGTGGACAGGAAATGTAACACACGCTGACGATGAGAATGGTGTAGAAGTATTTTACATAATGCAACAAAGAACCAGAGAAAATTGGAAGACCGAAGATTAGGTGGAAATATAGTCCGAGACAGGACATAAGGATCCTTGGAATTAAAAACTGGTGTAGCGCGGTATTGAACAGAGGGCTATTGAACCATTGTAGCGCGGTATTGAACAGAGGGCTATTGAACCATTGTAGCGCGGTATTGAACAGAGGGCTATTGAACCATTGTAGCGCGGTATTGAACAGAGGGCTATTGAACCATTCTTGACGACGATGACGATTATGGTCACGATCTATTATTCTTCCAATATTTAGTTATACGGATTTTTAAGTTATAGGGCATGGTATTGTACCTTCATGAAATACCGTATATTCAATATCTGTCAAGGTTCATGGCCGCGTGGACATAAGCTCCCTATATATCTCTATCTCGAGCTAATGTTTTCTAATAATCCCCTATATAATCCTTGTTCTTCTTCTTCTTCTTCTTGTCTTCCTGTACGCCCATGTTTCTCTTAACAGAGATTTAGGCGCTCTTCCCCTACAGGGAAGAATCTGAACCATACTAATTTAGTTACACTTGTTTTCGTATAGATGTCATTTGTGTGGTCCGTGGTCAGCATTCCGCCTCATACTGACATGTAGGAAACCAAGGTAGTACTAGGACGAGAAAATTCGGTAAATTTTGCTTAAGACCTTTTCATTCAGGCTTAAGGATCTTTTACGAGCCTGAAAATCTTCAGACTCGGGACCCATGGCTTAAAGTCCCTCCCGGAGGACTTGCTCCTTGGATTTTTCCATCCTAAAAAATCCATCGACCCCGGCCGGGATTGAACCCGCGACCCTTGGGACCAGAGGCAAGGTGCATAACCACTAGTCCACCGCGGCCGATCCTGTATAATCCACTTCCTCAAATCATGGTCAATTTTATTCTCCCACCTCATTCTTGGCCTGCCTACTAGGCACTTTCCTTCTGGATTCCCTGCAAGCAGTTTCCATGTCTCTCTTTCATACCCCATTCGTGCCATATGTCCTGCCCGTCGCAGTGTACGAGACTTTACTATTCTTATCATATCTGGTTACCCTTAAAGATTATGTAGCTCACTGTTATGTCGTCTTCTCTGGACCAAAAATGTTCCTAAGAAATTTGTTCTCAAATACTTGCAATATTTTCTTCCCCCTTGAAGTAAGAGTCCATGTTTTGCATCCATATAATATAACTGGGAGGATAACAGTTTTACATATTTTTCAATTCAATGTTTTTTGATCGAAGTTGGGGCGACAAATCCATAATAGCATACATTTGCAGAATTGAGTCTATGATTAATTTTCTGCACCTCGTTCTTGTTTGTAATTATTATTTGAATTCAACTTCTTCTTCAAAATTTCCCTCATTTGTCATTAACTGCCCATGTCCATTATATAATGTACTTCTATGTGTGACTGTATATTTATTATTATTGACTTACATAAATTAATTCTGCTCTAGTGTGCAGTAGTGGTTACTGGTTAAATTTGAATTATATTATGAAATACTCAACTTTTATAAGATTCATGATGTGTTCCGTTGAGGTATTATTAAAAATTAACATAAAATTATGGAATATTCACCTGAAAGGTCCATCTCCTCAACTTAATTAATTATTTAATTGTTGCGCTTTCGGGACTTGTCCCATCATCGGCAGAAAACACCAGTTTTGAATCCTGCCGATGATGGCACAAGTCCCGAAAGCGCTGCAGTTAAATAATTAATTAAGTTGAGGAGACAGACCTTTCAGGTGAACATTCCATAATTTATGTTAATTATGAAATACTGTGTAGTTGAAATTAAATAGGTCCATAATATGAAATTATTTATAATCCAGCATTTACGTTTGAGGAAAATCTAACACACGTATGTCTTTCAGTACTGAATGTTAACCCTCGAACTCCAGAATATGAATCTCAAATGCTACGTTTGAACCAAGACGCTCGTTACATTTTTAGGGATGCAAACGATACGTCGATGTTTTGAAAACATCGATGTATCGTTCATAAACATTGATGTTAAAAAACATCGATGTTAAAATCCCTAACATCGATGATACATCGCTCTTTATGAACGATATTTTGTCATGCGTAGCGTCATCTATTATATTATTTTCGCTGCTAGTTCGTTTCCTCAGCCAAAAAACAGATGTTTTAGAAATATGGGATTACATGAAAGTTTTATTTCCTGGGCTGTTTAAACTGGCGATGATATATTTGCCTATAGTAGCAACGTAGGTGCCCAGTGAGCGGTTGTTTTCAGAGGCTGGGGCTACGATTACCCAAGAAAGAAACCACTTGCTGGGCACAAGATTGTCAAAATTGTTGTTTTTAAATTCAATTTTGAGAAATAAATAATTAATAAACATTTTCAACAATCTTTTGTTTTTAATTGCATTCCCAAAACATCGGAAAAACATCGATATATCGTTCACAAACATCGATATTTTGGACATCGATATTTACTTTTGAAAACATCGATGTACTAACATCGATGTTTTTTTTATGAACGATGCTGCATCCCTATACATTTTACAGTCTATGTGATAGATTTGTAGGTTATAAATATATTGTAATGGTGTCTGCAACCCTTTTTAGTCTCGTTTTCAGTATTAATTAATGTATTTATGTAAAACTGACATTTGTTTAAGCTAATTCTTATCTTGATTGAATGGTTTAAGGCAATATGACTTTATCTCTCCCAGTTAAATTAAACATAATTATTACTATCTTATTATTTTATTTTATTACTAACAATATTATTAACATTATTAATATTATTGTTAACAATATTAATATTAATATCATTAGCAATACGGGAGGCGTAAACATGGGAGGAAGAAGAATTAAGTGCATAAGATTTGCTGATGATATGGCTTTGCTAGCAGAAGATGCAATGACACTGAGGAACATGCTGATGGAGCTAAATGATATGTTCGAGGATAATGGGATGAAGATAAATGTAAATAAGACAAAGGCCATGATTATAGGAAAGAAACCAAGGCAGATAAACATGAGGATTAAAGATAAGGTCATTGAACAAGTGGTTAACTTCAAATACTTGGGTTGTACTATCAGTAGGAACATGAACTGAGGTCAAGAAGTAAAGCAGAGGATAGCAATAGCAAAATAAGCTTTTACCAAGAAGAGAAGCATTTCCTGCGGACCTTTGGCAAAAGAATTACGGAAGAGGCTAGTGAAGTGCTTTGTGTGGAGTGTAGCATTGTATGGTGTAGAGACTTGGGCAATACGACGGAATGAGGAAAAGCGACTGGAAGCTTTTGAGATGGGGATATGGAGAAGAATGGAACGTATAAAATGGACAGACAAAGTAAGAAATAAAGATGTGCTAGACGGAGTGGGTGAAAGAAGAACAATGCTGGAACTCATAAAGAAGAGGAAAAGAAATTGGATTGGTCACTGGCTAAGAAGAAACTGCCTGCTGAAGGATACCTAGAAGGAATGGTCAACGGAAACAAAGTTAGATGCAGAAAAAAGACATCAGATGATAGACAATATTAAAATAAATGGTTTGTATGCAGATACAAAAAGGAAAGCTGAGTTAAGGAAAGAGTGGAGAATGTTGAGTTTGCAGTGATAGACCTGCTCTTGAGGAGAACACTATGAATGAAAAATCGTTATATTACTACCACTACTAAACTCAGTATCTGGTATACCACAAAGGCAATAAAAAAAAGATATATTTATGCTATGGATAGAAAATTGTCAAATCAGATGGATGCAAACTCTAACTTATTAAAAATTGTAACAAGGATGCGGAAAAAATGTTTTTTTTCTTATCACAAAGATTCACGAAGCATTTCGTGATACTTTATACTTAAATTTCCACATAAAATAAGTATTGGTAAAATTGGTTCAGTTTTTTTATACGTATAACGTAGACTTCTTGTTTCTGAAAATACAAAGTTCCGTAATCGAAGAACATTTAGGTTTTAGGAAAATGTAAAATATATCATATAAAACTATATCGAAATTACTAAACTTTGCCCTCCTTCCACTGGAAATATTCAATTTTTTATTTCGCTCTCTATTTTATTAGTCCCTATTTTAATGGCGAATGGAGACCATTCAAAGACCTTGAGTATTAAAGCTATTTATGTATGTTTTTATTATTTATCCAGGCAGTCGTATTCTCTATTAAAGCAGATTATAGTTTTTCCCCATGATTAGATTTACTTATACTCGTACTTGCCATTTTCCCTCGATTGCTGTAGTTTCCCGTTCTTAATTTGGTCTTTTTGTATTACTATTGCACTTAAATAGAGCTCAGTGGAGTGCTGTTAATCTTCTATACAGAGTGTTTCTAAATTAGACCGACAAACTTTGGGATCAGATAGATAACCTTCATTTAATCATATTTTGTTAAGGAACATATGGACTGAAACGCTTCGTTTCAGGGCTAGAGGGATTTTACAGGAGGGATTGAGGGAAACGGATAAACACTTATTTCAGTCCAAGAGGAGTTTCTCATTACTACTATCGCTTGGTTTGTTTACTTCCTGTGTTCAGTAGCATTTGGGACCTATTACAGCAAGTTTGTTTACATTCATTGATACGATCTGATGGTTAGGTAGGGGTGAGAGGGCACGCTCGCCTGACCTGATCTGCCAAGATTTATTTTTGTGGTGCTACATGAAGGCAATGGTTTATGAAGATCTTGTAGCACGTATTGTCAACCAGCAGCTGAAATAAGGGAAACACGTGGCATCTTTGGAAGGGCCCGACAAAGTATTGTATATTGATGCACTGTTGTCTGGATGTCATTGGACGTGTGTTCCAGCACTTGTTGTGATGGGACAATAAACTGCATCCATCCTGACAATGCAACACTGGAGTGAATGTTTTTTTAATT
This sequence comes from Diploptera punctata, assembly GCA_030220185.1. NCBI lineage: Eukaryota > Metazoa > Arthropoda > Insecta > Blattodea > Blaberidae > Diploptera > Diploptera punctata. The sequence continues at coordinate 476,903 of JASPKZ010007565.1, forward strand.
TTAATTATGTATTTCTCCCCCCCCCCGAGGAATATCACCTTGACGTGGCGGAGGACTTAGTGCCTGATGATCCAGACGGCTTACTGAGTGAGTCTTTTGACTACCAGTGGGCAAGAGGTGAAGGGAAGCTAAGAATATTCCACAACGGGCGGATGGGGCTCGATAGTTTTGGTAGACAGCCCATCTAGGAGAAGAGGACTCCAAAATTAAACTCCTGGTCCTCCAAGTTGGGGGTTGATGCAACGGGCTAACTCCCCGTTCATCGGAAAAAAAGAAATGTTAAAAAACCCAATGGGGCACAGCCGGACAGGATTAAATGTGTAGTTAACTGTGAACATGGGTACCGGAAAAATGTATATTCATTGTAAAGCCGGAATAATACAAAAAATTATTTTATTTTAGAATCAAGTACGTTTTGTTTCAGTTTATCTGTAAACTATTTGGATTAACACACTGAATTATGTGACACAGAATGACTTGTTATTTGCACGTACCTATTTCCTTCCATCCCTTCCTCTGAGACCCCTCTTGCACTGAAACCAAGCATCACATCCTATAGGTTCCTTAACAAAATGTGCTTCAATGAAGTCTAACTATCTGCTCCCAAAGTTTGTCGGTCTAATTTAGAAACACCCTGTATGTTACTATTGTACTTACGTTTTACCTGCTGTCACCTGTTATGTTATCATCATCGTCCAGGGATTAAGTCTGTTGGCTCGTTCCGGTTTCATGAAAACTAGAATTGTTAAAATTGTTCAGACATCTTCTGTGTCGGCGTCCAACATTTCTCCTTCCGTGCGGTTTATAATTTAGCAATAATTTTGCAAATCTTCCTTCTGACATTCCATCAATATGTTCTTTCCAGTCGTTCCTATATTTAATTATTCGTTCTGTAAGTTTGAAAATATTTATTTCCTTTCTTATATCTTCATTTCTTTTCTTATCAATCAGCAGTAGGCCTATATCCTGCTAGATTTCTTAAAAATCGCATCTCAGCTGCTTCCAATCTTTGTTCTTGTATTTTAGTGATCGTCCAACATTCTGATCCATACATCAATACAGGAACAGCCAATACTTTATCAAATTTCATTTTTGTTTTTTTCTTGTGTTTTTAAGGGTTCTTTTAATAGTGCCACACATTAGATTAAATTTATTTATTTTGACATTAATATCTTAAATTTTAACACATGATAAATTGAATCCTAGATATTTAAAGCTGTTCGCCTGCTCTAAAATGTTATTATCAATTACTATTTTTGCTCTTAAGGTACCATGCCCATTAAATGCTAAAATTTTAGTTGTATTCTTTGCAATTTTTAAATTTTAATTGGCACTTATTTTTTTCAAATTAAAAAATAGCTCTTTGTAGATCATCATCTGAACTGGAAATCACTACTTGATCATCAGCAAATAATATTGTAGCCAACAGTTTATTATTTATTTTAAAATGTTTATTTAAATTAATCTGCCACTTTAACATAACTTCATCTATATATAAATTAAAAAGAGAAGGTGATAAAGGACACCCTTGTCTGACGCCACGATTTATTGTTACCATTTTTTGTTGTTTAGATTTAAAACCCCTGTCTATTACAATTTTATTATTTACATATAAATTTTGTATAGTCATAATCAAATGATGTTGAATACCTTTAATTGTCATTATATCCCATAATTTAATTCTATTTACCATATCAAAAGCTTTTTCATAGTCTATATATTTTGGGATGTTAAATTCTATATGCTTTTCAAATAATTGAGTCATTGTAAATATACAGTCGGAACAGGATCTTCCCTTTCTGAATCCATTTTGAACATCCAATATGATATTTTCTATAATTATGTTTAAGCGGTTTTTTAGAATATTGGTATACATTTTATTGCACGTATTCAATATACTTATTCCTCTATAATTAGAACAATCTTGTCTGTTTTCTTTTTTTATATATAGGGTATATTTTGGCGATTTTCTATTCTTCGGGTATATATCCAAATTTCCAACATATATTTATAAAATCTAGTAGACGAACCTTTAGAGAAAACGGTGCATATTTAATTAATTCTATGTTCATATTATCGGTACCCGGTGTCTTTTTGTTACATACTCTTGTAAATGTTATTTTGGCTAAGTTTTCATTAAGTATCTATTATTATAATTAGTGTGATTGTTGTAGTTTAATGTAAAATAATACGCTTGTCTTGGTGAGTGGAAGAGAAAGGTACATGACAACCACACCAGGCTGAACAAATAAATAATATAAATAAAAACATTCAGAAACAAATCATAATGGAAAATGAGCAGTTCTACTTTCACTCTAAACCGATAATCAAATCCGAGATTCTCGCTCTTGTAGCCATAAATATTACAAGACTATGAGACCAGCCACTTGTTTTGAATGTCTAAATCACTCTGTATATTTAAGTGCTTCATTATCGGGCACATATGCCTGCTTAATCAGCATTACGCGTGTTTGACGAACTGCAAATCAAAATATAGCCGCGCCGATACGCGACATCTAGCTGACGCATTAATCGAATCTGCGATTTGGTGTTATATTTATGCTAATTAAATTGATTCCGCTGATTTAATTGGGCACAGCCAAGTTAATAAAAATATTGATGTGTCGGATGCAATGCTGTGCGCCCCACACCCCGGTCTGTCGCGACGAATTAAATACAAATTACTGGTGTAACCAAGCTTCTAATTAAACAAATGACCAATTGATTCGAGGCTTTTCATGTCGGATTATTGTCTGGGGACCGTGAAATTAAATTTGATGACTTCCCATTGTTTAACTACACAAAACGTTTCAGTAAATACTCTACAGCCACTTTTCTAATTAAGCATTTTTTTTTAATGTGTAAAACTTTGGTGCGATTTTGTTGGAGTCGCGACCGAAGTTCGTTTTTATAAAAAAACTAGTATCTTTTTTTCTTATGTTTTTCTTTAAATTCCCTCAAGAAATAACTAATGCTGCAATTAGTTCAATATTCGTGCACTGGTAATTCTGATGCTTCTGAAAATACAAAAATCTATGTATAACTGGGGGTCTATTTGTTAGGAGGAAAGTGTTACTATTTAACAGAAAAAGGCTACTATCTCGAAATTTTAAAGTTTTATTATAATTCCACTCGGATGATTTTTTTTTTTCGGAAGAGGCTGCACATTTTGGATCATTCATTTTTTTAAATTGGATAGAGATCATGGAAGAATCTTTGCCACCAAGCTATTACTTTGTTTATGTAACTAACTAACTCACTGACACTATCGAACCCGTAGGTTCATGGCCGCGCGGACATAATGTCTCCATACATCCCTATTCTGAGCTAATGTTTTCCAATCATTCCCTGTATAATCTACTTCGCTCAAATCATAGTTAATGTTATATTCTCACCTCATTCTTGGTCTACCAACTGGGCGTTTTCACTCTGGTTTTCCTTCAAGAAGCTTCCATGCACGTCTTTCATTCCCCATTCGTGCCACATGTCCTGCCCATGCCCATTGCAGTCTACGAGACTTAACTGTTCGTAATATATCTGGCTTCGTATAAAGACTATGTAGTTCACTGTTGTGTAGTCTTTCTATTCACCTGTCTGTTCATCTCTCTTTGGTCTAAACATTTTCCTAAGATCTTTATTCTCAAATGCTCGTAATCTCCTTTCCTCCCTTAAAGTAAGAGTCCATGTTTCGCACCCATATAATATAACTGGTAGAATAATAGTTTTATATATTTTCAGTTTAACGTTTTTTTAAAGGAGTTGGAACGTCAAGAGTCTCTGTAATACAAAATAGCACGCATTTTCAGAATTGAATCTATGTTTAATTTCTTTGTACATCTCATTCTTATTTGTGGTAACTGTTCCTAGGTATTTGAATTCAGCAACTTCCTCAAAATTTCATGTAGGTAATCTTAATTTTGCATTAAAACACATAATATGGATTTTTTCATGATTATATTATTTTCCAATTTCCCCTTGATTGCTGTAATGTCGCTGTATTTATTTATCTTTCTTTATAATCCCATCCTGTAGATAGCTATATTTGTGGTTTAGTAGTTAAAACTTGCATTTCTGTAATTATTTACACCATATGTTTCTTAGATTAAAAGCTGACAGCGAATTTTTACTTTCAACTACGCCGTTTTAGTTCTTTACATGTTGGTTTTTAAGGCACAAGTATATCTTATTTCAAGTATAAAGGTGTGTATGTTTTGATTTTAGGAATGTCAGCGTACCTGTAATTTAACTATAATAAATTCACTGCCACTATCTAACACCTAGTACATGCCGTGCAGACAGAAGACTGAATACATCTCTAATACTGTAAGATAATATTTTCCAATCATTTCATGTAAAATTGTCCTCCCTCGAATCACGATTAATGCTTTTCTCCCACCCATTTTTTGGCCTACCTGCTGAGCGCGCATTCCCTTTGGTCTTACTTTAATTTTTCATTCTCCTCGGTTATTTCCACATCCGTGCCACATGCCCTGGCCATCACAATCTTACTTACTTACTCACTGGCACTATCGATCCCGTAGGTTCATGGCCGCGCGGACATAAGCTCTCCATACATCCTTATCCTGAGCTAATGCTTTCAAATCATAGTTAATGTTATTCTCCCACCTCATTCTTGGTCTACCAATTGGGCGTTTTCCCTTTGGCTTTCCTACAAGAAGCTTCCATGCAAGTCTTTCATTCCCCATACGTGCAACATGTCCTGCCCATCGCAGTCTACGAGACTTAATTCTTCTTATTATATTTGGCTTCCTATAAAGACCATGTAGTTCATTGTTATATAGTCTTCTCCATTCACCTGTCTGTTCATCTCTCTTTGGTCCAAAAATGTTCTAAGTACTTTGTTCTCAAATACTTATAATCTCCTTTCCTCCCTTAAAGTAAGAGTCAATGTTTCGCATCCATATAATATAACTGGTAGAATAATAGTTTTATATATTTCAGTTTAACGCTTTTTGAAGGAGTTGGGACATCAAAAGTCTCTTGCAATGCATAATAGCACGCATTTCCAGATTTGAGCCTATGTTTAATTTCTTTGTGCATCTCATTCCTATTTGTGATTACTGTTCCTAGGTATTTGAATTCAGCCACACCCTCAAAATTTCCCTCATTTGTCATTAGCTGTCCACTTCCATTATATAATGTATTTCTACGGACATCACAATCTACAAGACTTAATTTTTCTTATTACCTCAGATTTCCCATAAAAAACATGTGCAATTTTCTCCATTCCCTCTTTGTTCTTCTATATTTGATCCAGAAAAGTTCCTAGGCATTTTATTCTCAAATACCCATAATATTTTCTAAGAAAAGTTGGGATGTCAGACTACTGTTGGAAGTTGTTGAAGCGATGAGGCCAGAGAAAGGGGTAGACCGTCTTTATTACTACTTTTGAATTTAATGATTACGTTATATTCGGTGAGCAATCTGTTGTTTAGCATTTTTCCAATACGGAATATGATTGTGTTGAGTTACACGATTCATCGTCAGGGGACTTCAAATGTGAATTAAATTATAATACCAAATTATAGAATATAAACAAAGGCGCAATTTCCGTAGAAGTACCTTGCCTTATCAGCCAAATGCTAATCGTTAATCAAAATAATAATAATAATAATAATAATAATAATAATAATAATAATAGTAATAATAATAATAATAATAATAATAGTTATTGTGATGGTGATGGGAATAATATTGAAATGATGATGATGAGTATGATGATGGCGAGGCCGACAAATATAGTTTTATTTAAACTAGCAGATTTAAGATCATAAGATCTTATCTTCCACTCAACCAATGTAAGAAAGTGCTATTTCGGTACGAAACATCTGTACTGTTATCCTCCCTCTACAGTGAGATTAATGAAACTATGTCAATTTCCTTTCTCTTTGTATCTACTCCCACTCTCCTTCCTACCCCTCCCTTTGCTCTGTTTGTAGTGCGCAACTTCCCCTCTACCTCGGAAATCTCATAGATTTTCTTTCGATCAGTTGGTTATCGTCTGGAGGACGCGAGCTCCAGAAGAGCTGTGTGTTTTGAGTTTGGGTACCCTAGGCAGGACTAAAAGGTATGCATGAGCGTTTGAATGTGTGAAGATTGTTACTTTTGTTCTTATTATTATGGTTTCTCTTTAACATTGGAATGATCAAATTTTGTTTATATTTAATATATTTTCACTTTTCAACTTCAGACGTACAATTGATATATTAAATCTTATTTTAAGTAAAAAGAAATAGAGATTATTAATAGAATGTTACTAACTAATAAAGTGAATGGTTTTGTAGTTGAAGAAATATTACACACTCTTAAAACATGCTTACATCAAAATTACTTTGAATTTAATAACAAATTGTACATAGCTAAAGATGGTTTGATTATGGGTGATCCGTTGAGTCCTCTTTTGGCAGAGATTTTTATGGATGACTTAGAACAAACCATACATAAGAATGTATTAGCTAGAAATGTTCTATTTTGGTATCGTTATGTAGATGATGTCATAGCAGGCTTCACAGGAACCAAAAGACAATTGAATTCCTTTTTAAATTTTATTAATAACATTCACAGAAGTATTAATTTCACAATGGAATTAGAAACAAATAATAGTATAACTTTCTTGGATTTATCAATAAAACACATTGATAATAAGTTTGAGTTTGGTATCTTTCACAAACCATCTCATACTGATACCACTATCCATAGTTCTTCTCTTCACCCATATACTCATAAGATGGCAGCCTTTAATAGTTACATTCATAGACTTTTAAATATCCCTCTTTCACCCTTGGAATATAATAATGAATTGAATATTATTAAACAATAAGCTATTAATAATAACTACGACCCTAAAATTATAGAATATTTAATTTAAAAAGTTAATTAAAAAAACAATTAACAAAGTTTTTCCTTTACCCAAAGAAAACAAAAAGAAATATGTCGTAATGTCATACATAGGCCCACTTTCAAATAAAATATATAAACACTTTAAAAAGTTGAACATTAATGTGGCATTTAAAACTAATAAACTTTACAAAATATAATAAAAAACAATAAAACCAAAATAAAAATAAAAATTATCAGGTTGTATAAAAATTGAAGTGTGGCACATGTGACAATGTCTATATATGACAAACTGTTAGACCTTTTTATCTCTCGGATAAAGGCACACATGAGAGCATAGAACAGAAATTTAGAATATTCAAAATATGTTCACCACCTATTCCAATTTTATCATTGTTTTCGATCCAAATTTTGAAAGTTGACAATGTTTTGTGATAAGGTTAAGAAGTTAGATCTTTTGGAGCGTGTGTAAAATAATAAATTTTAAAAGTAGTAACAAACTGTTAAATTCTCAACTTGATTTGAATGAATCCCCTTTGTTAAATTTAAAAATTTAAATAAATATTGTTGTATTGTTGCTTAGATCAGTTGGAACACAATTCATAATTTAACATGTCTGAACAAGGTTACCGTGTGCCGAAACAGCTATCACTGAATTATATAATAAATATGAAAATCAAATAAAACTACGTTTTATTTTTATTTAATTAATAAATATGGATTTTCATCAAGTAAACACCAACTCAATTGATTAAAAAAATATTTAATTATTGTATTTGTTAAGCTACTGTCTTATATAATTCCTGTTTACGAGCTTTCTCAAGGTTATAATAGCTCCCCTTTCCCCTCTAGATTTCATGGTTGAAAATATTCTGAGTTTGACAACGTACATATATTACTACAGTGTGTTTCAGGAATTAATATTAATTAATGTTTATGAATCTATATAGGAAAGATGAATCAATCTTTGTCCTTGATGGGCCCGGGCAAAGGATTATAAATAGCACTGATAGTTATGAGCTGGATGCTACTATGAGTGTAACAAAACATATGAGTAAAATCCTCTAAAGGCAGTGCACGCTATACAGTGCAAAATGGTAGCAGATATAAACACGGCGCAATAAAACGATATTATTTATAAAGCTAATACGAAATAATATTTACTTAGCACTTAAAATTAATTACTATAGATTTAAATACTACAGTAGACACAAAATGCATGTAGAAATAAAGGATAACATAACAAATATACCAATAACAAACGTGTATTACCCACCAGCTAATATCGAGTGATATACCGGTATATGCCCCTCAGACGTTATAACTGGTGTTATCAACCTGAAATCGCTGCTTTGAATACTTAGCAAAAAAAAAATTCCAAGTCAAAATCAACAGTTATCACTTCATATTTTGAAAATAAAATATTATACTAATGATAATTGATTATATAAAATACATGTATTTTATTTGAAATCTTATTACGTTTTTTTGTGGGGGAAAAAATGTTATCCAAAGTTAAAAATCCTTTCTCGGCGAATCGTGCTCTCAGTAAGGACCCGGAGGCGTAAGACTTGTAAATTACTTAAAATTGGGGAATCCATTTTGGTTTATTTAATTTGTAGTCATGGAAATTATTTTTTTAAACATGTTAAATAATTTAAAATATTCATAAAATTTAATTTAATTTAATCGAATCATATTGAATCGCACAATAAGATATTCAATGTAAATGTTGAATTATTAGAAATTAGAGAAGAGAGATTTCTTCCTCTAAAAATGAGGTATGGACCCATTATTCTCAGGTAGATATGTGTATTAACATTCAAGTATTACAGAATATTTCAATGTCAATACACGCACATATCTACTTTACACAAATTTAACAAGCACACGAACGATTATTATCCAATCGGGAAAAAAAAAGGCTGAGGAAAATTGCCGAATGTTATTTCTGACAACAGATCAATTGTTTTCACTTTACGAAAAAAAAACTTGCTATAAATAACATGACAGAGCTTGAAAACATGGCGGAACTTGTAAGAGGTTAGATTAGTAAAGATAAATGATGTCACATTGTTACCATTGCGAGCTTGTGGACACTACGCTAAAGAATACTGTCGCTTTTCATTCCAAAGCCACCTCACAGTAAAGTCGGATGTTACTAGCTGATGGGGTCACAACTTTATGTCCACCCTTGCTAGGAACTGACCTAATGTTAACATCAGTTTCTGTTCTGAAATTCAGTAGCTTTTCCCAATACTACAAATGTTTGATAATTCTTCGTATATTTTACGATTTCTGGATTTTTCATGCAAGGAAAAAAAAGAAGAAAGTTGTAGAGTAGATCGGGGGAAGTTGCCTAACATTTTATCTGATTGGAGCTTTCAGGTATTATACCTGCCCCATGACGTGTTTCATTTTGAGATATATAATTCTACAAAGTACTTGAAATGGTATATTGGTATCAAACTGAAAACATATTAATTGACATGATTAACCCATAAATTCGCAAAACACTAATTTCTCGTGTCAGTTATTTAAATATGGCGGACCGCAGTGAAAGCGAAATGGTGCGTACCGTTCTTATTAGTTACCTTAAAACGGGGCTACTTAGACATATTTTCGAAGGTTTTTAAGGTCTAACTCGTATGATTTATGCCGAAAAAATTGAATGTATGATTTATTGTACCAATTGAACCTTAGACTACAAATCCCATTTGATACTGTTCTTCTCAAACAAAAACTTGTAGGACAACAATGAGTTTTTTTAGGTCTGTCTTGCCCGTGTGCTGGGGCTACTTTGACATCACATTTGTTTTCACTATAATTCAAAGTAGACCAACTGTAGGTACTACTTTGACACCAATTTATCTTTTTAAAAATATTTGTATTGTAAACAACCTTACTACAAATGTTTTTATAACTGTAATTTGACAAAATAAACTTAAACTCCATTATCAATTCTGACACGCAACAGAACACAAAATTCATTTCCAGATTAAGTAAGCATATTGCATGTTTTAGACTATCGTATAATTATTGTAATTAGACAATCAGGAATTAATTAGAAAACATTTATTTACAACAGAGCGAAAATCACTATTAGACATAGGAAAGCCCTAGTCTGCAACAGTTCCTAAGGTTCCAGAAATCAACTTCTCCTCTCCTTGATTCAAAATTGTGGGAACCCTGGCTTTCCCGGATGATCACCACGGAGTTTGTACAAAAGAGTGATTCTTTTTACGTTATATTTCTCTGAAGCCTGCTTCTGAGATAACTTCCCACTTCTCAGTTCTTCAAGGGGTTTTTTTAAGATCATCACGGTAACTCTTGTATGCACTACTCCCAGATTTCTTCTTATAGCCTCTAACCATTGTAACTCCTTTCCACACAGAAAATCAACTAAGAAATTATTAAGAAATTAATTTATCCTTGCTGGCAATCCATTGTTGTTGAAAGTGACACAGATGTGTCTCCAACAATTAACATCCTCTTTTAAAAAAACTTAATTATTAATAATAATAGGTATCATTGCAGCCAATGGTCATGTAGAAAGAACTGTTTTCATGTCTTACAAAAGTCTGTTATCGATGTTCCTATGTTTTTACACTGTAATAGGTGATATCGGTCGCAGTGCGACCCACATAGTTTGCACTTGCACTTTTCTTCTGGGTTATGGTGCTTCACTGTTGTGCATATCCTGTGGTGGAAGCCATGGACCGCGACTCTCGTCACGGTGTGTCTCAGGTCGTATCTGGCTGCTGTTCATTCCCTGTAGATCATCGCATCCGTTGCGTAGAACTCAGGCCATATCTGTTCTCTCTTATCGTTGAGTTCCCACAGCAGTTCTTTGTAGGCATCTGTTGCCGGCACGAGAAGGTCAAGGTGGAGCTCTTCTATGAAGAATGGTTCCTTTGTCAGTATGTATGTTAGGCGTGAAGGCGTGTATTTTAATACGCTTAGCGCTATCTTTAAAAAGTGTGCTTTGACTTTCTCTATTTCCTCTAGGTTTGCCTTATTTAGGTTCTTCCAAATCACTTCTATTCCGTAGGTCATGATTGGTGCTATTTTTAAGCGGAAGATGGTCATTGCTGTCTCCAGGGATAGTTTACTCAAGCTTTTAATGCTGTTCGTTGCTATTCTGGCCGCTAAGGCGCGTTCTTTGATGTGCTTATCGAAGGTGTCACCTTATATATAACTTAATTATTCGTGCGCCTTCAAGGAATTGTCACACCATTGCATTGTTGTCAAAATAGCCCAAAACACGCAAGAAATTTACAATGTCAAAGAAACCCCAATTCTGTCAAAGTTGCCCCTCGAGTCAAAGTAACCGCGGTTGACGGTATATTGTCAAATTCTAAAAAAAAAAATCTCGTTAGTTTTCATCTGATTTTATTATAATTATTAAATGAATGAAACCAGTTGATGTATTTTATAGGATCTATTTTTAATTTAAGGATTTTTTTATTTAGGAATATTCCATAATAGTGTTTTTCCTTCAACCCACAGTTATTTGTCACCAGAGGTTCCTGTCTAAAGCATCTTCTTCCCTCAAATCTCTAGCTTCATACTTCTCTTCACTCCACCATCCATCCATCGTTCTCTAGGCCTGCCTCTTCCACTTCTTCCATTAGCTTTCCAATTAAGGATCTTTTCTGGTATTCTCTCTTCTTCCATTCTTATAAGGTGTCCATACCATTTCAAACGTTTTTCTTATATTTTTCCTAATATATGTTTTTCAACTTGCATAATTTCCCTTAATGTGCTGTTTCTTACCTTATTCCTTCTTGAAATTCTTGTCGATCGCCTCCAAAAATCCATTTCTACTGTTAACAGCTGTTGGCTTGTTTTCTACTTACAGTCCAGGTTTCGGACCCATATAATGAAATGCTTTGTAACAGAACTTGAAATTCAATTTCCTTCGTTCTGTAATATTATATTTCTATTATATTTAAGGATTAACTTTGAAATTATTTTTTTAGAGATTAGTCTTCTTTACCAATAGTTGGATTAAGATGGCAAAAGTAATTATAATAATAATATAATAATATTATCACATATACTAATGGTTTCTTTATTTTATCTTGGTTTTTATTAAGTGTTTAACTATAATTAATACAAATTAATACTAAAGATGACTCATCTCAATTTTTGAACTATTTATCACTACAAGAATTGCACACATTTTATTCTATGTGCAAGACTCATGAAGCAACTTTTTGTATTATCGCCTCACTATGATGGTTGTCAATTTATATAAAAGCGAGTGCGCGCCAGAATGCTTGACAGTGATTACCATGCGGAATTATTGTAGTGGCGGTAGTCAGCATCTTTGTATTTAATTATATATAACAGCTGCGGGGAAACAAAGCGAGCCGCTAGTGAGGCTACAATACTTGAAACAATCAACCTGAGGTCCTATAGTATCGTGGTAATTTACTTTACTAACAACACAAGCACTTTTATATTTCCTTCTTTTTTTTGTTTTGTTGTCCTCCATTTGTTTATCTGTAGCAGTTTGGTACCTTTCAAGTGAGCATCATCTGCCAGTACATCTGTAATAAAACAGGAAAATGTAAATCTTTTAAGAAGTTGGCATCTTACCCCGAAAATATTTGGTTATCTTCCCCAGGTATCGGGGTTAGATGCCTAATATAATTTTGTAAACTAATATACCTGAACAAGATCAATGCTTGTTGACAATAGAAACTTTGGAATCTCTACTACATCATATTTGCGAGGTTTTATAAAGTTATAACTAGGGCTGAAAAAGTATTGGTTATAGGCTAGGCTGCACTGTGCTTAAACCGCTGTGTTTACAATCTGCACGTTGACACGCGCTACTTGGGACAGACTTCAAGTACAGTCCACTTTTTGTAGGAATGGACTCAACTTTGCACAATTTTGGTTTAGGCATTCTGATACAACCACACGTCACGTCTATTATTGAGGAGAGTCGAACATAAACACCCTCCGCTCCGAGCAGGCAGTGGAGACGTTCGACATAGACACGCATTTTGTAAATAATGTGTATAGAAATTATTTACTATCCTGATATCGATACCTTCTTCAGCCCTAGTTATAACAAATTAAAGAGTATGAAAAGTTATAATTACCTTTGCAATAATTTATCTGCAGAAAAATGAACTCCTTCCCTGTGTTTTGTTCTCTAATATCAATAATACCCGATAAAATGTGTTCTGGTCCATTTTCCACAAACACAGCTGTCTCAATGCACACGAAGTCAAACGCGTGGCATTGTCTCTTCAAGGAATGTATATCTGCAAAGAAATAAATAGGCGTCTTCCCCCCCCCCATGTCATCTTACCCCGATCCACAAAAATAATCTCAAACTTGAGCAACTCTCTGACAAAATTACAAAGATCAAGCGTTTCGTTTGATTGCCGTCCTATTTTGAATGCACCAGATGAATGAATCATTCATTATACTCTTGAATGGCTATTCAATATCTTCAGTATAGATTTCGAACAGTATTCTGTTGCAAAGTTATGATTTTTGTCACATAGTGTTTTACTTCAAGGGAGGAGAAAGATTACGAGTATTTGAGAATAAAGTTGTTAAAAATTAGGCCAGAGAGTAATGAACCGGCAGGTGAATAGAGAAGACTGCATGACAGTGGGGTACATGATCTTCATAGGAAACCAGATATAATAAGAACAGTTAAGTAACGTAGACTGTGATGGGCAGGATATGTGGCACGAATGGGGAATTAAAGATGGACATTGAAGCTTGTTGAAGGAAAACCAGAAGGGAAACGCCCAATTGGTAGACCAAGAATGAGGTGGGAGAATAACATTAATCATGATTTGAGGGGAAACAGATTATACTGGGAATGGGATAAGGATCTATGGTTAGCTTATGTCCGCGCAGCCATAAACCTAGGGTTCGATAGTGTCAATGAGTTAATTATAATCATGAAACCTATCTTGAAACCAACTGTTACGAAATAAAACAGAATTTGAGAATTTGAATTCTAGTTTTTTTTTTCTTTCACTTAAGACTATACAATCAAGATTGCGGCCTTTTATAGGAACTGTTACACAAATAAGATAGAATTTTACTGGCACTATTTTCTTTAGTTTCGAATAAATAATTATTCTTACTTCATGGAAAGAAAAACTCCAATTATAAATTGATTTGATTTGAACCTGTGATCTTTGGATCTTGAGACAAACAAGATGATAATTCAGAGAATTTTGTTATTTTTGTAAGAAGCTAGCGGGATAGTGATGCCTGCATTGGGTCGAATCCTAAGAACAAGCCCTGCTATTTCTCTTTCCTCGAGCTGAGTCCAGTTGCTCAATTCCCTCTCCTTTATCTTCATTTTGGCTGTTACTTACGCACTCTCTTAACCCTATCCCCATTGTCTAGCCCGGAAGTTTGTACCATTTGCCTACCCTGCTCCAGGGACCACCACATAACCTTCTAGAAAAATCTGCCTCCCGGTGAGCCTGACTTAGAGCTCGCACGCTGCTCTCATATTCCTCGGCTCTTTGAAGGGGCGAGACTATCAAACTTCAGCAAGTTCATATATCTGTCTCTTTAAATTTATACTCTACGTACCTTACTAAATTGAAACATAAGTTAAATTTAAAGGTTTGAAATGGAAACACAAATTAATTAAATAACTGAGTAAAAGATAATATTGGAAATAAAGCAATAGAACAAGTGATAAGATGTAACTTCCTAGGTTCCGAAATATCATACACAGCGGAAACAGATATAAATAACAGACTAAATAAGTTTAATTATATAACAGGAACACTAAAAAGAACTTTGAAAATAAATCCAGTAAAAACTATATAATGAAATTATACAGGACAATGGCATTTCCTATTATTACTTTTGGATCCGAAACATGGTCAGTGACAACACAACAATCTGCCAGAATACTAGCTGCTGAAATGAAATTCCTCAGACCAATAGCAGGATATCAAATAACAGACAAAAAATATAACACAGAAATAAGACAACTATTAAAAGTAGAGGAATTAAACACAACAATAGTGAAATACAGAACAAACTGGAAAGAAAACACTTAGAAAAGATGACTGAGAATAGAATATAAAAAAACAGTATACAACTATTCACCATGTGGAAGAAGAAGTTTGGAAAGACCAAAGAAAAGATGGAAAGAGCAGCAATTTGGAGCCGGAACAGGGTAGTAAATAAGTCTAAACCGTGACGAAGAAGAAGAAGGAGTAATGAATTAGTGTAGCAGTGTACTCTCGGGATAATATCGTTACCTCAGACGTAGAGAACCCAGATTCGATCCCAGATGGAGACAAATTTCCTGGATGAGATCTTTCGGAGTGTTTCTCACCTTAAAGATAAATATCAAGACACTATAAGGGTAAAGTAGTCTCCGAACACCAAAATAGCCAAGTTAAATGACGAAAATTAATGTTAAAGTACTTTTACAAAAGAAACTATAACATGTTTTGAAATAGGTTACTTTTGTACAAATTTATTTCGAACCTGAAATCCCAGTCGGGGCAGCCGCGCAGCCATCTTTTGTTCGTATTTATTTGTTCATTTTTTTTCCACTTGTTGGTGTGTATGATTTGTTTTTATTTATTTATCGGTGCGTGTGATTTACTTATTTATTTGTGAGTTATAATTTGTTTGTTTTTACCGTTTTTAAATTAATAAATAAACGTTCACCACTGTGATTTGAGTGTAACATCGTTGCCTCTATCACAGTGGGTCGGGTAGGATCCCCAGTTGGAAAAAGTTTCCTGGGTCAAATTTTTTCCAGGTTTTTCCTCATCTTAGGACAAATGTCAGGAAACTTGAAGACCAAATATAATCCCCACGCACTTTTAGGCCATCATAATTATCCTACTTTAATCACCTTGTTTATCATATTTGAAGAGAAAAATTATACGCTCAGACCGGGACTTGAACCCGGGACCCTTGGTTCTCTAGACCAAGTGCTCTACCAACTGAGCTACCTGAGCAAGTACCGCTCTAAACGCAAATCTTTCTCTATATACATTGTAATTCCCGTCCACCAAATGCTATGAAGCCATGCTTCTATCTTGCAAATGGCGGCTCCTTTATTAAGAAGACATATTTGGGAATTATACATTACAGCCAGTACGGCTTTTTCCAAGTTTTTATTATTGACTTCGTACATCTCAATGATGGATAAATCATATTTGAAGAGAAAAATAATACGCTCAGACCGGGACTTGAACCCGGGACCCTTGGTTCTCTAGACCAAGTGCTCTACCAACTGAGCTACCTGAGCAAGTACCGATCTAAACGCAAATCTTTCTCTATATACATCGGTACTTGCTCAGGTAGCTCAGTTGGTAGAGCACTTGGTCTAGAGAACCAAGGGTCCCGGGTTCAAGTCCCGGTCTGAGCGTATAATTTTTCTCTTCAAATATGATTTATCCATCATTGAGATGTACGAAATCAATAATAAAAACCTTGTTTATGATAAATGGATGAGTGAGTGTTGTGCCCTATCTTAAATATTTATGTTGTCTCAGAGAATGCCCTAAGCATTGAGCCGATTACTCATCCGAGTTTATCTTGTATGGTAAAAATATCTTATGTGAGGCTATGTGTTTCACAGTTCTCTCCTGAAACCTTGTAAGGACTGTAAGGCGTGAAATGCTTAAAAAGGGAAAGAAAGAAAGAAAATTACTTAATAACAAATTATTGCCGGTCCCAAGTCCGGGTGAGAAAGTAGGAGGGGGAGGAATAAAACCTCGTTAAAAACACTAGGTTCAGCTGATCCGGCTGATAGTATCTTGTGAGTTTCCCTAGCCAGGGTTACGGCGAATGCAGCAGCGTAGGAGACCTATGGTGTGATGCGGACGGCGGATGAGGCAATAAAGGGTTGCACTGAAAGCAACTGATCTATGGTGGCCTGCAAAAAAAGCTGTGGACCTCCAGATTGGGGGTTGATGCTATGGGCCAGCTCCTCATACATTGTAAAAAAACTTAATACTTAAAAGCCAAATTGTATATTTTGGTTGAGAATACCTGTTATATAACAGAAAAAATACTGAAAATATATTTTTTCCCCGTACTCGTAACATGATCAACAGCCTGAGTTCTATTTCCTTCGTCGCAGGGGATTTTAAACCTCCAGCTTTGGTCTGGGTATCTGCGGTTTGTCTTTGTACTGTTCTGTGCTGTGTCAGGGCGACTCTGGTAGAATACTACCGTAGAGTCGCTCTTGTATCCGACAGCGAATCACACGACACCTTTTGGTTTGCTCTCTTTTATTAATCAAACCTTTTTAATTAATAATGAAAAAAAATAGTAAAAATTTTACTATTTTTATCCCAGCTATACTTCTGGGTGAAAATTTGTGATTGATCTACTTTAGTATTTATTCACTTTTAACCCTTGCAATACTAGCTGCTTCACTAACAATGGTAGACGTCAAGATTATGCGTAACACTTATGGAGGATGTTACTATATTACCAAGTCTACCCTTGTACTACGGATCCGTAAAAGGATAAACTACCACTGTTCTCACGATGTTTTTCGAATAATCTCTATCGTTAAGAAATATTCTGATTTGCGAATTGATAGTCATCCGACTCCTCCACAGCATTATGACTCTTAAAATTCACCGATGATACCACACTGTAGTAATACTGCATCCACCACACAAGTCCGTACTGCTGATTTGACAACACCGCTTTGTTTTTGTAAACCACGTGCAGCGATCGCGCCAAAAATCGGGTCTCTTCTAATTCGGGGGCATGCCGTAGCATAGTGGTTAAGGCGCTGCGCTGCAAGCCGGAAGATCGAAGGTTCGAGTCCCGGTGGGGTCAGGATTTTTAAAGTGACCCAAACTTTCTGACGGCACTATGGCCCTGGGGTCGACTCAGCCTCTTACGTAAATGAGTACCGGACGCTTGTTCTGGGGGTAAAGACGGCCGTCACGCAGGGCTGACAACCTGTCTGACATCAAGTGCCGATTGTCCAGAAAAAATGGGAGTCTTAACCTCCTACTACCCCACGGGCCTCCTGAGCCTGTAGTGGAATCACTTTGTCTTTTACCTTTCTAAATCATTTCGGTCATATAAAAAAGTAGACTTCAATAATAATTTGGTATACTAGAAATATTCTATAATGGGTTTATTGCATACATCCGTGAAGTTTAAGTTACCTTATTTTAAGAGTGAAATGTGAAATTCTGAAATTAGTGCATAATGGCTATCTGAAACTAGAATTCAGAGAATTTAGTCCTTAATCAGTGCGTACTGTCATTTAGAATGACATACATTATGCATGGGAAGTTTCCTCTCTGCCCCACTCCTAGCGTCACTTCCCATTAGAGATTTATTTTTGAAATTGAGTGACTTGTTGCTATTTTTTACCAGTTAGTTTAACTCAGAACACAAAAACACTCTCAGATGTGCTAAATTATTTCTCTTAAATTAAAAGTTGACTGCCATTTTACATCCAACCTAGTAGAATATTCTACTAGTTTAGATTCCCCCGTTTTATTATTAGAGTGGAGACGTTGGAGCAGTAGTACCGATATTGAGACATTCTTTACTTAAATGTTTTGTAACAGAGTATATAACAAACTAGCGACATTTAACTCTTCCTTCTTTACAGTACAGTCTGCATAGAAGACAATATAAAACCAAAGTCCTTTATAGAAACTGTCTCCAGAGGAAAATATTCATTCTTTATACAAGGGCATTGACAAAATTTAACACTGGAAGAAGGAATTCAATTAAAGCAAGTGAAACAAACTAAATATTTGGGAATAATTATGGTAACATTAAAGGTATAGGCAAAGAGAACATAAAGCATAGAATTGAATTGAGTATCAAAATAATATCGTCATTAAATTCCATATGGTGGGATAAGCATATTTGGAAAACACAAAAAAAATTGGTAAAACATTGGTGGAATCTGTTGCAATGTATGGAAGTGAGGTATGGATAATCAATAAGTACTACAAGAATAGACTAATAGCTCTAGAAATGGATTATTTACGCAGAAGTGCCAGAAAGTCAAAATTAGAAAAATGTCACAAATAAGGAAATTAGAAACATAATGGAAGCAGAAGAATGTATAATTGAAAGAATTGAGGAGAAAGAATTAAAATGGTTAGGACATATTTTAAGAATGGAAGAGGAGTGATGGCCGAAATTACTATATCAATAGCAACCGACCAGAAAGAAGAAAAGAGGGAGACCAATTTTAACATGGAAGGAAAACATGAGGATAGCAATGCCAGCAAGAGGGCTAAGCATTGAAGATGCACATGATCGTAGGCTTTGGAGGTTTGGCACGGGAAGACGGCAGCAGCTGTAAAAACCCGAAGATAGAGATACTAGGGCATTCGATAAGTAATGTCAACAATTTTGTAAATCAGCGATCCTAGCGGTGATCATTGTAATCTTGCAGTACGTTGTTGAGAAGTCTTTGTTGTATAAATCTGTAATATTGAAAATATCGACATAGTAATATGTTGTGAATATATTAACTTTTCCTCTTATGTAGAAAGTTATTGCCGCTCTAAAAATATGTTCAGCAGATTTTGTTTAGGAGGTGGAATTGGGAAGTACTCGAACATCTACCAAATTCACCAAACAAGAGCTCTTATGACTATAACTTATTGTTTTTATTATTCCGGCTTTTACAATGAATATACATTTTTCCGGTGCCCATGTTCACAGTTAAGTACACATTTGTTTCAACACATTTTTCCATACTTGTCTGTTCATCCATATATCTTCTTCTATTTCCCATTCCCTCTTAGTTTCATTGATTCCCTGAATTCACGTAATATTTGGTCTACCCTTCTTTTTCCTTCCATGTGGTTCCCAATCCATGATTATCTTAGGTAGTCTTCCTTCTTCCATCCTTCTAATGTGTCCGTACCAATTTAATTTTCTTCTTTATAAAATCTAATATTGAATATTGTACCTGCATGTTTTCTTTTATATATGAATTTCTGTTTTTATCCTTCCTGGATATTTTTGCAGCACGTCTCCAGTAGTCCATTTCAGTGGCGAGTAATTTTTTTTTCATTTGTGCATTTAAAGCCCACACATCAGCTTCTGATTATTGAATTAAAAATAGTTTTTTTTTGTTTGTTTGGAGATATGTTTGTCCACGTCTAAAGTAGTCTTGGTGGAAAGGCCCTGCGGCTAGCCAAGTTAATGACTAGCGGTGAGCAATTCCTTTTGGTTCTCCTGGATGTCCAGGAAAGGAGAATCCCGGGTTCCTGCTTAAGCATTTGCCCCGGTGTGATTTAGAAGAATGTTTAGATACCGATATAATAAAAAATTACCAGCATTCTAACCTGTATGGTAGCGGTATATGTTTGTCCCATACTATTCCATTTAGATAAAAAAACCCTACGAGGCATACGATTTCAATCAAGAGTTCATATCCAGAAAGCTCTAGATGGATCAGTGAAAGAGATTTAATAAACAAGTGATGTTCTTGGTGATAAAATATTAAAATGCACAGTCAATATGCCCAATTCACTAATTAGTGTTTTAAAAGATCACCACGTTTCCACAGCCGAGCTGTCATTCTCAAGACCAGATATTGACTGAAGAAAAGAGGTCGCTGTACGGAATAGAGCCCTTGTCTTTATTCATGATTTTATCCTTATTTGTATAAATTTCCAAAACTTTCAAGGACGTCAAGGAATTTGAAATCAATGACCGAACGAATAAGCCTAAGGTTACTTTTATTGATAGCATGACCGTAATCATAAATATGCTAGGCAACTCCAGATTTTTCAATTCTTTAATTGAAAGAAAAGAAGATTAGTTTTATCATGTTTTACTTTTTACTTGTGATTGAATGCGTCATGTGACTAGTTTGTTTTTTTTACTGAATTTGTTTATTTATTATCAATTTTGTCTTCAGTCAATATCTAGTCTTGAGAATGACAGCGTGGCTGTGTAAACGTGTTGACCATTTTAAAACATTAATTGATGGATTGGGCATATTGGCTATATTTTAGTGAAAGAGATGTTCAGAAATAGTGCTGCAGATGGAGTACGCCATTTTCCAAGGATTTCTCAACATATAGTTGACTTGATAAGAGACTATAAATGAAGTTCGTAATGTTAAAGTAACCTGAATAATTATTTTTGTGATGTTACAGCAGCATTGCCATTACTTATCGAATGCTCTAGTAAATACTGCAGTATTGACTTTTTCTGACTGTGCTGCAAACAAGTAGTTAAACATCTCGGTTCTGATGTGTTCTTTGTTCTTATGAATATTGATGGAAAGGATGTCTCAATATTGACAAAACTGCTCCACTGTCTCACTCCTATCCATTAGATACCGGCAAATAATTTTACACCTAATGAGATCTTTTGATTGCACTAACACTTATCAATATTGTCCATGCTTAATACAAAATTAGGCATAAAATTAAATATATAACTATTTTATTTATTTTCCTTTTTTAGGTCGTTTTATACGCTCCACGCCAACCATGCCTTACAGTCTCTCGATCTGTCGGGAGAAGATTTTAAACTCTGGAACACATACATATTTTTCTGACCGCACACGGACATAGGGATCAGTAATTAGATCAATGTCAGGACCACCTCCGAAACAACACGAATATTTAAGTAAAGATGCATCATTCAGTCATACATCCATACTTAAAAATACTATTGTATTTGGACAAATCACTTTGGCAACAAATCACTTTGGGTTGAAGGAGAAGCACTGTATTCTGGAATATTCCTAAATAAAAAAATAATTGGATTATTATGATGAACAAATTGTGTTCGGCACTATTTGCGCCTTCAAGTCCCCTGACATGATCTGTGTCTTATAGGTCAAGAAAAGCCCTGGGATCCAATACGATACGTTGCGTCTGAGGAAACGAGGTTACCACTAGAACATAACGGTGGTCTAAAGAGAGAATCATGTTATACAATAAAAAAAAAGAAATAATATAAATCATTACATGACTTCTCCTATCATGAATTAAATCTAATCTACGGAATAGAGCTATATGGCATAAGCTTAATTTCAGCTCCCCTTATATCAGATGTCCACCGCTGTGGGCTCGAGGTAGCGTGCTACCTTGTCACGCTGCGGAACCGGGTTGTTTTTCGGTCCGGACAAGCTTTCTGGGTGCGGTTTTTATCCGGGGTTTTTCCTCACCTGTAAGACAAATATCAGGTAGCTTTAAGGCCCAAAAGATCCCCGAACATCATCTAGCCATTATCTTTACCGGTGTGGAAAGCAACGGCACCCATAATTCCCCAGTAAAGCTGCAAATCATAGCATGATAATGCTATGATTGCCGTGAAAGACTTGCCCTAGGACAGGGCACAATAGATATAGATAGATTATATCAGAGTTTATGGAATAACATAAGTTAGTCCATTTAATTATCTTTTAACTTGATAATACTATTAGTTTTTTGCTCATATGTCAACATTTTCCCACAATATGCTGTTTTTTCTCAGTACAATTTTTTTACATTACTATTACAGAAATCTTTGAATTGTTTATATCCTTCTTGCTCAACTCGTGTCCGACTCAGGTTCGGGTCGAGGGATAAGATGCGATGGAGCTCCTTACATTGGAGGTCTGTGAATAACAAGGGTGCTGACAGACGATGCCTGACACACCATCACAGAGCAGATGAAATGAAATGAAACGAAATGAATCAGATGTGTGTGGAGATCGACTCATCCTCTGACGCTTCTTCTGGGATAAGAACGTCTTAGGGAGTAATAATAATAATAATAATAATAATAATAATAATAATTCAAGAAAGGAGAAAATTCGGAACCAGAAAATTAGAGAAAAAATAAATGTTAAACATAATATTATACGCGTAAATAGAAGAATGAAGATTGAAATGGTATGGACATCTGAAGAGGATGGAGAATAATAGAATCCCAAGAATGATCCTGAATTGGAATGTTGAAGGCAAGAGGAGGACGGAGAAACCAGGGAAAAGTGGATAGATGAAGTGAGAAGAAACATGATCAGCAGAGACCTCAAAGAAGAAGATGCTGAGGATAGAAATCTGTTGCAGAGCAAAATACATTTGGGCTGAAGGATAACTACTGTAATGTAGAGAAAATCCTTAATAAATAATAATAATAATATCCGATGTTATAACTGTTATTGCTGTCTTCAGGAAACAAAGCTCCATTATGCTCTGTCTTTTCATTTATTCTTGTAATGTGTATACCCTCCAACCAAGTCTTCTTTGGTCGCACTTTTTTTCTGCAGGAATTAATTTCATAATAGTTTTATACAATCTTTGGTCAGGAATTATTTTAGATGGTCACACCATTATATTTCTTCCTATTACATCTATGATGTCCGACCTCTGTAGTACTACCATAATTTCCTAAGGGCTGACAATAGGTACCGATTGTCTAGAAAGCTGGGAGCCTTAACCTCCTACTTCCCCAAAGACCTCCTGAGGCTTGTAGTGGGATCACATTAATATTATTATTATATTATATTATTATTATTGTTGTTATTAATATCGGCCGCGGTGGACTAGTAGTTATGCTCCTTGCCTCTGGTCCCGAGGGTCGCGGGTTCATACCAGGCCGGGGTCCATGGATTTTTAGGATGGACAAATCCAAGGAGCAAGTCCTCCGGGAGGGACTTTAAGCCGTGGGTCCCGAGTCTGAAGATTTTCAGGCTCGTAAAAGATCCTTAAGCCAGAATGAAAAGGCCTCTAAGCAAAATTTACCGAATTTTCCTGTCCTAGTACTACCTTGGTTTCCTAGATGTCAGTATGAGGCGGAACGCTTGACCACGGACCACTCAAATGGCATCTGTACAAAAACATGTGTAACTAAATTAGTATGGTTCAAATTCTTCCCTGTAGGAGGAGAGCGCTTAAATCTCTGTTAAGGGAAATATATGTTTACAAGATACAAGAAGATTATTATTAATCCACCGCTGAGGTCTCAAAGTAGTGTGCTGCGTTGTTACACAGCGGGCCCGAGTTCGATCTCCGGTCGGGACAAGTTTCTTGGGTGAGGATTTTTGGGGGTTTTTCCTCAGCTGAAAGACAAATGTCAGGAAACATTAAGACCCAAACAGTCCGTGAACATCTATGATTATCATGATCATTATCATTCATATTTTCTTAGATTAAGTTTAGGATTAAGCACTCTCCTGGTGCACCACTATCATCCATCACCCTTCATATCATCGGGGCAGCGTTAGCCCCACCAGAATACCAGAAATGTCGAAATGACAATCTGGGTCATTGAATAAAAAGTATTATTATTATTATTATTATTATTATTATTATTATTATTATTATTATTATTATTATTATTATTATTATTATTATCGTTATCATAATTATCCCCATTGTCATCTCTCTAAACATTGTAATCTCTTGTTAGAACACCCTGTAGAATCAATCAATTGTGTTGATCTATTAATTGAAGTAGATTACATTTTGCGTTAATAAACCATGCTGGCACGATTAGGTGGTGAATAATATGGATCTATTGATTCGATATAATGCCTGGAGGTTCAGAACGGAACATAAGCAATTTACTTTAGTGTTTACTCTCTCATTTGTTTGTCCCCTCTGTTTACATCTTACACTAATATTGATCTTATGAATATCTTAAAGCATCAGACATGGCAACATCTGTCGTTCTGTCCATCCACGCCCTATGAGACTAACATTCAATATACAGAATACATTTTTTATGGCGCTAGGGACTGTTTCACTCAATCGCGACATATGATTTCTACTTGTAAAATCAATAATATCATAGTGTACCCCAGACGTCACCAATTAGATTTCATGGAGGTACATTTTCAAAGTAGTAAATTAAGTCGGGGCACGGAATCACAGTTAATTAAACACACAAAACTTTTATTGAGTGATTAATGTTATAAGGAAATTATTTAAATTATGTTACGTGTATGAATTGCACAAATTAAAAAAAAAAAAAGACACGCGGTAAATACTAAAAGGATACAGCACAGTAGTACACAGTTATTAATTCTAATAATTATTAATAAGTTTATGATAAACTCATCATACGATAAGAGTACTATTTAAATATTTCACATCACAAATTTCGTGTTTTTCACGATACCACGTTACAAACGGAATCCCGTTCATCTTCAGCCAAATCTCCGACCATAAGCAGTACTGCCAACCGAGCCAACAATAATACTATCATGACATCAAATTTAATTCAACTGGTTGTATTCGATGTTTAACCGGTTTTAAAAATGTGTATTAATTCGATATTTAACCGGTCCGGAAACCAAAACCCCAGGGTCCAGATCCGGACCGCGGTTCGCCAATTGGTGACCACTGTTGTACCCTAGTTAAATTTTTCTACAGACTTGCAGAATGTGGTTTACGGAAAGCATGGTAGAATACTCGTCAAATAAGTTTTCCACTGTGAAAAAACGTGTTTCGTCAAGATTCATCTCCTCCCATTACCTTGAGTCTTCCTCTTTTTTCTTCTTTTTCATTTGTTTGGCATTCTCTCTATTATTATTTTTATTATTATTATTATTATTATTATTATTATTATTATTATTATTATTATTAGCAGTAGTAGTAGTAGTATCATAAATGTATAAACCCTATCTCCCTAAGGTATATTCTTCTTCTTCTTCCTCTACGCATGAAAGCTGGCAGCTTGTTGCGTGTCTATTCACTACAGGTCCGGGGTATGGTGACGTCCTTCCATCGTAGTTGTGGTCTTCCTAATGACCTTTTCTGCTGAGGTGTCCAGTCACGTACATTCTTCACTAATCTACTGTTCTCCATTCTATCTGTGAGATCATTCCAATTTAGTCTTCTATAATTTATCCAAAGGTTTATAGGTTCAATTTCACATTATTCTCTAATAACAGAGCTGCGAATTTTCTCTCTCGGCGATTTTCCTACGATTTTCCTTAAAACTTTCATTTCGGTTCTTTCATTGATTTGTTTTGTTTTTTGAGTTTTTGTTCGGCATTCACAACCATATGTTAGAACTGGTCTTATGACAGATATTAAGGTTATAATTTGTGCCAAAGTTGTGATATATTATATTATTTTATCTAAAGCTTAAGTATTTTATGAACCTTATTTAATAATAATAATAATAATAATAATAATAATAATAATAATAATAATAATAATAATACTTTATTTATAATGACATTAAAAAATCTGCAGTTCTTTTCTGTCAAAAGCACTTCCGTAATTGGTGGTTCTCATAAACAGGTGGTTTTTATTTAGAATACAGGTGATTTCGGACCTTTAGTTTCAGAGCAAAGGACAATCAAAGATAATATGTTCAAACTTCGGCTGTTAATACCACAAATATAACTTGCATTCTCTCTGATGTTGAATTTCCTACATTGACAGAATTCTAACCAACTTCTGAGATTGGTGACTGGAAGGCGGAACTGCGTTACTCCAATGATATGATTTGTGATAAATTACAATGAAGTATCTTTGAAAATGTTAAAATCACGTCGACACCGATATTAAAAGGGGGCATGCCGTGACATAATTCGTTAAGCCATTACGCTACAAGCCGGAAGTTCGGGAGTTCAAGTCCCGATGAGGTAAGGATTTTTAACTCAACTAGATCTTTTGGCGATACAATGGTCTTGGTATCGACTCAGCCTCTAATGGAAATGAGTACCAGATGCTTTTTCTGGGCCGTCAAACAAAGCTGACAATCCGGCTGACATCTCGTGCCCGATTGTCTAGAAAGATGGGAGCCTCAACCTCCTTATCGCACTTTGTACCTCTTTAGGCCTGTAGTGGGATCACTTTACTTTTACCGATATTAGAAAAACTTGTTAGTATAAACATCTATATTCACAGACCGATTTCAGTGAGATGTGCTCACGTTTGTTTTAAAAAAATAACACATCTGATATATCTACTACAGTAAAACTTGTTTAATCCGGAACGTGAATAATGCGGAGATCTTTCCAATGTGAACAAATTTATTGGTCCCGGCGAAATAATAGTACTTTTACGTGCATTTACTTTGCATAAAACGGAATCTGTATACACAATTCATAAAAAAAGTTTTCATAAAGCGGAAAGACAGACTCAGAAATAAATTAGTTTCCACTTCAATGAATTCCCATTAGGCCAAAAAAATTTAAAAAACAATATGGAATGATTCCTGCCACCACGGCGGGTGAATTAGAGATTCTACCTGTACCTGAAATGTTCTTTCGGCCTCACTGCACAGCCGATATGCGAAATATAGATACTGTCTTACATATAACCATTGCGCTGTAAAATCTCAAATATTATTTTAAGTTCTGTGACCGAACTTTCACAGGTAGCGTTCTGAAAAAACACATGTATCATTATCATTAAACGTAAAAGTGAAAGTGAAAGTGATTGAAGACAAATTTCCCGACCAATGCTCCAAAGTCAAGCTCTAGCTGTTACTAAATCCCTGGGGAATAACCATTTCAAGGCATCTTCAGGTTAGCTGGAAAGTTTTAAAAGACGGCACAATGTAGTGTGGAATGAAATTTGCGGTGAATCAAAGGATATAGATGAAACCGAAATTACATACTTTAATTTCAGGATAAGCGTAAAAGACAATTTAAACGCTGACTGTTTTTTTTTTTTTTTTGGCGCGTTACTGTAGAAGTCGCTCATACACACTATACTTCACTTTTCAACGGCAGCGGAACTACAATTAACCCAATATAAGACATAAGGTACTCTAAAATCTTCTTTTTCTTCTTCTTCCTTCCAAGTATTAGGCCAAGATCTGTTACGATCCTATAGAAAATTTTCCCTCCAGCCTAAATAGTACGATCCTTCCGCGAAATTCTCGTATAAGACTTGAAAGCATAATAATAGTCCCTTCGATTGGTTGCTGGCCAAAGGAAGGCAAGACCAGTGATGGGGCTTCCATATTATAGCCTCTGGTCAGGCTTTTCTGGAGAAGAAAAGAAAATAAAGGAAAGAAGAAATGGAAGAAAGGAAAGACTCCCTAGCCCTCGGATGCCCTAATAGCGTCGGGGTCGAAAAAACAAGACTTACCAAGAGAAGTTAGATAGTAAAGTTAAAAGAGTGCAAAACACAAGTAAGTGGAAGAAATGTTTTGCTCAGCTTGGGCACCTTGTGGTCGCCATCCACATATCCCCTAGATGAGGACCCTGAGGGTACTCTAAAATCTAATATTATTAATAAGTTTTAGTTTTTTTATAATGCGAAATTTTGTATCCATCCATTGTAACTCTGCCCGAAGGCAGGTCCTTCACTGCAATCATAGCATTTTCATGCTATGCTTGCAGCTTTACTAGGGAATTTTAGGTGTGGTAGCTTCCCGTTTCTTTCCACACCGGTGAAGGATGATGATGATAATGATAAGGATGATGATAATGATGGCCATATGATTTCGGGGACCGTTTGGGCCTTAAAATTTTCCTGACATTTGTCTTACAGGTGAGGATAAACCCCGATAAAAACCTCAAGCAGAAAAACTGCCCCGACTGGGGATCGAACCCGGGCCCGCTGCATGACAAGGCAGCACGCTACCTCGAGACCACAGCGGTGGACGAATTTTGTATAATGTGGAGAGAAAAAAAAAGTCCCATGCGATTCAGCTTTGAGTAAGTTTTACTGTATAATTAATCATTAACTACAGTTTTCAAAAGTTTAACCTGTTGAATTTAAAAAAATAAATATAATAATAATAATAATAATAATAATAATAATAATAATAATAATAATAATAATAAACATCTTTGATTTGTGTAGTGTGTGCTCTTCAAAGTCTCACATGTGCGTTTGCTTGTGCGTTTTAAGGTTATAGTACTTTGTTATGCATAAAGTTTGATTTTTATTTGAAAGTGCGTTTCGCGATTTTTCTCGTTTTTTGTTATCATTGTGCAACAATTTACGATAAATCCTTTCTAAAATATTTTAGACGAGGCAGTTTTAACAAAATAGACATACGATAGTAATATTGAAATTAATAATATCTGGCAAACCATTCGCATTAAAAGTTGACACTTACTCTTCGGTTCTATAGTCCTTGATGAGCTTTGGCTTCCTTCACAACTTTCTTCCATTCCTCTCTTTGCTGTGTCAGTTTTCCGTCCGGATTTTCATTTTGTCAAGGCTTCATAAAAGTTTTTTTTTTTTATGGTATAAGGCTGTTAGCCTTATGACCAACCCATTATCGACTCTGGAATTCCCTACCCTCGTACATCAAGGACTGCCCGACTCAAAAACAGTTTAAAAAACTCACTACATATTTCCTTAGACAATATAATACTCGTACATAACCGTGTTCCATGTTTACTTTTATTATTTCTCTATATTTTAAACTTTTTTTTACCAAGCCAATTATTTAACCAAATTTTAGGTTATTATTATGTTATTATTATTATTATTATTATTATTATTATTATTATTATTATTATTTGTTTCCATTGTCAACTCTATATTGTGTAGCCAATGCCTATTATGCATCGTTAGTCAACATGTAGATAACACTGAGCAACAAAAAAGAAACTTTTTTTTTGTCTCAGAAAGAAAAGTATGTGATTCTGATAGTATTTTTTCTCCTGAATTCAAATATGATATCGGTTTTTCTGCACCACGCAAGGTTTCCGAGAGACAGGAATTTATAATTTCAAACACTTTAATATTTTCTACATTCGTAATACACAATATTCGAACATTCGGACTCACCTAGAAAGTACGAAATGACTATTTCCTGCTATATGTCGCTTGTGGAGCATCCCTCTTGATGGTCCAACAATAATCGGCCAGCATATTACGATTCCATTTGCCTTGATATCTCTTTTCCATAGCTGAAATCTCCTGATGAATGTGTTCCCCGTTTTATTTTACAATGGACAAATGGACGAAAAACGTTTATTAAAAAATGATTATTTAAATCCATTAATTGAAATTGAAATAAAAAAAATGTGGGTGATGGAGAAATTCCGAATACATATTTGAAAACACGATAAACAACTGCATTAAATTGAAGTATTGATACTCATGAGACAAAAAATCGTGTTGACCAGTGTAATTCATACTTGTTATTATATGACTAATATAACCCTGGTGAAGTGAAAGAGAAGACCTTACGGCCTTAACTCCATCAGGTAAAATAAATAAATAAATAAGTAAGATTAATTACCGTTGGGACTGATGGATTTGATTTTGGGAAGTTGCCTTCACCTTGGCTGAAGAGAGAAGAGATCACCCTTCACTTTCGCAGTAGGTCAATTAACTAGACCTTCGGAACTGCCGTTGATCTCTAAGGTTCTTCTGCTACCATCCGAGAAGTGAAGCCTGCTGCCGATCCACAACATAATTGCAGGCCTTCAAAAGTTAGTACATCAAAATAAAAAAATAAAAATTTGGCTGAACTGGGATTTGAACCCGAGATATCCTGCTTTATCCGGTGGCAATCTAGGAGAAGACACTTTTTCTAATCTCTTTGAAGTCCCTTGTACCCATAGCTACGTAGTAGCGAATTGCGAATACATTATGTTGGGATATATTCCGTGTCGTATCAACTAATTACGAATGGAGTATTAAAATTAATGTATTCATGCAAGTAATTTTCTTGCATAGTTATTACAACTAAAATAAATAATTTTGCCTGAACATCGATTTGAACAGAAAATCTCTATCTTTGTGATTAGTTGAATAGAATAAACATAATCTGCACATATACTGTTTATTTAATGTTAGGCTCTACTACTTTCATCTTTAAAATCCGCTGTGGTCTCGAGGGAGCGCATTGCCTTGCCACGCAGCGGGCCGTGGGGCAGTATTTTGGAGGGAGCTGTTAAATACCACTGGGGTTTCACTTTGATTTAATTGTGAATTTACTTGCCCTTCCTCGATAGCTAGTCGGTTCCTTTTTCAGGGTGAGCGCTGAGACTCCTATCTATATAGGGTTCGGAAGGAGAATTGCGTGGGAACAGACAATCACTAATTGTTTGAATTATTTTATTTAATTAATCTCTGCCAATTTAAATGAACGTTACACAGTAAAAATAAAACTTTTGTGTCCCTGGCCTTCGATATTTCGCTAATGAGGACTAGCAAATGACTTATGAGTTCGGGAGATTTTCCCTAAGTCCATAATCGTTGTGACAAGGTATTTTTTTTTTACTATACATTCAAGATCTTCTTCCTTCTAAGTGTCGAGTATAAGTGTAAGTGTATTAAATTTTGTCCTCATGAGTTCCGTATCGAAGTCAGGACCAATTATTCCCATATATGGTCTCTACCCTAACTCTGATTTCGATTGGTTAGAATATTTAATCACATGTCCTCCAAGGGCGTAACTATTTTATTTAAACCACCACCTACCTTTAGATTTTATTCTCACGGCTAGGGACCGTGTTTGCCAGCTTGGGCTTAACGCGATTGTAAATTTGGAGTCTGACATTTCTCCCAAACGTGAGTTTTGATGCTAGACCCAGCTTAAACATTTCAGGTATATTTGAGGAGTTACATGTTTATGACCTCTTTTACTTAGGGTTTCAACCGCTTCTTGTGAGAACTATTTACCAACATGAAACTTAATTTATTTTTAACTATATTCTATTCCTTCATTATTTATTCATTTCTTATATTCCTTAATCACTATTAGGGCCGTATCATATTCGTCTCACAATGCCTCTTGTTAAAACAAAAAAAAATACTAACGTAAAGTTAAAAATATCTTTTTTTTTTAACACAGCTCCCCTTAGAAGAGAAGTAATTAAATATGCTAATTACATCAAACCAAAATGTATTAAACTATTACTTTTCCTACAAGTACCATATATGGAAATGTTTTTACAGACACCAAATAGATTATATTATTGAACATATATCACCCTGGTTTACTTACAGTTTTCTGCATATTACCACTAGAACAACAACAAAAAAACATGTACATTTAAACTCAATTTGCGATCGGTGATTCACCTTACTTATTTTTTTTATAATCAACAAATGTTTTTCTTATTTTAACCCTATGGGTACTTTATCATATCCCATACATCTTCTCGTTTTTTTTCACTTTATTATACGTTTGTTTGTTTTGATTACGTCACTTTTATTTCTCACACGCTCGGTAATTTAGCATAATACGTTTTCCATATATCACTCAGTTTATTATTGCAATGTCATGCACATTTTTTTATTTATATCATCCCTTTATATCGTTCGCACTTTCCATGGTTCACACTTTACATATTCACTGGAACTCACTTATTATAAACTAACATTCTTTTTATTCCAATTAGCTACTAATCTATTCTATTTGGCTCATTTATTTCTTTAATGAGACATAGATTTTAATGTTGCCGTAAACATATTTGCCCTCTTTTAATCACATGGTAAATTTACTAATTAGTTTCCTATGTAATTTTCGATGATTATCCTTTATAAATAAGTATATCGGTACTTAATAATAGTCCTATATGTTTATAACCGCGATCTCAGTTTTCAGAACATTTCACGATTCATCATAATAGGCCTAATTCATTTGTAAATCTATCTCTTTTTTATTTATTTATTTATTTATTTATTTTTTTAAATAGGCGCTCCCTTTAGCTGTGGTCATTGAAAATTTATTCTCAGCATGTTCACTGACTGATCTTTCACAATACCTTGAAAAACTATTTATTCTTTATAGAACTCCTTTATTCATCATTCGCATATTATTTTTATTCAATCGATTAAGGTGGAAATTATCCTTATTCATTTACTTCTCGGTAACATAATATCACATTTCATACGCGCAGAACCGTCGTTGTATACAGAATTTTATATCATCGTAGCTCATATTCGTCAATTTCGTTTTTTGACGACAATTTATATTTCATTAGTAAAACAGCTCGACAACACCGGTCGAATCAAAATCATGTCGCTCTATCTACCCTTAATAATTCTCGCTATCATATGAGCGAACGTTTATCATTAAAAGGACGTAATATAAACGCCTCCTTCGGGCTTGATCCTGTATTTATTCATTCTTTTACTTTGTCTACGCTATATATTTTTATCTGTCACCAATCATAAACTGTTAAGAGGACGATGCCTTAACCTCTTTCTTAAATTTTCGTATGCTTATAACGCTTCCATTTTATTCCTTAAGAATAATATTAGGTTTTTAAGAACATTAACTATGAAGTTATAATAACACATGGTTATTTTGTATTTTTAAGAGTTTTGTTTAAACAATTATTTATTCATTTCACATCGTTTTGTGTAAGTAACTTGTTTTCGACAAATGAATTTTGTACCTGTGAAGGGTGTGCCTATTTCCGTCTCACTCGCACTCTTTCATCTTTTACAACATTTTAAGTTTAGTGAACTGATTTTTATCTCTTTTCTAGACTGGGATCAACGTTTTCTTACATATTCCCACTACGATCAGCTGTTCATTTCTTTGTAATTTTCACAATTTACTTATTATTATCATCGTCTCTGTTATTGTTCACGCTTTAGATTAAGGCAAATATACATGCTAATTATTTTTATTTTTTTGTTTATATAAGGCGGGGTGGTGCCTCTCGCTCCCTCTGTAAATTTAAATTTTCTTCCCCTGTTTTCGTCAACATTTATCTAGTCTCATTATGTTTTCTAGCGAGTACAAATATAAGACCCTTTTAAACTATTTCTCATTAAATTTTCCTAATACTAATGCATGACCAACACTTCTTGCATTTTATCATACTAATATTACCAGATATAATCTTATTTACTAATTACACATTTATTTAATTGTGCATACAATGCAGGTGCATGTTAATGTCTAACTGATATTACATCCATTCTAACAGGATAGACTGAAATTTGCATTCTACCACTTTGCGATAATTTCGCGCCCGGATCAAATATTTCAGCACGATATTTTTTTAGATAACATTTTCTCTCATCATGCACTAATTTAGTACAGTACTTCATTATGTTACTTTTGAATCTAACGTATTGACTGTTTTTCGACCATTTCCTCCTATTTATTTGGCGCTTCTTTATTACTCGGTATGACTTAAGCATATTTTCTATACGTCCTACCTTTTTCTTGTTTTTCTTTCCATATTTTGTTCGTATCTTTCCCATGCATCTACTTTGCATATCCAAATTTTCAAATTGGAACACTGAGCGGATGTTTGGCTGTACCGAAATCATCAGGTCAGTTGTTCCATTTTGATTTAATTTAACATCATTAATAACATGCATTTCATTATTGCATTTAAATATATTTTCATGTAATTCATCATCATTGGTTTGAGGTATTTTGTTTACATCTATAATAGTTGGCTCGCATTTTTTTCCCTCATTCTGAAGTGTCATTTCCCTATCTGAGTCCCTTTGAGTTTGATCTACAGTACTTTCACCTGTTGTAGTAACTACCATACAAATATCATTGTTACTTTTACATTTATTTTCTTGAGGAGTTTCATATCCTGTCTCCCTTTCATCATAATTATTTCTACCTATCTCACCCTTTCCTGCTAAACTAGTGGTCAATTTTTCTCCTGTCCCCTGAATTTCTGATTTTACAGAATCTCGAGTTTGTTTTATTTCTAATCTAAAATTGCTCAGGTCTTCCCTCATTTCTTTATGAATTTGTTTCATTTCTTCCAATGTTTTATTACTTTTATTTATATCTTCCCTCATTGACATTAACATTTGCCTCACGAAATATTCAAAGTCGTTCTGGGACTTATTAGTTTTCTTTGAATCATTTACATTTAAGGGGGCGTTCGTGCTATCGTTATGCTCTGTCCCTACTTCTACTTCATCATTAGACCTACTTTCTGATGAAGCTTGCCCTTCTATAAAATTTATACTATTTCCCTCCATTATTTATTTATTCTACAATTTATTAGTATTAATCTTTATTTTCTATTCACAAAAATTATTTTTTTATGTTATTCAACACTCAAACACTTTCGTTTAATTTGTTAATTTTCCACATACTTTATTTTTCCGTCTTTTGACAACTTTTATGTTCTATTATTTTTTTTAAAAATCTGTCACTTTACCTTGGTATATCTTCATTATTTGTCTTACGTCAGGTTTGTAGAGATCCGCCATCGGTTATCTAGGTTGATCTGCTCCTGGATTGTTGTCCACTCCTGGCTGCTCCTTCCATCTCGTGGTTAGAATGTTGTCTTCCACACTGTTGCTGGATCATGATGTTCAGTCCACAACTTTCGTAAGTCACTCTTATTTTGAATGCACTCACGTTGAAAACACTTTGTCACAGAAAAAAGACCCTTTCGTTGGGCGCCACTTTGGGGCAGTATTTTGGAGGGAGCTGTTAAATACCACTGGGGTTTCACTTTGATTTAATTGTGAATTTACTTGCCCTTCCTCGGTAGCTAGTCGGTTCCTTTTTCAGGGTGAGCGCTGAGACTCCTATCTATATAGGGTTCGGAAGGAGAATTGCGTGGGAACAGACAATCACTAATTGTTTGAATATTATATTTATTTAATTAATCTCTGCCAATTTAAATGAACGTTACACAGTAAAAATAAAACTTTTGTGTCCCTGGCCTTCGATATTTCGCTAATGAGGACTAGCAAATGACTTATGAGTTTGGGAGATTTTCCCTAAGTCCATAATCGTTGTGACAAGGTATTTTTTTTTTACTATACATTCAAGATCTTCTTCCTTCTAAGTGTCGAGTATAAGTGTAAGTGTATTAAATTTTGTCCTCATGAGTTCCGTATCGAAGTCAGGACCAATTATTCCCATATATGGTCTCTACCCTAACTCTGATTTCGATTGGTTAGAATATTTAATCACATGTCCTCCAAGGGCGTAACTATTTTATTTAAACCACCACCAACCTTTAGATTTTATTCTCACGGCTAGGGACCGTGTTTGCCAGCTTGGGCTTAACGCGATTGTAAATTTGGAGTCTGACATTTCTCCCAAACGTGAGTTTTGATGCTAGACCCAGCTTAAACATTTCAGGTATATTTGAGGAGTTACATGTTTATGACCTCTTTTACTTAGGGTTTCAACCGCTTCTTGTGAGAACTATTTACCAACATGAAACTTAATTTATTTTTAACTATATTCTATTCCTTCATTATTTATTCATTTCTTATATTCCTTAATCACTATTAGGGCCGTATCATATTGGTCTCAGCCGGGGCTCGATCCCCGGTCGGGATAAGTTTCCTCAGTGAGGTTTTTTCGGGGGTTTTCCTCACTTGTAAAACAAATTTCAGGCAACTTTAAGGCTCAAACTGTCCCCGAACATCATGTGGCCATCATAATCACCTTCATTCATATTTACCTTAGATTAAAACTTAGGATTAAGGACTCTCCTGGCGCGCGCACCACTATCATCACCCGTCATATCATCGGGGCGGCCGTAACCTGTCAGGCGCCCCAACCTCAGAAGTGGGTTACAAGGAGAGAAAACTAGAAATGTCGAATTGACAATCCGGGACATTGAAATTACGGCTCTCCCCTACGTATAGATTTGTCGTCTTCAGTTACCATTTAGTTCTATCATTCCAATCTCCTTCTTCCAAATTCCTATCATCCATTTTAGTTCTGACGTAGGTTATCAATTTCCATCTTGGTCTGCCACATTTATTTTTTCCAGGAGGTTACCATTGGTATATATTTTCTGTCATCTTTCATTTTCCATTCTTTGTACATGGCCATACCATTAAGCGTTTAATTTTCAATCCTCTTTACAACTGATGTGGTGACATTCATTTCTCTCTAAAGGAATTAATTTCTCGTATTTTATCCTGTCCTGTTTTTTGTAGGCTTCTTCTAAGATAAATTCAATTGTTTTAATTGTATGCTTTTATAATTCCGTCAAACACCAAGTTTCACTTGCATATGACAAAATCTGAAAGATTTAATAAAAAAAATCTGGGTAGTGAATTTAAAGATAGTTGAGGGACTGCAGTATGTTTTGTATTTGTCTATCGAATATTGCTTGCCGTTACACATATATTGTACTACTCGACTGTTCAGCGGAAAACAACAAAAGGGACTCTCTTCATTGAATGGCATTTTTTCCTACTTCTGGTAACCATTTTGGTGATTGATGATTTGAGCAGTGTCATGTAGTGATACATGACATCACGTGCCTCACCCCGCGGAACTGTGGGTCATCTTTTCCGAGTGACGCATTTCCGAGTGCGTGTGTGTAGTTATTGATGATGATGTACGCAGGAATACCATCAATAACTCTGTGTAAATGTGCCCTGACACCAAAACTGCAAATTGAATTTATATCAGAAGGGTTCGCGTTATATCTACAAGTGAGATTACAACAGCTCCGTTATTCCATACTCAAATGGACAATATCTTGCACAGTAGCTCCCATTACCACTCGGTTTGACATTAATAGTAGACCATATTGCTCTTTCTAACTCAAACAAAATTGTTTTTAACAAGAATTGAATTAATATCTATGTCCAGAAATCCATGGCAAATGATCAGATTTTTAGTATGAGACATATTTTAGAAAAGAAATAGCAATATAATGACATTGTATATCAACTATATGTAGACTTCAAAATAGCACACATTCGATTAAGAGGGAAAAGTTATATTGTATCCTTCTTTACTTTTGAATTCCTAAAACGTTAATTAGACTTATAAAAATGTGTATAAATGGCACAAAGCGTAGGGTGCGTGTAGGCAAAAAGTTTTCGGATACATTTGAAATTCAGAATGGGTTGAAGCAAGGAGATGCACTATCTCCTCTATTATTGAATTCTGTGCTAGAGCATGCCATTAAATCTTTAGAGGATGAACAAGACCTACAACTCAATTGTATTAATAAGCAGTTTATGCTGATTATGTATTATTTGGCGATAGTGAGGAGATACTAAGGGCCAACACGCACACTCTATTGAGTAATACTAAGAAATTGGGACTGGATGTAAAATCATTAAAACTAAATATAGGCCTATATTCACACAAAGATGTACATTATATGATGGAAATTGATAGTTAGTGACAAATGATGGAAGTTTTGAAGTAGTGGGTAAATTCAATTATCCAGGAACAATAATTACAAACAGGAATGAGATGCACAAAGAAATCAAAAACATATGTTCAGTTCTGAAAATGCATGCTATTATGCATTACAGGGACTCTTGTCATCCCAAATTCTCTCAAAAAACGTTGAACTGGAAATATATAAAACTGTTATTCTCCCAGTTATATTAGGCCTATATGGATAACAAATATGGACTCTTACTTTAAGGCAGGAGAAAATATTACGAGTATCTGAGAATATAGTTCTTAAGAAAAATGTTGGACCAAAGAGAGATAAACAAAGAGACGAATAAAAAAAGCTACATAACAGTAAAGCTACATGATTTTTCTAAGAAACCAGATATAATAAGAACAGTTAAATTTCGTAGACTGCGATGAGCAGGATATATGGCACGAATGGGGAATGAAAGAGGGACATAGGAAAATCAGAGGGAAAATACCCAGTTGGTAGACCAAGAATGAGGTGGGAGAATAACATTAACCATGATTTGAGGGAAGTAGGGGATGATTGAAAAACATTAGCTCAGGATAGGGATGTGTGAAGAGCTTATGTCCGCGCGGCCGTGAACCTACGGGTTCGATAGTGCCAGTGTGTTAGTTAGTCCAATGCCACAAGTTTTTCATACGGCATTTCTGTCATTATTCCCTGGCATTGATGAAAATGTAATGTACTTCTGAAATTGGAGCACCTGAAAGGAGAAATTATGTTGCCCTGATTATATGACGGGTGAAAATCTAATAAATAATAATAATTACTAGGAGAGACCTTAAACCTAAACTTAACCTGAATCCCAGACCATTGACGGCCACAGGAATATTTTTCTCTTTAAAAAAATGCATGTAGTCTGATTGGGAATCGAACCCTCATTAACTTAAGAAACTCGAACTACAGGATCATGAAATTGATAATTAACATTTTACATTAGTAATACAACATTTTCTTTGAATTTCAATCGGAATCTAATTGATAACAAGAAAGATAAAACTCCTTAACATGTCCAGGCAACAAAATGCAATATGTACGGCCGCGGTGGACGAGTGGTTATGCTCCTTGCCTCTGTCCCGAGGGTCGCGAGTTCAAACCCGGCCGGGGTCGATGGATTTTTTGGAATGGAAAAATCCAAGGAGCAAATCCTCCGGGAGGGACTTTAAGCCGTGGGTCCCGAGTCTGAAGATTTTCAGGCTCGTAAAAGATCCTTAAGCCTGAATGAAAAGGCCTCTAAGCAAAATTTACTGAATTTTCCCGACCTAGTACTACCTTGATTTCCTATATGTCAGTATGAGGCGGAACGCTTATCACGGACCACTCAAATTACATCTACACGAAAACAAGTGTAACTAAATTAGTATGGTTCAAATTCTTCCCTGTAGGGGGAGAGCGCCTAAATCTCTGTTAAGGGAAACATGGGCTTACAAGATACAAGAAGATAATTTGTATTAGTTTTACTTCACAGTGCTAATTCCTTTCGATTTATATCAATATTTGTTAATTTGTTATTACTTATTAAATATAAGTACAGTATACGGTGGATTACTTATAATTTGCTTAAATATATAAAACAGAGAAATTTCTTCTTATTGTATATCTTAAGACAAAAAAAATGTGAAGACTCTTGAAGCAAAATATAATTTAAGTAGGTTTACCTTTTTACCATTTAAGCAGATCATCCTAATCATACATCAACGGGAAGTAGAAAAGATTTAGTGTGAATGTATTGACTACCCTACAACCGTCACATTATTAAATTAGCATAAAAATACTCCAAAATTTATAAAAACAAGAATAACAACAGAAGTTAAATTGAACACACGAAAGCATAAAATTTCCAAACTCGCTTTCCACGTGGATAGGGTCACCATCCATATCCAATACATCCTCAAGTAAACTCAACCAAGTTCCTGGAGAATGCGAACACCTTCAACATTCTCTAACAAAACAAATCTCGGAAAACACACACCGAAAAACAAGTTTCGAAAATAATAATATAACCAAAAGGACCTTGCCCGGGGCCGAGCCCAGCACTTGCTGCAATACTTCAACATAGCCATAAATACAAACAAATGACAGCTTAATGCTTCCAAATTAACTTCCAAATTTTCTGGGCAAGTGGACTCTATCCAGGAACACGGGACCCACTTTAACAAGTGAGGCTGAAGATCTGCCCACCACCTGCACGCGTAGGTCGCAGGGTATATCGCTCATTCTCATCAATAGACCTCGGATTTTAGGTAAAACTCTATTTTGTTCATAAAGAAAAAACTTAAGACTATATGATAATTAAATAAAAATAACACTTAAAATTTTATATAATTTTCATAAGTAATGCCACGAGTGATTTCCAAATTATCGATAAATTCACGACTCACAAAGTGAGGAGTGAATTTATCTAGAGAATTTGGAAATCAAGAGTGGCATTTGTTAGGACTGTTTAACGAATAAAATTAAGCTGTTTACTCACAAATCATTATTCAACTATAGTTATTTTAAACTATTTATATATTTAATGCAAACGGCGATGTTTGAAAACAAATGAGAAGCGATAGGTACGCTTCGTCTGCTTATTTTGTTTATCACTGCAACCAGATCATACTATTTATTGCCAAAGGAACGCAATATTATAAGAATGCTCTCTAGTGGATAAAAAATGAAACACATCAAACTGTATATTAATTCATTTCCGATGTCGTATGATGTAAATATGACAATTATATTTTTCTGGATTGTTACCTGGGAAAAATACATTTAAGAAAGTGCAAACAGTGGTTTCTTTTTTTGGTGGGATAATCAATTGCTACAAATGTTTTTTATATTAACTCCCACATGCGGCATGTGTTGACATTCATGCACTATATATACAATCTGGTAGCCGTATTTCTCACAGGCTCAGTCACTGCAAAATAATGGTCAGACCTGTTCAGAATATTAAAAAGGAGGAGCCTTCTTTAAAATGGTAATTATAACACTGATAAATATTTCGTGAAACCCGACTCTGATTGGTTGTAAAACAGAGATCATTGAAACGTGATTGGCCATTGAGTCCCATTTGGGGCATGAGTTAAATAGTCATATTTATTAAATTACAAATTTGTAGCAGCTGTTTCAGTACATCGTACCTTCTTTACATGAATTGTATCGTTATTACGATTACAAATGAATTTCGTTATTGAATAATTCATTTGTAATCATGATAAAATTCGCTAGAAGAAGGTACAAAGCACTGAAACAGCTGTTACGAATTTGTACTTTAATAAATATGAAAATCCTATAAAACTTTAAGTGTCATTTTTATTTAATTAACATAAAAATGGATTTTCATCAAGTAAACGTCAAATCAATTGATACCTTACATTTCATATATTTATATGATAAAAATGGTGGTCCCATAGTGCCTACAAATGCCTAAATTGATGTTGAAACCTATTTTTGCCTATATTCACAAATTTCCTATATTTTATCATTAAATTGAATAAAAAGTCTTAATTTCATTCCGAGAAACTAAAATATTAACATATTCATGTTCACTATCTTGAACAATATGTTCTTGAAATACTTTTCAAACAAAATCTGACTTTCAAGCGAGAAGCTGTATTACAATTAACGCGCCCCGGAAGTCCTTTCAGAAAACCTGATGCACCCGGACGCTATGTCAACTTCCGGACTCTCTGAAAACACCCCATATTCTGAGTAATCACTAGGCAGGGTGCTGTCCATTGACCGCCTGGAAACAAAATCTTAATTTTATTCTGTAAGAACATTGCATCATGCCGAAAGTTCCAGCTTCCAAGTTGTCTTTTGATTAAACGGTGTATAAACGAGTTTCCCCCGTTTCACATCGGATGGAAAAATTATATTGTGACGTTTTTTTTTTAATTTCTCTCTTAAAGCTCTGCGGATTTAAGGTGTCAAACACATAGGCCTACATAGGCCCTATGTTTCTATGTTTACAATTTTAAATATCCAAATTTAAGAATGAAAGTCAATATTTAATAATTATTTTAATATACTATACTTAATATAATAGAATTTCATAAATTTGGAACTTTGTAAGTTAACCAAAATAATATTTAGGCCTAATAATATATTTTTAACTGATAAAATCGTACTAAGATTAGTAAACCTGAATCTGCCTAAAATGTATTTTAAGAACATATTTTGCGTGTTATGAGAACTTATTTTAGGCACCAAGGTCTACTCAACAGTATTAGAGCGCTCCCCAAGGTCTATTGAATCACATCGTAGACGATCTCCGTAACCAAGATTCAATATGTTAAATAGGTGATGATCATCATCATCATCATAATCACATCATATCGTAAATAATTATTACATCATATATATATATATATAAGTCTCGTAGACTGCGGTGGGCAAGACATGTGGCACGAATGGGGAATAAAAGACGTGCATGGAAGCTTCTTGTAGGAAAACCAGAGGGAAAACACCCAGTTGGTAGACCAACAATGAGGCGGGAGAATAACATTAACTATGATTTGAGGGAAGTAGATTATCCAGGGGATGATTGGAAAAATTAGCTCAGGATAGGGATGTATGGAGAGCTTATTTCGGGGACCGTTGGGTCCTAAACGTCCTGATATTTGTCTTGCAGGTGAGGAAAACCCCCGAAAATATACCTCACCCAGGAGCCTGTCCCGACCGGGAATCGAACCCGACACCGCTGCGTGACAAGGCAGCACGCTATCTCGAGACCACGGCGGTGGACCATATATATATAAATATATATATATATATATACCGGGAATCGAACCCGGGACCGCTGCGTGGCAAGGCAGCACGCTATCTCGAGACCACAGCGGTGGACCATATATATATAAATTTAACCTGACAAAGGCCTTTAGAAAATGTTCAAGCTATGAGCAAAACCCGCTAATGGTGACAATATCGTTTTCTGTATCAACGTTAAGCTGAGGAGAAATCGTAAGAGAACACCATAAGGCTTGTAAATGTTGTAAGAACAAGTTGTAGATGTGTTTACAAGTGGGCGGACCCAGTATGACATACTTGGTAACAAGTGACAGTCGATAATGAGCCACTTTGAATTGCAATAGTCGCAATAGGCGGTACCGCTGCGTGTTTGCCTTGTTGGTTCCGCGGTCATAATAACGTGTGGGATTTAAACCACGCACTGTAGCCTGCAAATTATAGTTAATTAATGATACTTTTTAATCGCCTTCAGCTCACTGACTCATCTTGTATCCCACGCTCCTAGAGTTCAAATCCCGGTCACCTAGTAGGTGTTGGTATGCACGATTTATCATTTTGGTATATACCATGCTTCTAATTCAATGCATTTCAGTTTATATAGAGTGATCCCACTATAGGCCTTAGAGATCCTTGGAATAGGAGGTTGAGGCTCCCAGCTTTCTAGATAATCGCTATTGGATGTCAAATATTGGTGATACCCGTCTTTATCCCAAAACAAGCTTCTGTTACTCATTTTGATTATAGTCTGAATTGTCAGCAGGGTCATGATGCCGCCGGAAGCTTTGGATCAGTTTAAAATTCTGACGCTATCAGGGCTAGCGAGCCTCCGGCTCGTTACTTATTGCCGTAACCAACTACGCTATAGCATGATCCCGCATTTGTGTTTATATAAAAATAGTATAGAATACCTAAAGCAGCATACAACTATTCACCACGAGGAAGAAGTAGCTTGGGAAGACCAAGGAAAAGATGGAAAGAGCAGCAATTTGGAGCCGGAACAGGCTAGTAAATAAGCCTAAACCGTGAAGAAGAAGAAGATAAAAATAGTAAATAGGAGCCATCATATTAAGGGAAATTCCCCTACTGCAACTCAGTATTCACTGATTTTATACAAATAAATTAAAAATAATTACTTTCTTATAACTGGACACACACATCTTCCGTATCGAAAAATATGAGAAACAACAGACTGTTCTTCGAAAATTACGTAATCAAACATTTCAAAGCATTAAAAAAATGTTAGTTTTGGTAGTATACTGGCATTAAATTCAAACATGACGCCAGAGGACATGTCATGTCACAAGGTCCGGGATTATATAAAGTAATGTTTTGTGATTTTCAATTGGTGTGTTTAAAATCATTGTTATTTTATATAGGTGTAATATTTGTCATAACACAGGAAATTAGTTTATTTCCTGCTTCCCAAAGTTGTATATGAACTATTAAATATACTTTCAAGTGTCTACATCCCAAAATATCGTAGGATATCAATAAATTCATACGCAACAAGAATTGTTATATATTTTAACTAGTTAATACCCGGCGTGCGCTGCTACGCCTAAATAAATAACGTGATTTTACGTTTAGTTGAATAAGTAAAAGGAAAAATAATCATAAATTTATATCGTTATTATTTTTAAGTACCCCGTGCTGATTACCCAGCATTGGCCTGGAATCTACGTATCCCGATGCATTTGGCATAAATGAGCTGAAAGACAAAATTCGTTATTTCGAGTTAAACGTGTTGCTGCTCTGCTTGCACGGGAATCTACTTATCCCGATCTTTTTGGCATCAATCATATGTTTTTAAATTGACATTCTTCTTAAATGTA
This sequence comes from Diploptera punctata, assembly GCA_030220185.1. Taxonomy (NCBI): domain Eukaryota; kingdom Metazoa; phylum Arthropoda; class Insecta; order Blattodea; family Blaberidae; genus Diploptera; species Diploptera punctata. The sequence goes on from JASPKZ010007565.1 coordinate 521,324, forward strand.
AGATTTATGTCACATAGGCCTATACCAATTTTGCGGAAATTCACTTGATATCTTATCATTCATGGTCTCTAGAACTGATTCGCCATATTGTTCAATGTCCCTTATCGGCCCAGTTAAATTTAGCCTAAATTAAGTTGCTTGTCTTTCAGCCAGATTACTTAAAACTAATACTTACACACGAAATTAATAATATTATCAATATATTGAAAATAAAGTAAACACTGAACACACTTAAATTATGAAATAATCAATATTTGTAATTCAATTGAAATTCGCGGTTGCAACAAAAAGCACAGTCACCTGGATCTCTCTTTGTTAAATAATAAACCAATTTACCTTACCAAATTACCATACACCGACATCTGTTAGAATCGTATGGAACTCACAGATAATTATAACTCTTTGTTAAATAATAAACAAATAACTTGCAATAAAAAATAATGCGACTATAAATTTAGTTATAAACTACCCTATGTCTCAAGTTGGATCAAACTGCACACAGTGTGCAAAATTTTATTAAAATCAGTTCAGTAGTTTAGGATTCCATCGCGGACAAACAACGTGACACGAATTTTTTATATATTAAGATTACACCTCTTTCACCATACAGAAGTGCAGTTATGTTTATTTTGTATAATTAGTGATTAAAGTTGATTATAACATAAAACTCAAAACATGTATTTTGTACTTCATATGTATACTCCATCCATCCATAGTAATTCTGCCCGAAGGCAGGTCTTTCACTGCAATTATAACATTTTCATGCTATGATTGCAGCTTTACTAGGGAATTGTAGGTGTGGTAGCTTCCCGTTACTTTCCACACCGGAGAAGGATGGTGATGAAGATGATGATGATAATGATAAGGGTGATGATTACGATGATGGCCATATGATTTCGGGGACCGTTTGGGCCTTAAAGTTTCTGACATTTGTCTTACAGGTGAGGAAAAACACCGATAAAAACCTCACCCAGAAAAACTGTCCCGACCGGGGATCGAACCCGGGCCCGCTGCGTGACAAGGCAGCACGCTACCTCAAGACCACAGCGGTGGGTATATGTATACTATATTCAGAATATTGCTTGTTGCAATAAAATTGAAAACTCCACATAACTTATTATTATTACACTCTCAACTCTGTAAAACATGACATCATTACAGTTGCGTCAGTTACCAATATAAAACCGTACATTTTAACCACAATCATTAAATACAGAAACTCAATATCTTCTGTTAAAGAGATTGAAATTCATATATAAATGTTTTCAAGAGAAAACATATTGTCATACTTCCTGAAGGAAAAAAAATATTTTGTTGCATTTGTTACATCAGTTGCCATCGAATTGGCCTATATTGTCATAACTGAACGCAGTTATTATATTGTCATTATAGAACTTTTATTATAGGACTTCATAGAGGATTTTTGGTTATAAGGCGGTGATCCATAACTGTTTTTTCTCCCAGATGTTTCTCACTCGACTGCGAGGCAAGTTCCTGTAGGTGATGTTTCCTGAAAGGAAAAGTTTTAATTGTTTTAATAGAATTTTACCAATTGAACCGTCTTTAGTGATAATTTTTTTTCTCCATGCTCTATTCGTACACTCATTGGCATTATCAAATCCGAAAGTTCAGTGCCACTCGGACATAACCTCTCCGTACATCCCTATCCATAGCTATATAAATCACTTCCCTCAAATGATAGTTAATTTTATACTCATTCTTCGCGTACCTAAAAGGAGCTTTCCCTCTGTTTTTCTGCACAAAGTTTTCATGTCCCTCTTTCATTCATAGACTATTTAATAAAATAATATAATAATATATAACCAATTGTAAAACCCTCTCATTTAACCCATTCGCTTCAGGTTTAAACGCCCAATGCATTTCACCACAAACCGAATTTAATTCACCGTAAATAATATTGTCTATTTTCAGACATACAAAACAAACAAAATATAACGGCACTTGAGATCACAATAAGGGTGAAGGCCAAAACACATTCCTCTGATATTCACAAATGTTAACAAAACATTACCCTGCCAACGGATGTACAAAATATTGCAAAACACATAACAACAGAGTTAAACAAGTCTACCTCGTATTTTGAGGCGAATGGGTTAAGACTTGAGGTTCTTACTTTCCCTCAATGAACGACATTGGACCTATGGTTTTACTTGAAGCCATGCTCAGATCTTTAGGCTCTGAAAAAAAAATCCTTCGACTATGGATGTTTGAATCCATAATGTTAGATCCGGAGCCTAGGATTGAACTAGCAGACCACCTGGACCACTCATAGCCATAATGAATTTGCATAAGTTTTAAGCATTATGAAGTATTGATTATTTTAATAGCATATATTTCAATAGCTACAGTACATATCGTATATAATTAACGTCATGTGTGGATAAAATTGTACCAGTTATTTTGTGTAGTTGATGTTAGAGTGTAAATACCGGATGTGGGGTAATTAAAATGCATATTATTTAGTCAAGTGAAATAAAAACGTTGCGAGCTCGTTAGAGTTACCTGCGGGCGTAATTACTCAGGTAAATAACCGGTAATATGAATTATCCATCATCCCAGTCAGGGCTAATCTCTAAAAGAAATGTTTATCTAGAGATGATAGCCTTTCAGCGAAGACAAAGTAACATTTAAAGCTATAGCATGTTCTAAATTATAAGAACCACTTACTTACTTACTCACTGGCAGTATCGAACCCGTAGATTCATGGCCGCGCGGACATAAGCTCTCCATACATCCCTATTCTGAGCTAATGCTTTCCAATCATTCCCTGTATAATCTACTTCACTCAAATCATAGTTAATGTTGTTCTCCCACCTCATTCTTGGTCTAACAACTGGACGTTTTCCTTCTGGCTTTCCTACAAGAAGTTTCCATGCACGTCTTTCATTCCCCATACGCGCAACATGTCCTGCCCATCGCAGTCTACGAGACTTAACTGTTCTTATTATATCTGGCTTCCTATAAAGACCATGTAGTTCATTGTTATGTAGTCTTCTCCATTCACCTGTCTGTTCATCTCTCTTTGGTCCAATAATTTTCCTAAGAACTTTATTCTCAAATACTCGTAATCTCCTTTCCTCCCTTAAAGTAAGAGTCCATGTTTCGCACCCATATAATATAACTGGTAGAATAATAGTTTTATATATTTTCAGCTTAACGTTTTTTGAAAGGAGTTGGGACATCAAAAGTCTCTGCAATGCATAATAGAATGCATTTCCAGAATTGAGCCTACGTTTAATTTCTTTGTGCATCTCATTCCTATTTGTGATTATTGTTCCTAGGTATTTGAATTCAGCCACTTTCTCAAAATTTCCCTCATTTGTCATTAGCTGTCCATTTCCATTATATACTGAATTTCTACGTGTGACCATATATTTAGTTTTACTGATATTTACTTCCAGAACCACAAAACAATAATTTAAATTTTAGTACAGTAAAACTTGCTCAAAGCGGACCAATTATTTTTACACATTAGACAAAATTCCGCATTATAAAAAATCTAAAACTTATTAATAATCTTAGATTATAGAGTACCGTATACGTCTTTTTATGTACCTTGGATTAATTGTAGTTCCGCTGCCGTTGAAAAGTGAAGTATAGTGTGTACGAGCGACTTCGACAGTAACGCGCGAAAAAAACAGTCCCGTTTCGTCAGCGTTAAAATTGTTTCTTAGACGCGTATCCTGATATTAAAGTATTCAGTTTTGGTTTCCACTCACTAACTACACTTTCGTCCACATCCTTTGATTTCCCTTCAATTTCATTGCACACTGCATTGTGTCGTCTTTTAAAATTGTTCAGCCAACCTAAAGATTTCTTGAAATCGTTATTCCCTAGGGATTTAGCAGCAGCTAGAGCTTGACTTTGGAGCATCGGTCCAAAAATTTGGAGATTCATCTTGAATCACTTTCACTTTTTCGTTTAATGACCATGATGCATACGTTTTAGCCATCTTTATTCCGTAAATTCAGAACGCTACCTGTGAAAGATTGGTCTGCGAACTTATTTAAGATTGTAGAGTGCAATGGTTATTTGTAAGACAGGTATCTGTATTTCGCATAACGGGTGTGCAGTGAGCCCGAAATAAAATTTCAGGTACAGGTAGAATCTCTACTTCACCCGGCGGCAGGAATCATTCCTTATTGTTTATTTTTCTAACGGAAATTCAATGAAGTGGAAACTAATTTATTTCTCTGTCTTTCCGCTTTATAGACTTTTTCATGAATTGTGTAGAAATATCCTTTCGTTTCCGCATTGGACAGATTCAATTTTATGCAAAATAAATACACGTAAAACTACTATTATTTCGCCGGGACCAATAAATTTGTTCACATTTGACAGATTTTCGCATTATTCAAGTTCCGGGTTAAACAAGTTTTATTGTATATAAAAATTCAGCCTGCGCACGTTTGTGGTAGCAAAACTCGAAATGTAGTCGGTCGATTGAGTTGACAATTTGTACATACAGGTTTTCAGATACGATGACAGTTTAGCCGCCATCTATTATGTTCTAAAACCATTAGTTTTTAGAGTTCACCTGAATCAAAAATTAAATAATTGCTCTGGCAATAGCAATGTTCGATGTTTCACGACGAAAATCAGTATATACTATTAAAATAAACCAAGGGAGGTATTATCCAAAAATAAACGAAATCCGACTATTGGAAATGGGGATTTACCTGAAATCCGAAATTAAAAATTGACTCTAGCACCCGCCGTGTTTTGTTAGTCGCAATGTTACCTTTGCACATATAGGATTTCAGTTTAGGCGAGTATTTAGCCGCTATTATAGTGTGGCGCGTCGTAATAACGGCGTAAAAATTTCCCGGGCAAGGCGAGAATGGTGGTCTCGCATTTCTTGGAATAGATTTTCGAGTCGCCGACTCGCGAGTCGAAAGACCCGCGCTAATTACCGAAATATCTGGGTTGTGATTCCAAATGTCTCTGCCAACATCTCCCTTTCCTTTCGGGAAAGATCTGTGGCAAGAGGTTTCCATGTTAAAGTCTCTAGACCTTGGACCTAGAAGTTTCCCTGCCATGAGGCGAAGGCAAGAGCTCAGTCAGTTGTTATGCATGCCCTAGCTGGGGACATGCAGCACAACTACACATAAATAGACTACAAATAGTGCAAAACAGAGCCGCAAGGATTATACTAAAAGCAAACAGATGCACCAGAATCACACAATTACACCAGGAACTTCAACTCGCAAACTTAAAAGAAACTGTCACCACAACAGCAATAAAACTCAGAGAACAAATAAACACGCACACAAACCCACTAATTAGAGCCATTGGTCCACAACACAACGCACAGGGCCCAAACCACAGAACTCCCCACGACTTGACACATTAAAAACAGCAGGTAAAGCACAAAACTTAAAATAATACTATTCTAAATTCATTAAAACAAAATTAAATAGTAAACAAAAATGAAAATATTTCCTACAACAAACAATCACTCAAAATTAATAATTCAGTTAAAATTTCCACTACAAATAAAAATAAAATAACACAAATTTTAAATTTAACTTTACGAAAAATTATAAGTTGAATCGGGAAACCTTTTCAACACTCAAAACATTGAATTACACAATAAATACACAAATAAAAATAAGAACGGGTCAAAGCGCACTCAAGCGCTGGTACAAATTAATTACAATAATAGAAACTGAAATGCTCAGCCAGTTGTGTTTTTGGCTGCGATAGACGAAGTGTGAGAAGAGCGAGTGTACTCATTAGAAACTGTGAAGTAATTGTGAGATAAGTATTAAATCAAGATTTAGTGGTAAGTGTGAACAAACTGTTACTGATAATAATTTGTAGAATAAATATAGTGTTAAGTGAGTTTTAATCGACGTCTGTGTATGATTATTTTCGCCTAAATTAAATAAACACAAACCCGGTCATCTGTGACAATATTCTAAAATCGTTAGGTGTACTGTAGGAGTTCACCTGAAACCAAAATTTAAAAATAACATTTATTTTATTTTGGCATAGCAGCTCACGCCGGGTATTTGCTAGTACTATATAAGAATGATCTTACAAAACAAGGTGTTTCTGAAAATCAGACAGCAGTGAAACATATGTGAAATCAACGCTTTATACGTTAATGTTATCGGTATGTCGCACTAACCCTTAAAGTGTTTTTCAATAACCCTTACAACTGTAAAAAAAAACATATTTCCGTGACGACAAAATACCAGATCGAGGAATAAAATGAGATGAATCCCCCATTATTGGAGATCTGTGACAGACAAAGATTCCAGCTGACGAGACATGCCAAAAACCACAGGGGCAGATTAAATAAAATGGGACTAAACGGATGCGATTAATGTGGATAAGAGTGGAATGAATTTTTTCAGGGGAAATCGGGATAAACTACGAGAAAAATCCGTCCTGATTCCAATTCGTCTACCACTAACTTAATATGGAGTAACCGAGGTGCGAATTCGTACGTGGCCCGTAGGTAGAAATTGAGTGTCTAACCATTTAAGTCATTGGGTTTGAACTAATGAACCTGAAGCGAGTATACCATTTAGGGTCGGATGCAAATAAATTAGTCTCTACTCAAATTACTTCCAATCACTGGTGAGCTGACTCACCGTGAGCAATTGCTGAGATCGAATTAACGGCCGACTTACCGGTCATGCATGAAAGTTGACGTTTTCGTAATATTGGCAACGAATTACCCAGAATTCTCAGCGATAAAACCACTTCCGTTATTTTCGTCTGCTATAGAGGAACGCATTTACGCTTGCGTCTCGCAAATAATACCGTATTCAACGACGTCTGCGTCGCGCTACATTACGCCGATTCTCCTGTTCTTCCAGTTGAATTCTTTGGTAGACTCTATCAAATTCCTCTTCTCCGCGTATACCGAAAGCATGATCGAAGTCTTCAAGGTCCGACATCTTGGATAAAGCTGCAAAGGTTTCAAACTACATCGGTTACAATCGGTTCCCTTCGGTATTTTCACGATAAGTTTCTATCTTGAGCTATGATCTTAAGGTACCTCGTCAGGTAGCTTACAATTATTATCGCATGAATAGATTTCTGAGTAAGCAAAATGTATTTGGATAAAACTTTCTCAGCAGAGAACGCCTTTTACTGTCTAATGCGTTCAAACATTCGACCCTTAGAGATTATATTTATTTCGTCTTTTTAGGATTCGTGTGATAATTTTATTATCCTGATATCAGGGCTAGCGGATCATATACCGAACCCTTCAAGTGCAGGGCGACCCAACTATTGAAACGATGTAAATAACACTTGCATGGACGAGGAATAAGAACACAACGTCAAGACTCGACCAGGTATAGTTCGGTGCTGCAAAAAGTGTATAACACAGCAGACAATTACTATTGTACAATAAAATAACTAAAACACTCTGCTGCATTGTCGATGCTAACAGACAGAGAGAAATAAACATGAACAAAACAATGCACATTTTATAAGTCAACCAATAACTGTAATATGTGCATCAGAACTAAAATGAATGTTACTCCCTGAACGTATTACATAGTTGTGTAGTAATCGGACGATACTGAGCAGGACCACAAACTACTCCCCACCTCTCTCACTACTCCGCGTAATACCTAACTTGTAACGCTTATTTTGGTGCAGAATTCGTTAGGCCTGCTGATTATATAAATATATTGAATATCTGTAATAGACAACCCTAGCTAATACTCGGTGTACGCTGCTACGCCTAAACAAATGAAATGTGTTCTTTTTATGTTTAGTTGAATAAGTAAACAGGAAGTAGGGCCTAATGTATATATATATATATATCGTAATTATTTTTAAATACCTCTTGATAATTACCTGGCATTGCCCGTGAATCTACTTATTCAGATCTTCTTGGCATCAATGAGCTGAAAGACAAAAATGGTTATTGTGAGTTATCCGTAAAAGATAGATAGCCTATACCTACACGGAAGGAACTTTTTTTTGTAGAATTTGTTGAGATGTTTAATTCTGTGTACATTAATTTGGTGTATTTGTTACGATTTAAGCAGCGTAAGCTATTTAAGCGCCCCCCCTCTTTTTTATCTCCGGCCCTATAGTACGTAGGTAATATGTTACATACGTTAATTGTCCCAGAAAATTCAAAATCAGACATCTAGTTTTTGAGTCCATAAAGGACAGACCGACAAACTCTTCTTCTTCTTCGTCACGGTTTAGGGTTATTTTCTAGCCTGTTCCGACTCCAAATTCCTGCTTCCCAAACTTCTTCTTCCTCGTGGTGAATAGCTGTATGCTGCTTTTGATATTATATTCTCAGTCATCGTTGCCAAATGTTCTTTCCGGTTTGTTCTCTATTTCACTATTGCTGTGTTTAATTTTTCTACGTTTAGTTGTGGTCTTATTTCTGTGTTATGTTTTTTGTCTGTTCTTTGGTATCCTGCTATTGGTCTGAGGAATTTCATTTCAGCAGTTTGTATTCTGGCAGATTGTTGTATTGTCACTGTCCATGTTTCGGATCCGTAAGTAATAATAGGAACTGCCATCGTCTTGTATAATTTCATTCTAGAGTCTTTCCTGACTTTATTTTTCAAAGTTCTTTTTAGTGACTCACATTCATTATTATATATATATATATATGACTATTTAACTCATGTCGCAAATGGTAGTCAATGACCAATCACGTTTCAATGAATTCTGTTTTACACCAATGACAGTCGTGTTTCACCTCGCTCTTTATGGATTTCTCTTCATCAGCTCCTGCTTTTGTGATAAAGAAAGCTCCTCCTTTTTTAATATTCTGAACAGGTTAGACCATTATTTGTCTCCAACAAATGCCTTGAATATAGCAAATAATGAATAGATTCAGTGATTTTACTGAGTTGTTTATTCAAAATATAAATGATTAACCTATAATGTTGATTATAATAGTTTGATGTGTTTAAGTATTTCTCCACTAGAGTGCATTCTTACAATATTGCGATCCTATTTGGCAATAAATAATATGATCGAGTTGCAGTAAATATACATAACGTCACATTTCTAATTTGTTTTCAAACATCGCCGTTTACATTAACTATATAATATTTTAAAACACCGGTAACTATATTCAAATTAATTATTTTTTAGTAAAGAGCTTAATTTTATTCGTTAAATAGTCCTAACGAATGCCACTCTTGATTTCCAAATTCTCTAGATAAATTCGCTCCTCACTTCGTGAGTCGTGAATTTATCGATAATTTGGAAATCACTCGTGACATTACTTATAAAGATTTACCCGAAGAGTACGAAGATTCTCGGAGAAATCTTTGTATTGTTTTAGATGCAATAGTATCTACTAACTCGGATTTCTTCATATGAGAAGATTAAAAGTAACTGTGTAGGGCCTATATGTGTGATTAGTGAAGGTTATGTTTGGGGGTACAGAGTACGGAAACAATCTGTATCTGAGCCCACTAACGGAAACTCGCATCCGCTCTTTCAATTTATCAAAGTTAAAAAGAAATGGCAGAGGGAAAAGTTAGACTTGTAATATGACTGAGAACAAATAATGGCGTGTTTCCTCTTCTTATGTAGTATGCGGGTGGTCGGCCCTGATTGGTCGGAGTAGTAGATTGGCATGACAGAGGATCTATCAAACAACTTACCGTCCGTCCGCTAGAAAAGTTCTCATTTCTTCCTACTGTATTGATAAAATATTTTCCAAACACACATCCAATTATTGTTTATTGTCTAGCTATTGTTTTTAGAGGAATTAAACCCAATGGGTACAACTTGGACACTACGTACACCCAGTCCCAAGGTTGCGATTTTAAAAATCCCTTACCCCGCCAGGAATCGAACCCGGGTCGCCGGAGTGAAAGGTAGGGGCTCTACCGACTACGCCATAGCGACGGACTATTATCTAGCTATCAGTGTTAGTAAAGTAATTGTAAGATTATTTTCCCCAGTGTTGGGAAAACTAAATTATTGTCAATATATGCTTTATTCAATACCACCACGTCATTTCGACATTCTGATATTCTCTCCTGTTATGGCGTTATTGTAACCCACTTCTGAGGTTGGGGCGCCTGGAAGGCGGAGTTACGCTGTCCCGATGATATATGATGGATGATGATGATCAAGGAGATGCCTTAATCCTGAACTTAATAAATATATTAATGGTGATAATGATGGCCAGATGATGCTCGGAGACCGTTTGGGCCTTAAAGTTTCCTGACATTTGTCTTACGGGCGAGGAAAAACCCAAAAAAAAAACCATCACCCAGAAAACTTGTCCCGACCGGGGATCGAACCCGGAGCTGATCCATGACAAGGCAGCACGCTACCTCGACACCACGACGGTGGACATTAATGTCAATATCGAAGATGATTAAAGAATAAGTAGGCCTATATTACCATTGAAGTTTTCTATGTATCTACCTATCTATATGCCCCGTTCTTCCCCGTGTAGGGATTAGGGCGTTTCCTAGTGAAAATATTTTATCCAAGCTAATTTAGTTCTGCTTATTTACCCATAGATGTCAGCGAGTGAAATGTGATCGGCATATCGCGTAGCACCAAGGGTGTTATTTGGATGGATACCAGTGGTAAATTTTGCACAGAGTTTTTATTCAAGCTTGCGGTTCTTTTATGAGCCTTAAAGTCCTCAGACTTAAAGATGCTCCCGGAGGATTTGTCCTTTGGATTTTTCCATCTAAAAATTTATTGAGACGGCCGGGTTTGAATCCGCGTTCCTCGGAACTAGAGGCAAGGAACATAACTAGCCTATCGCGGCCGACACTATCCTATATTATTAAAGAATACATAGGCCTATATTTACATGGAAGTTTTCTATAAGCTTTTAGAAATTATTCCATTAATTCCCAATATATTATTGCATCTAATATTACAAATAAGCAAGAATAAAATTTATCTATTTCTACTACAATCATGGACAACCTTAAAAACTTTATAATTCAGACGTAGGTATATCCATGAATTTTAATACTTATAAAACAACCTATACGAAAATACATTCCTAAAATATAATCAGAATGAAGAGACTCGTTTGTAATGATGTGTTTATTAGGATTTTCTCAAAATAAAATAGGCAAAAAAGTAATAAACCAAATGTGTTAATAAATATAACTATTTTCATAAAATCAAAGTGTAGAGTGTAATCAAAGATTGTAGTATCATTTGCATTTCATTTTGACAATTGGTAGAAATTATTGAATCATCTTTATTTATTTTATTCTCACAATAAAACACAATAATACCTGACAATAGGTTACATCCATAAATAACTATGAGATTATGTGATTATATATATATATATATATATATATATATTTATTTATTTATTTGTTTATTTATGTGTTTATTTATTTATTTGTTTATTTATTTATTGTATTAGTTATTTAGTTCTTTATTCAGACTGGGCGGGCAGACCTCACTGAATACAGTAACCTGAAATATCTATTGCGCTATCCCAGTACTTTATGGATGAATGGAATAAATGTCTTATATACAGTGTTATGTAAGTTCTAGGTCGTCTTTCGAGTCCGACATAGGTCCCGTTACCCTTACTGCCATATTTGGGTTGGTCCTGTGACCGCGAGGGGAGGAGGACTACAGCCCTTTCCTTAGTCAATTCTGCCCTTTTTTTATTGCTCACGCTCAGAATCATGAGATAATACCCTGATGGGCATCCCACTAGATACCGGCAACCACATATTTTCAACACCTGTGGCCTACAGTTATCTAGACTGGTTGACCGAATTGTCATGGGTTTTAACTCCAAGAAGAGCACTTTGGCTGTATTCCTTGACGTTAAGAAAGCTTTCGATTCGACTTGGATATATGTATTACTTTTCAAATTAATTAAATTTAACATTTCGGCTTCATTTGCTAAACTTGTTGCCAAATACCTCACTAACCGACAACTTTATTTGTCGCTTAGTGGGTATAAATCAGACTGAAAGCCCCTAAAGGCGGGAGTCCCTCAGGGTGCAGAACTTTCACCTATCCTTTACACAATATATGTAGCAGATTTTCCTTGTTTTTCCTACATTCATACTGCTACATTTGCAGATGACACCAGCATATTCTACCAATCCTCCTTCCGAGTCTTACCCTACCGTGTTCATATCCTACAAAATGCCCTAAATTCCATGCACACCTGGTTTCGTCTGTGGAATATCAAACTTAATGCGAACAAAGCCCAAGCGATTTTGTTCACAAAAACCCACAGACGGCCTTCTGTCAGACTGACCCTAGGGACTCAACTTCTCCGCCTTGGGACTTCTGTCAAGTATCTTGGGGTCCATCTGGACTTCAAGCTTACGTTCCAAATTCATGTTGGGCAAATCTCTCAAAAAGCTCATGATATAGGAGTAATAGCAATATTATATCCATTTTTGAAGTCAGCCACGCTGTCATTGCCGATCAAGCTTAATTTGTATCGTGCTGTTATCCGCAGCATGTTGCTGTATGGTTGTGAAGCCTGGAGCATCCTCGCTGGTAGTCACAAAAAGAATGTCCAAGTCATTCAAAATAAATGTCTAAAAATTATCTTTTCGGCACCATTATACACGAGGACCACAGAGCTTCACGACCTAGCACAGATGCCCTATATTGGTGACACAATTGATCAACAAGTAAACAACATGTATGATCTCATTGAAAATCATACAAACCCAATTGTGCGCAATATAGGGCATATGCTTTAGCGACGTATTGTTCACCGTAATATATTCATCAGACATCCCAATTAGAGATGGTCTAAGCATCTAGGGTGTGCACGAACCAAATCAGTGTGGCTCGTTCTGCGTCGTCGTCTTTCGGACTCTCTGCTTGTCGGCGGCGCGGATTACGACGCCCTTCTCTGGGGAGACCACACCTATAACTTACCTTAATTCATGTCATCAGGGCTAAAACACCTATGTCGCTAAATATGTGAGGACTAAGACACTTAGCCCAAAAACGATAACCACCAGTGATTTTGCTGCCAATAAGCCACAACTGATTCTAGTATGCAGCACAGTGAGCAATGTGGGACATTGCCAACCCTTAGTTAGTTTAGCTGCCAAACATGAGTTGAGGTGAAGGGTGATACCAAATGAGTGGATGAGAAATAAAATGACATGAAGGGGGAAGGGGGGATGGAGAGTGTTTATGGGACGAAATTCCTCAAACGGGAGAACTCCGAGAAAATAACGAAAAATCTTGGTATTGGTGGTTACCAATACCCTCTGGAACCGCCAACATTTGAATCTGGGATCTCAGTCGGTGCAGTCGCGCCTATACCGAAACTACCATGTAGCCATACTTGTATTACTTTTATTCCCATTTCATTTTGAAATAATCCACAGTCTCGCTTCCCACTGCAGACCATTGAAGACCCTTTGGGTAGTAGATTGTTAAGGGCCCCATTTTGTTTTGTAGACAATCAGCACTTGGTGTCAGCCCTGCGTGACAACTACCTTTACCCCTGGAACAAGAGTCTGGTAGTCATTTCCGTTAGAGGCTGAGTCGACCCAGGGTCATTGTGACAGCAAAAGGTTTCGGTCAGTTTAAAATCCTGTTTCATTTTGAAATAATCCGCAGTTTCGCCTCGGCCATAAACAGTTCACCTTATCAGAAAAACTTCACTTTCTTTGTTCATTGATCCATTTCGAGAATTGTCCTAATCATTGAGGGGTTTCTCCAAACAATCTTAATAATTAACATGAGTTTTAAAAATACATAAATGACTACGGACTTACAGACTATCAGTTTGTAATACACCTTCACAAATTTGCCTTAATAAAAGTTCTCCATAGTTCTCTGTCCTCTGTGTTTTCATCCGTTACACCAAATTTCCTCATTGAATTCTGAATAGTATTCTTCCGGGTTGTTCTTGGTCTTCCTTTTCTGCTCCTTTTTTCAGTTTTCCATCCTGCATTCTTCTTACCACATTAGCCTTCTCTGTTCAATCTTATCCATTATACTTCTTTCTGCATTCATCCATTTTCTAATTTCTGTATTTATAATTCTTTCCAGTCGAGATTTTCTGGCTGATCTTTTCCAAAAATCCATTTCAACTGCAGTTATTCTGTTGACATGTTGTATCATTGTCCAAACTTCCGATCTATATACTTTCTAGTACGATCTTATAAATTAGTTGTTTTTTTTTCTGTTATAGAGTTTAACATCCCTATGATTTTTCTTCCATCACTAATTCTTTTAAACATACAAAGATTAATAAAAAAGCCGCGGTGGACTAGTGGTTATGCTCCTTGCCTTTGGTCCCGAGGTTCACTGGTTCAAACCCGGCCGGGGTCGATGGATTTTTTAGGATGGAAAAATCCAAGGAGCAAGTCCTCCGGGAGGGACTTTAAGCCGGGGGTCCCGAGTCTGAAGACTTTCAGGGCTCGTAAAATATCCTTAAGCCTGAATGAAAGGCCTCTAAGCAAAATTTACCGAATTTTCCCGTCCTAGTACTACCTTGGTTTCCTAGATGTCAGTATGAAGCGGAACGCTGACCACGGACCACTCAAAGGACATCTATACGAAAACAAGTGTAACTAAATTAGTATGGTTCAAATTCATCCCTATAGGGGGAGAGCGCCTAAATCTCTGTTAAGGGAAACATGGGCTTACAAGACAAGACAATGACTAATCCTTTTTGTTAAAAAAAGACTTTCATTTGTTGTGATTTAAATAACTTATGTGATAGTAGTTCGACTATACCTGTAATCATTAACACTGTTTCCCAACTTGGTTTGGTAGAAGTTGGAATATCGAACCAGTCGCTGATGCGTGATTCCTCTGGATTGTATAGAATGACTCGCACGTGAATGTGTGTTTATATCCTCACAATACGTTTTCCCTCTCAAATTGGAAATGTACGTTCTTGAGAGCAGATAGAGAGAGAGAAATGAGTCCAATAATGGACATACCGGAGCCAAGTTGGACTCTATTGTCAACTTCCTAGTAACAGGCATGGAGGGACACAGCACAATGAATGCAGTTTATTGCAGATTCCTCTCAATTTTTGAGATCTACACAGAGGCAGAGTAAGACAGAGAGGGAATTCCAATCCCTCTGGAACTGTGATTATATTGGAGATAGTATACTACTTGCAGTTAAGTCTGATAGACATTCCCGCACTTATTGGGCAGTGACCTAAATTGTCGTGTAAAATCTTGTACAGAAACTTCAATTTATTTTACTTGCTTTTTTATTGTAGGTTCGTTTCTAAATTTACTTGGCTCTCAACCTTCTTCTGGCTTCCATGCAGCCATCCTTCACACAGAATCACGGCCGCTTTCATTCAAGTATATAGTGCTGAATTTAGTGAAAAAAAGTAAAGTGATCCCACAACAGGCCTCAGGAGGCCTTTGGGGTAGTAGGAGGTTAAGGCTCCCACTTTCTTGTACAGAAACTTCAATTTATTTTACTTGCTTTTTTATTGTAGGTTCGTTTCTAAATTTACTTGGCTCTCAACCTTCTTCTGGCTTCCATGCAGCCATCCTTCACACAGAATCACGGCCGCTTTCATTCAAGTATATAGTGCTGAATTTAGTGAAAAAAAGTAAAGTGATCCCACAACAGGCCTCAGGAGGCCTTTGGGGTAGTAGGAGGTTAAGGCTCCCACTTTCTTGTACAGAACTTCATTTATTTTACTTGCTTTTTTATTGTAGGTTCGTTTCTAAATTTACTTGGCTCTCAACCTTCTTCTGGCTTCCATGCAGCCATCCTTCACACAGAATCACGGCCGCTTTCATTCAAGTATATAGTGCTGAATTTAGTGAAAAAAGTAAAGTGATCCCACAACAGGCCTCAGGAGGCCTTTGGGGTAGTAGGAGGTTAAGGCTCCCACTTTCTTGTACAGAAACTTCAATTTATTTTACTTGCTTTTTTATTGTAGGT
Source organism: Diploptera punctata (assembly GCA_030220185.1). Lineage (NCBI taxonomy): Eukaryota > Metazoa > Arthropoda > Insecta > Blattodea > Blaberidae > Diploptera > Diploptera punctata. Next base: position 537,206 of record JASPKZ010007565.1, read on the forward strand.
TCGTTTCTAAATTTACTTGGCTCTCAACCTTCTTCTGGCTTCCATGCAGCCATCCTTCACACAGAATCACGGCCGCTTTCATTCAAGTATATAGTGCTGAATTTAGTGAAAAAAAGTAAAGTGATCCCACAACAGGCCTCAGGAGGCCTTTGGGGTAGTAGGAGGTTAAGGCTCCCACTTTCTTGTACAGAAACTTCAATTTATTTTACTTGCTTTTTTATTGTAGGTTCGTTTCTAAATTTACTTGGCTCTCAACCTTCTTCTGGCTTCCATGCAGCCATCCTTCACACAGAATCACGGCCGCTTTCATTCAAGTATATAGTGCTGAATTTAGTGAAAAAAAGTAAAGTGATCCCACAACAGGCCTCAGGAGGCCTTTGGGGTAGTAGGAGGTTAAGGCTCCCACTTTCTTGTACAGAAACTTCAATTTATTTTACTTGCTTTTTTATTGTAGGTTCGTTTCTAAATTTACTTGGCTCTCAACCTTCTTCTGGCTTCCATGCAGCCATCCTTCACACAGAATCACGGCCGCTTTCATTCAAGTATATAGTGCTGAATTTAGTGAAAAAAAGTAAAGTGATCCCACAACAGGCCTCAGGAGGCCTTTGGGGTAGTAGGAGGTTAAGGCTCCCACTTTCTTGTACAGAAACTTCAATTTATTTTACTTGCTTTTTTATTGTAGGTTCGTTTCTAAATTTACTTGGCTCTCAACCTTCTTCTGGCTTCCATGCAGATCCTTCACACAGAATCACGGCCGCTTTCATTCAAGTATATAGTGCTGAATTTAGTGAAAAAAAGTAAAGTGATCCCACAACAGGCCTCAGGAGGCCTTTGGGGAGTAGGAGGTTTAAGGCTCCCACTTTCTTGTACAGAAACTTCAATTTTTTTACTTGCTTTTTTATTGTAGGTTGTTTCTAAATTTACTTGGCTCTCAACCTTCTTCTGGCTTCCATGCAGCTATCCTTCACACAGAATCACGGCCGCTTTCATTCAAGTATATAGTGCTGAATTTAGTGAAAAAAAGTAAAGTGATCCCACAACAGGCCTCAGGAGGCCTTTGGGGTAGTAGGAGGTTAAGGCTCCCACTTTCTTGTACAGAAACTTCAATTTATTTTACTTGCTTTTTTATTGTAGGTTCGTTTCTAAATTTACTTGGCTCTCAACCTTCTTCTGGCTTCCATGCAGCCATCCTTCACACAGAATCATGGCCGCTTTCATTCAAGCATATAGTGCTGAATTTAGTGCCTATCATATAATGTTTTTCAGGAATATGATCGGATTTCCAAAGAAAAAATGATGTGATTTCAACTTTTTATCTACTACTAGGGAATGTCCGGCGTGCGCTGCTACGCCTAAATAAATTAACTGTGTTCTTCTGTTTTTTTTTATTTCAATAAGTTAAAAGAAAATTACGAGTTAATTAAAATATATGGTATACATTGCGACGAACTTAATATGGCTGTTGCTAGAATCAATTTTTAATTTCGGATTTCAGGTAACTCCTCAATTCTAATAATCAGATTTCGCCGATTTTTTAACAATATCTACTTCGGGGTATTTTAATAGCATATACTGAGGTTCGTTGTGAAAAATCGAAAATTGTAACCGCTAGAGGGATTTTAGTTGAACTCTTACACCTATTGTTTTAGAGGATAATAGATAACAACTGAACACTCGCCGAACCTGAAAACCCGTATGTACAAATTTTCATAAATATCCGTTGCGTGGATCAGAAGTCTATAAATCACGAACATACATTCGATTTTATACTCTTAGAATATATATCAAGTAGAGCGATTTGTTTAGACTTACGTATTACAACTAGCAATGTTAAACTTTTCTGAAGAAAAGGAGATAGAAATATTTCCGGGCACTCGACGAGTATTGCAAGTTTGTTACAAAATAATGTTAGAGTTATGGTGTGGTTTTGATCTGTATATCAATATAAGGTACATCCTTTGGAAGTATTGATGGCGCCCAGATAAATTTTTAAGTCCTAGAACGAAGTCATTGCGCATTATCAGAGATCAGCTTCTTGGTTCTTAAGCGCACAACTATTTGAGAAACTAAAATCCGTCCTATTTCGTTGTGTGTCGTACAAAGGAAAACAATTTCGCGTAAATAAGTAGTTAAGTAGTGCGATAAATGCTGAAAATAAAATAAGGCAAAACAAATAAAACAAAACATACAATATGAATATTAATAATAAGGATGGAGAGAGAGAGAGAGAGAGATAGAAGAGAGAGAAAGAAAAGAAAGAAAGAAAGGAAAGAAAGAAAGAAAGAAAGGAAAGAAAGAAAGGAAAGAAAAGAAAGAAAGAAAGAAAGAAAGAAAGAAAGGAAAGAAAGGAAAGAAGAAAGAAAGAAAGAAAGAAAGAAAGAAAGAAAGAAAGAAAGAAAGAAAGAAAGAAAGAAAGAAGAAAGAAAGAAAGAAAGAAAGAAAGAAAGAAAGAAAGAAAGAAAGAAAGAAAGAAAGAAAGAAAGAAAGAAAGAAAGAAAGAAAGAAAGAAAGAAAGAAAGAAAGAACGAAAGAAAGAAAGAAAGAAAGAAAGAGAAAGAAAGAAAGAAAGAAAAAGAAAGAAAGAAAGAAAGAAAGAAAGAAAGAAAGAAAGAAAGAAAGAAAGAAAGAAAGAAAGAAAGAAAGAAAGAAAGAAAGAAAGAAAGAAAGAAAGAAAGAAAGAAAGAAAGAAAGAAAGAAAGAAAGAAAGAAAGAAGAGATGATGATGATGATGATGATGATGATGATGATGATGATGATGATGATGATGATGATGATGATGATGATGATGATGATGATGATGATGATGATGATGATGATGATGATGATGACAGCGGGATCGAACACGCAACCTCATGCATGGGAAACAGACATTGTTCCACTAGATCACAACCGCCTCTGCTTGAAACAGTTCGCATGAAGCGTTGCAGTAATCCAGGACTGACTTGTATATTGAAATTATATATTAACTTAGTTCAAATTAATCAAGGCGTTTTGCATTAGTTGTGGAAATAAACAATCTTGTTTATTTCTTGTGTTTTGTAAACGAAGTAATGAGATGTTACAATCGTTATTTATTTTCTGTATATATGGCATGTTTTCTTTAATTTATTTCCCTATATGTCAAATTTATTTATTTGTTTCATGAAGCCTGGTAGCGTGTAGGCATTATGAAAATTAACGACTTTATTTAAAAAATATCTTCCTGACCAAGATCGAACCTGGGCCCGTATCGTCGCAAAAGAGCATTCTACGATGCTCCACTGAAGCGTACGATACGAAGAAAGACTTCCGCCGCCCGATTTAAACTAAAAGCAGACAGCGCACATATCAACTTACTGTGAATCGCTCTTCAAAACTCAACTTTCCATCGTCAAGAATTGCGCCATCAATTTTTCAAAGGTTGAATAATGTGGCTCCACATAATAGCGAGCAAAAGATAAATTATTAGTATATGAAGATAGAAGATTTAAACATGTTCAACCTTAACGACAAATAGTACAGTACCAGAACTCCTATTATTAACATGTCTTAATAATGGAAGATCGCCAATTCACTAAAAAGATTTTACATTACAAGCCTATAGATGAGAGATTAAGAGAACGCCCAACGAAGAGATGGCTAGACCAATTTGATGTAGGCCCAATTTGAGGTTGAAACAGGGCTAAACTATGCTGTTGATGATGATAAAGTATTGTAGTATATTTCTTTAATATGTCTGCGCCGCACGATCCTACCAACCTTTTTTTTTTAAACATTGAGTTTGAGAGTTTTGAGTGACTATATCGACATTCCTTTGCCCGGGCCCATAGAAGGCAAAGATTAATCCACCTTTCCTTTGTAAATTACTTAGCATATAGTACTGAATGCTAAACAGTATTATAATCGTGGAAGCTGGAAGGAACAACGGGATTAATTTGGCTTGAGAAAGCTTTAGAATATATACGAAACATGACTAGCTACACAATTAGTAAACATACGTTAACTAAAAAAAAGTAACTTTTACTGAGAATCATGAGTCAGATAATTGAAATACAAATAATATAACAAAAAATTTATCTTCTTGACCATTGAAAGAAAATATATGAATGAAATAATATAAATTAACAAACTCGGTCATCAATAATTCAAAAAAGTCAAAATAATAATATTCATACCATACATACATATACACAATCCAGTCGAGCCAAGGGCTAGGGTTCACAGTCCTGGTTGCCCTACCCTGGCTTGTGGGACTGAAGAAACCAAACAGCTCCCTCGAGTCACAGTCGACCTGACCACGACGATCCCAAAGTTGATGATGACCCTGATACTAACTTGCACAGCTTATTTGAGGCTTTTGATAACAAGGGGAAGATGCGCGGTCACACGCAGCGCATAAAGAAGGAAGGGGGAGGTACATAGGAGAGAGGACAACGAAGACAGGAATTTGGCACTGTTCTATAACATCACTGTAGAGGGAAGACACGATAACGTAGTTGTTACGTAGTTTTCACGTACCGAAAAAGTGATTTCGGTACATGTCGTTGGCCAAAAAATGTACATACATATTTTACAAACAGCAAGGATTAATGTTTTCAGATAACTGTTACGAAAATGTCCATGCAATTGTTTCAGTGTGCCCTTTATATAGTAAGGCCTACTCGATCAAAATGATACTGAAGTCAATTTTAGCTCGTAGATTGATGTATCTGTAGGCCTATATTGCGCTCATGAATAACGGTTTGACCGAAATAATACAGCTTGTGGCTTTTTCTTACGCTCATCTGTACCCAAACTTTTTTTAATAAGCATTAATTCGCATTCTTAATTAGTTGTAAGAATTATCTTCGTATTGTTATACTTATGGTATTAGAAGATTTCGAGCTTTAGAGCCGTGATCCATAACTGGTGTTTATCCCGGCTGTGAAAGCCTGCCTTCTGTTAATATAGTTTCACTCGACTTGTGGCCGATAGCGGGAAAAGTGACTGCGGCAGTGAGTGATCAACTCGTGTGCCCACGCTAGTGGCCACAAGTCGAGAGAAACTCACTGCATTTCTAATATAATAATATATTATCCGGTAGATAAGTTAAATATTTATGATTTTATTTAAGCAAAGCATAATCATGTTTCTTTTATTTCCATATATTGTTTTACTTAATATTGTTGTGATATTAATGGTAGTTTCATTTAGTGGGACATTACAAAATAATGTAAAAATTGCCAAGCATAAATGGACTTCATATTAAATGAAGAAACTATTTTCTGAAACACGTTCATATGAATCAAGTTTTTAACTTTGCGAACGAATTTATTAAACCAAGTTAATTAATGTTTGATTAATTAATTATCTATAAATTATAGTGTGATCCCTCTACAGGCCTCGGGAGGCCCTTGAGGTAGTACGAGGTTAAGGCTCCCACTTTTTCTAGACAATCGGCACTTGATGTCAGCCGGGTTGTCAGCCCTGCATGACGGCCGCCTTTACCCCCAGAACAAGCATCTGGTACTCATTTCCGTTAGAGGCTGAGTCGACCCCAGGGTCATAGTGCCGCTGGAAGGTTTGGATCAGTTTAAAAATCTTGACCCCACCCGGACTCGAACCCTCAACCTTCCGGCTTGTAGCGCAGCGTCTTAACCACTACGCTACGGCGTGTCCCCTCTACTAAGATGTTTTTTTCTTATCGCAATATATATATATCCATCCATCCATCCATCCATCCATCCATAGTAATTCTGCCGAAGGCATTTTTACTAGGGAATTGTAGGTGTGGTAGCTTCCCGTTGCTTTCCACACCGTGAAGGATGACGATGATGATGATAATGATAAGGATGATGATGGTGATGGCCATATGATTTCGGGGACCGTTTTGGCCTTAAAGTTTTCCTGACATTTGTCTTACAGGTGAGGAAAAACCCCGATAAAAACCTCACCCAGAAAAACTGCCCCGACCGGGGATCGAACCCGGGCCCGCTGTGTGACAAGGCAGCACGCTGTATATATATATATATATATATATATATATATATATATATTATACTTACCAGAATGGACATTAATTTTACCGAAACACTTTCAGATATTTTTCATAGAGCGGTTTAATGTAGAATACAAGAAAAAGTAATGAGGCCTATTCAAACCAAAAGTGCCATACAAATATTTTACTTGTCCCAAGAATCTATACTTAGTAATAATCTTAATGTTAAATGGTTGGGATTCTGTATTCAGGATGTGGTAAAAGGAAACATTCTGAAATGGAAACAGTATTAAATAGATTTATCAGTGAGAAAATTAATTTCCAGTCAAGAGAGAAAATTCAGTCGTGTTGAATGCTATTCACTTAAACACAAACTCGGAGATATAATCATCATTAGCATCATTATCAATATCAAGGGCTAAACGTAGTCGCTATGTGTAACCCATCTTATAATAGTTACATAATTTATCTAAATGTCAACCTATATTTTTCTTTCCTCTTGGTTTGTCCATCTTTGCGATTCGAGTGTTTGGCAGTGGAAGGATATGGTTTTTCCAATTTATTGTATCATTTATTATTTATTTTGTGGCCTAATAATGTGCATCCAGCTTAGAAGCTGGATTAACACCTCAATATCAGAACTGACATCAACCGCAATGGCTACTACATTCGTCAGCCAATATAGAAAATAGTGCTTCATAAAATATTATTTTATTGGTTTGTTCGTGGATGGTCCGCATTTTTTGTTTTCGTATTTTCATCATTGTTGTTCTTAAGCTTCATTTTAAAACCAAAAATATATCGAAATTCTCATTCCATGTTTTGCACCGTATCCAAATTCATATTTCCTGTACGAATATTTTGAAAGAACACAAACCCGGAAAGATAGTCATAATTATCATCATCGACATCAAGGGCTAAACGTATTCGCTAGATGTAATCCATCTTAAACAGTTTAAATCATTTATTTAAATGTTAACCTGTATTTTTCTTACCTCTTGATTTGTCCACCTCTGCGATTCCATGGTCTGATAGAGGAAGGGTATGGTTTCTCAAATGGACGATGTTATGCATCAACCAGCTAAGCGCCTTTCTTTTAATTTGCTGTTTTGATGTCATCTGTTGTACTGGTTCATATGCACACTTTTAGCGCCAAATATTTAAATATAGCATAATTAAAGAAAAATGTAAACGCCATCAGTTCTATCAGAGATTATATGTTTTGCAACAAACAACTATGAAACCAGATCTTCAACAATGCTACTATAAATTTTGCATCATGCAGCTAAGCGCCAAATGTTTCCGCACTTAGATTGTTGATGCATAACTGTTAAACAAGGAAATTAACTTCCAATATCCAGTATTGTTAGTTTCGCGCTACAATGAATAGTCAAGATTGGCCGGTTGATGCATAGCGCCGTCCTATTTATTATATCACTTATTATTATCTTTAAGAGCTAATAATGTGAATCCAGCTTGGAAGCGAACAAATTTCAGTACTAATACAATAACTAACTCACTGGCACTATCGAACACGTAGGTTCATGGCCGCGCGGACATAAGCTCCCCATACATCCATATCCTGAGCCAATGTTTTCAAAATCATTCCCTGTATGACCTACTTCCCTCAATTCATAGTTACTGTTTTTCTCCCACCTCATCCTTGGTCTACCAACTGGGTTTTCCTACAAGAAGCTTTCATGCACGTCTTTCATTCCCCATTCGTGCCACATGTCCTGCCCATCGTAGTCTACGAGACTTAACTGTTCTTATTATATCTGGCTTCCTATAAAAACCATGTTGTTCACTGTTATGTAGTCTTCTCCATTCACCTGTCTGTTCATATATATTTTCCTAAGAACTTTATTATCAAATACTAATACAATTCGTGATAAAATTCCGTTGAGATATTAGTCACAATATAAAATCAGGATCTGTAAGATCCTGTCATCCTCAGTTTGATTAAAACTGATTTTATAATTTTATATAGTGAAAAGAAATCATTTCAGATGCATTAGTTCGTTCAACTATGTAATAGACGTGGCAAATGTACTCTGAGAAATGTGTACTGTTATTAATTTTGAAACACTCTGTATATAAAACAAAAAGTAATTTTCTTTGCTACAGCACATCCACAACTGACAAAATCTGATACCAGCTGGCGGTTAGTAAATAAATCACATTTCCCTAATTGGCTTTAATATTAAATTCAAATTCCCCATGTGTTCGGGAAGATTAATCAAGTGATTGTTGATTTTAGCCAGTCGTGCCAACCATACAAACCCACACCACTCTTCTACATTTAAATTACTTTGCGTATAAAAACAAGTACGTTCTCATTTCTGTCTGTGTTTATTACGAACGAACGCTATCTGTTGGAAGAGATATGAACTCGAATTAAGTGTCCATTTTTCATTAAGTACAGTGATTTATAGCTTACGAATTCGATACCTTAATTAAATGGGTTTTTGTATTGAAATAACTGAAATGTGTTTGTGGTACAGCACTACATTTTCAGAATTAATATGATACCGGGTTCAATCTCCGATGATGGTAATTAAAAGAAATTACAATTCCCAGACTAAATTTCCAATTGTTATTTACTTTATACCACTCTAGCTGTAATAAGCTATTATTGTTATTAATATTATTATTTTATGCTATTTTGAAAATTCTGAACTAAAAGTTTGGAACAGATGGAATGTCGTTAATTCATTCATGCGCGTTTTGTATGGTTTATTCAATTTTTTTTCAGGATTGTTTCTGTTATATACACAGGAATCCTCAACCAAAAATGTACATTTTTTTCTTTCACACTTCCCGATCTTGCGTGACCGCTTCTGTACTACTTCTCTTCATGTTGTCTTGAATTCCTTTTATCCACGTTGGCTTTGGTCTTCAACGTTTCCCTTTTCCAGGAGGTATCCATTTCAGTACTTGTTTCTGTGTCTCTTCTTCTCATTATTTGTCCATACCATCTTAGTTGGATATCTTTAATCTCTTGTACAATATCCTTTTCTACATTCATAATTTCTCTTTTGTGTTTTTTTTTTATTTTGTTTAATTTTTATTTTCTTGCCGATCTTCTTAAAAAGTCAATTTCTGTGACTAAATATATATATTTTTTTTTTTGCCGAATCAAAGAATCTTATTGTTAAGACCACAACATTCCAGCAACAAGAATGTTCGTAAACATATCTGGATGTCTTCAGATACTGAAATGCGAAACCAGATAGATAATATATTAGTAGATACACGGTGGCACAATAGCATCATCGACGTTAGATAAGTTAGGGAGCAGACTCCAGTTCGGATCAACATCTGGTCTGGGTAAAAGTGAGAGAACGGTTAATGATTATGAGAGGAACAAACGCTAAAGATGATTCTTAAAAATTTGAATTAAAAATCTTGAAAAAATCATCATCATCAACAATAAGGATTAAGCCCAATGACCTGTTCCGATCTCATTATAGGTCGAATTGGTCCTTCCATCTCTTCAATGGTCTTCCCAATATTCTTCTCCCTTTTGTTTTATAATTATACATTCTTCTGGGTATGCGCTGTTCATTCATTCGTAATACGTGCTGAAGATAAGCATTTTGATAATATTTTATTCTTTCACAGAGATTAAATATATTAAGTTATGTTCTTATATCTTCGTTTTTCTTTTTATCGGTCCTTTGGTATCCTGCTATTACTCTCAACATCTTCATTTCAGCAGCCTCTATTTGTTTACTATCTTTGGTATCCTGCTATTGCTCTCAACATCTTCATTTCAGCGGCCTCTATTTGTTTACTATATTTGGTATCCTGCTGTTGCTCTCAACATCTTCATTTCAGCAGCCTCTATTTGTTTACTATCTGCCTTTTAAAAAAATCAAGATCATATTCTCAGTATGGATGTGTGTGTGAATGGTGTGTCTCGTCTTAATGTTGTGTTGTCTCGGAGGAGGTCTTAACATTGAGGTGATCACTTATTTGGGGAAGCCATTCTGTCCTTGTGTGGTCAAGAAAATATGTATGTGATCCATAGTTAAAATCCCTCTCCCGACAGGTCGTGTATGGCCTGTATGGCGTGTGGCACGTAAAAGTACCTATAAGACGAGAGTTAAACTGCGTTAATGGAATTGACTTTTTTGTTAAATTAGAGAAAGTCAGTATTAAACAAATGTACCTTATAAGACACACTTCCAATTTAATTCTTTATGAAATTGTGGGGGATACATTGCGACGAATCAAACATATTTCCAATAAATTAGTTTTGTTTTTATATTATTTACAATTAGAATTTTAATTGGGTGAGATGGGCTATGTCTAGTGTTGTATTGTCTAGTAATTTATTATCAAAATGTAAAGTCTTATAATGCTGGAATTTGGTGCAAATTTTGAATATGATTTAAAGAAAATTATTGCTCTTTCTACTTTAAGACGGTTGGGTTTACAGAAAAGGTTAAACAACTATTTTAAAATATAGTTCATAATTTTAAAAAATTAAGTAAAAGTTTAATAATACGTATTTTATCTCTAGGATTTGGTGGATTAGCTTTATTTTTTTCATTTATTAACTCATGCTTTATTCAAGGCATTATTATTTATATGTGCAGGAATTTATTTAATCAACTTCTTAAATTTGATATTAATCTATTCTATATTGTTTTGTTTATTTTGTCTCCCTTGTATTAGGCTACTTTTTTATATTTTTATGTGTCAGAATGTCAACACAATAACAACAGAATAACTTCAGTTGAAATGGATTTTTGGAGAAGAGCTTCCAGAAAATCTCGACTGGGAAAAATTAGAAATACAGACATTAGAAAATGGATGAATGCAAAAAGAAATATAATGGATGAGATTGAACACATAAGGCTAAAATGGTATGGACACGTAAGAGAAGAATGCGGGATGGAAGTCTACCAAAGGCCGTCTATGCATGTGAAATTGAAAGAAGGAACAGAAAAGGAAGACCAAGAACAACATGGAAGAATAAAATTCAATGAGGAAATTTAATGTAACAGATGAAGACACAAAGGACAGAGAACGGTGGAGACATTTATTTAAGGGAAATCTGTGAATGTTTGTTGCAAACCGATAGATATTTATTTTCTTTAAATTCACGTTAAATACTAAGATTGGTTGGAGAAACCCCTCAATGATGAGGAAACTTCTCGAAATGAATGAATGAGCCAGAATTTATTTTATATATTGAAACTGCCTTCTAAATTTAAATTATTTTACCCCTCTCTCTTTAACTAACACTTTTTAATGAGTGCATTCTACACATATTACTTCTGTAACTGAACTGTACCTGAACACGAGCATGTACACATTCGGGTGATAATACTGTGTACAAAAGTTATTTTTGAATACAATTTATTCTTATTTCTCTTAATCTTGACGAATTTTTGAGAATACCCTCCTAGTTTTACTTTAATGTCGTATACTGAGTTTCGTTGCGAAGTATCAAAAATTACCACTGTTAGAGCGATTAAATCTTCGCTTCAGATGAACTCCTACACCTAATGATACGATTTTGCTGGCTAATGAACTCGATCTTACCCTATAATTGATTGGTATAGGCCTATGCCACGTTTTGTTCTCATAAAATAAAATTTGTGGCCGCTCGAGCATTAAAATACAAACTAGGCCTGTATTTGTTTATTTGTTTATTAGTTTTAATGCCTTTATTATTATCCATCTTATTTATTTATGTCTTTATTTATTATTAGTTATTTATTTATATTTGATCTTGCATAGTTTACTAGATAGGGTCGGTGAAGATCTGTAAAAAGTTATCAAAATATTTTCATGAGAACAAGTCAATCTCTTCATTGCTTCGGAATTCGCTAATAAAAATTTTAAATTCCACGTTTTGATATACCCCCTCTACGTTATGGAAATGCCAATAGAATGAAATAGAAATAAATTGTTTTCCATTTACTAATTAAATTATGTACAAAATGTACCTGCTTAACCATTTACGTATAACGAGACATAACGTCTGTTTGTGTTACAAAGTAAATATGGTATGTTTCCTGAAGTCCTTGTTAAATAAATTCAAATTAACCGCATTATTTACACTACAATCGAGATGACTTCATTGCGTATCAATTATTCAGAAACACAATAAATCTGTCATTTTACTGGTGCAATTTTCGTCCATACAACGATAGAAAATGTGTTTAACCTGCAGAAAAAAATTACTTGAACTAAGGAAACTCCTATCAAGTCGTATTTTTTGTCTCATTTTCCTGGTTTACAAATATATATATTATTTTAAAGTGTCGGACCGCAGTGAAGACAAGCCGTGATGCATAACCATAAGTTATTACCTATTTGGATACTGTTGTATAATTTTAACCAATTTAAACATACCTATTCAGTTTTCTATTAACTAACTCACTAGCACTATCGAACCCGCAGATTCATGGCCGCTCGGACTTAAGCTCTCCATACATCCCTATCCTGAGATGTTTTCCAATTAACCCCAGTAAAATATACTTCTCCCAAATCATGATTAATATCATCTTTCCACCTCGTTCGTGGTATTCATACTGGGTGCTTTCCCTCTGGTTTTCCTACAGTTTCCATGTCCCTCTTCCATTCCCTATCCGTGTCAAATGTCCTGCCTATCGCAGTCTATGAGACTTGACTCTTCTTGGTATATCTAGTTACTCATAAAGAACATTTAGCTCACTGTTAAATAGTCTTCCCTATTCGTCTGTAAGTTCATCTCTCTTTGCTTCAAAAATGTTCTTAAGTACTTTTTTCTCAAATACTCGTAATGCAGTTGAGTATATACGAGTAATAATTCCTCGTATTTTCTCCCCCTTAAAGTAAGAGTCCGTGTTTCGCATCCCTAGAATACACCGTGTCCCATTCAAACCTCCCACATTTTAATTAGTCATAACTCTCAAAGTATGTGGAATTATGAAATGAAGTTGGTATTAAAGGAAAGAGAAACTCAAAAAATTCTTGTTTTCATCATTGGAGTTAATTCATCTGTCGCATGTTCGACAATAATGACATAAAACAAAATGGCGAATCCTCAGCAACGAGCACAAACTGTTTTCTGGTATGCAGAGACGAAGTAATTACAGTGCAAAGAAATTATCGGAGATAATTTTGAGGAAATCCACCTGATGGAAAGACTATTGAGAAGTTTCTGGCGACTGGAAGCGTTAAAAAAGAATCATGAGGTGCTCGTACGCGTGTTTCAGAAGAAAAGATTGAAGAAATGGTGCACATATAGAAGTGTTTTAGTGAAAATTCTTTGAATTTCTCTTTCGTTTAATACCGGCTCATTTCATAATTCCGCAAACTTTGTTAGTTATGATTAATTAAAATATGGGAGGTTTGAATGGGACATTCTGTATAACTGGGAGAATAAGAGTTATATATTCTCAGTTTTAGTGTTTTTTGTGTGAACTTGGTTTATTAAAGTAGGGCCTATTAAATATTAAACTAATGGAATTATTCATTCAAGATACATTGTCAATTTAAGGTTAATTAAATTTTGAGGTAAATATTCTGACTAATCAAACATGGCGGTGCTATATTTAAATTCTGTAACTGACCTAATCTTTGAATCATCAGTTTCGAAAATATTATTATTTGCACTTATATGTATGTTTTAATTAAACCTATTTTTATACCCCTCCTCTAATTTCCTTATCGTATTTCGCGTTTATAAAGTTTATATAAAGTTTGTCATATAAGGTTAATTGATTTATAAAACATAGAATGAACTGGAATGTACCCGGCAGACACAGATTTTGAAATTAGGCAGTAATGGAAGTTTCCTTCCTTTGATGGACTCAGCTACTAAGCTGGCAACAGAATGTAGGTGCTTTGTGCGAGAAGAACAATAGATGAGGTCTCGAAATTGGCTGTGCCAATGGTCGAGAATTCCGAATTTCAGTCTCTATTGTATGATGCATTCCTCATTGTTTCTGATACAACACTCGGCCTCCCAGACCAAACTGAAGACATGCTTTGTTTCAATGGCAGAAATTAATATTTGCACCAACAAATTTCCCCGGATCTGCATGTAACGTTGTTAGTCTTGTAATGAATCAAGTAGAAAGACATTTTAGCCCTTGAGGGGTGGACGGGGAATTGTAAGCTTATTTTGTGATGGTGTATCTCCACAAGTAGGATGAAGCTTAGAGGCGATGCTACTCATCGAGGGTCCAGTAAAAGCTTTTAACATGGGGTAGGATCTATTTTTAAACTTATTTTCACTAACAAAGCCACTTTTTCATGCATTGTATCTAAAATATCCTAATTTTTAATTGAATTTTCCCTAACGAAATAAATTCTGTCTTATTTTATTATAATTGAAATTAAATCGCGGGTTCAAACCCGGCCGGGGTCGATGGATTTGTTTAGGATGGAAAAATCCAAGGAGCAAGTCCTCCGGGAGGGACTTTAAGCCGTGGGTCCCGAGTCTGAAGATTTTCAAGCTCGCAAAAGATCCTTAAGCCTGAATTAAAAGGCCTCTAAGCAAAATTTACCGAATTTTCCCGTCCTAGTACTACCTTGGTTTCCTAGATGTCAGTAAGAGGCGGAACGCTGACCACGGATCACTCAAGTGACATCTATACGAAAACAAGTGTAACTAAATTAGTATGGTTCAAATTCTTCCCTGTAGGGGGAAAGCGCCTAAATCTCTGTTAAGGGAAAACATGGGCTTACAAGATACAAGAAGAAGTATTAAGTAAAGAGCTTAAATGATTTTATTAGTACTACTTATTTATTACTATTACCTATTATTAATTACCCGACTTGAATTTTTTGTTAATGTGTCCTATCAAAATGTATGCATTTAAAAATATTGGCACACGACTTATCAAGATACGATTTTTAACTTTTGATACCATAGTTGGTTAGAAAGGATACGCAGCTAAGATTTTACTCAACGATGACTCTACCAAATGAGATTAATGGAAGTGAGGCCTGGGTTCTGAAGGGTAAAGAAAAGTAAAATTCAGGCACCGAAAATGAGCTTCCTACGGGCTGTGAAAGGTTGTACAAGAGAAGAACATATTAGAAATGAGAATATTAGAGAGGAACTAAAAGTACAACCACTTCTTCAACAAATAGAAGAACACAAGAGCAATTGAATAGAGCATCAGCAAAGGATGACAGAAAATAATACCGAAGATGGCACTGATGTATAATCCTGGAGGACAGAGATCGGTAGGAAGACCAAGAAAACGCTGAGCTGAACAGATGTGAGATCGGAACAGGCAAGACCTAATCCATGAAAGAAGAAGAACATGATATATGTTTTGACGATATACCGATATGGAATGGCTCTTCTGATGAGAGACCATCAGATCATGTAGAGCTACCTCCGAAACAACACAAACATTTAAAACGCCCCAATTCCCTTATACATTCATTCTAAACAAGGTGAACATAGCATTACAGATAAACTTTAATGATTCCTGTCTTACAGTTAAAAAAACTGTCGCAACAGAGGCACTGACGTTATCTCAACAACACAGCGGCGGACTTACAATAGGCCTATAGTATTGTAATTTTATTTATTATCCATAATTATCGTTGATATAAACAAATAATGACGTGGGAGAATAACATTACCCATGATTGGAGGTAAGTAGATTATACAGGGGATGATTGGAAAACATTAGCTCAGGATGGGGATGTATGGAGAGCTTATGTCAGCGCGGTCATGAACCTATGGGTTCGATAGTGCCAGTGAGTTGGTTATAAACAAATAAATGTGGTTCCCATCTATAAACTTAGGTTTTTAGAACGGTTATTTTCATGTGCGCATGTAGATTTCATTATAGGACTAACTAACTAAATAACTCACTGACACTATCGAACCCGCAGGTTCATGGCCGCGCGGACATAAGCTCCCCGTACATCCCTATCCTGAGCTAATGTTTTCCAATCATTCCCTGTATAATCCACTTCCCTCAAATCATAGTTAATCTTATTCTCCCACCTCATTCTTGGTCTACCAACTGGAAGTTTTCCATCTGGTTTTCCTACAAGAAGCTTCCATGCTCGTCTTTCATTCCCCATTCGTGCCACATGTCCTGTCCATCGCAGTCTACGAGACTTAATTGTTCTTATTATATCTGGCTTCTTATAAAGACCATGTAGTTCACCGTTATGTAAGTCTTCTCCATTCACCTGTCTGTTCATCTCTCTTTGGTCCAAAAATTGTCCTAAGAACTTTATTCCCACACATTCGTAATCTCCTTTCCCGCATCCGTACAACGTAACTGGTAGAATAATAGTTTTATATATTTTCATTTTTATGTTTTTTGAAAGGAGTTGAGAAGTCAACAAGAGTCTCTGCAATGTATAATTACAGAGACTCTTGACTTCGGAACTCCTTTTTCATTATAGAACTAGACGAAGTAAATATTCTCATTATTTGAACACAAGTTTACAAAAAACCATGACACATAACCTTATTGCAGAGGAAGATTACAATATTTAGTAACTAACCAATTAATTCACTTGCACTTTCCAGCCCAGAAGTTCATGCCCTCGCAGACGTAAGTTCTCGTTGTATTTCCATCCTTACCTTATGTTTTTCAATCACCTGCTGTATAATATACCACCATCAAATCATAGTTAATATTATTCTTCCAATTCATTATTGACCTGTCTTTTTGGGCACTTTCCTTCTGGATTTCCTACATAAAGTTCCCATCTGCCTCTTCCATTCCTCATCCGTGCCACATGTCCTGTTCACGCAATCTACAAGGATTTTGTTGTTCTTATTGCACCTGGTTTTCACTAAAGATAATGGCGCCTACCACACACAGCGCCTCAACCAGGGAGGGAAGATTATATTATTAGTATCTTAAATAAATAAATAAATGAGGAATATGATGCTTCCTATCAGGAATTTGATGCCAATATCATCGTTATTATTATCTTCATCCTTACTTGTTTAAGTCCTGAAAGGCCACAGATCTACAAATAATTTTCCAAACTTATCTTCCTTCCTTGTTATAGTTTATGATAATGATGTAGTACTATTGGGCGATAGTGAAGAGATACTGAAGGCCAAAACGCACACACTTATTGAATAACACGAAAAAATTGGGGCTGGAAGTAAATATCAATAAAACTAAATAGGCCTATATGGTAAAAGTAAAATAAAGTAAAGTAGTCCTTCTACAGGCCTCAGGAGGCTCTTGGGGTAGCAGGAGGTTAAGGCTCCCACTTTTTTCTGGATAATCGGCACTTGATGTCAGCCGGTTGTCAGCCCTGCGTGACGGCCGCATTTACCCCAGAACAAGCGTCTGGTACTCATTTCCGTTAGAGGCTGAGTCGATCCCAGAGCCATATTGCCGCCAGAAGGTTTGAGTCAGTTTAAAAATCCTGACCCCCACCGGGACTTGAACCCTCGACCTTCCGGCTTGTAGCGCAGTGCCTTAACCACTACGCTATGGTGTGCCCCTAAATATATGGTAACACACAAAAATACATTATATGATGGAAATGGACAGCTAATGGCAAATGAGGGAAATTTTGAGTAAGTGGCTGAATTCAAATACCTAGGATCAAAAGATGCACAAAGAAATTATACATAGGCTCAATTCTGGAAATGCGTGCTATTATGCATTACAGATACTCTTGGCGTACCAACTCCTTTCAAAAAACGTTAAACTGAAAATATATAAAGCTATTATTCTACCAGTTATATTATATGATGCGCAACATGGACTCTTACTTTAAAGGAGGAAAGGAGATTGCGAGTATTTGAGAATAAAGTTCTTAGGAAAAGTTTTGGGCCAAAGAGAGATGAACAGACAGGTGAATGGAGAAGACTTCATAACAGTGAACTACGTGGACATTATAGGAAGCAGATATAATAAAAAAAGTTAAGTCTCATAGACTGCGATGGGCAGGACATTTGGCACGAATGATGAATGAAAGATTGCATGGAAGCTTCTTGTAGGAAAACCAGAGGGAAAACACCCAGTTGGTAGACCAAGAATGAGGTGAATAATATTAACTATGATGTGAGGAAAATATATTGTACAGGGAATAATTGAAAATCATTAGCTCAGAATAGGGATGTATGGAGAGCTTATGTCCGCGCGGCTATGATACTGAGGGTTCGATAGTGCCAGATAATTAGTTAGTTATGTTCTTGTTGTCCCAATGATATTTTACAATTTAATTGATACTTTAAACTGTCTTTGAAATTCTGGATCTGGACACATCATCGGTTCTATTGATGGTGATGCATTTAATATATTATTTCAATTATGGATGTATAAAACACTAATTAACAAATTAGATAAACGTGATAACGAGCGCTTAATAGAACGATAAAACCAGTATTTACTACTAATCGACTTATAACGATCTACACGACTGTATAAATATAAAACAAGAATAATTATGCCTAGGTGAGATTGATTTAGAATTGAAAGGTTCTAAACTCTTTTCAGGTAAGGAACAGAGTAGGTGTAAATAAGAAGGATGTGTCCTCGGAGCTTTTCATTGGATCTAACACATCACAACTTGTAGTGAGTTCGAAAATAAATCAAAAGCTCCGAGGTCATATGAATTTTATTTGAATCTACTCTATTATTTTATTGAAAGAAGTATAATATGGCTGCAGGACTTGTAAATAAGAAAAATTAATTTAAAAAAAGTAATTAGCGTGATTAGAATGAACAATTTTCAGTTTAAAATGTATAAACATTGATTTGCTTTTTATTGCATTGGCTTATTTATATTTTTGATTTTTAATGATATCGATTATTCAAATTTTTACAATATTTTCGTTCCAATTAATCAAAAGCTCTGTTTATTTGATATATTTTAATATACAGTATATTATTTGCGTTTTTATGCTTACATGTTTTAGTGCTGTGTACTTTTTTAAATAAAAAATTTAATTATTTGAAAAAATAGATACATCTGGTGGCTAATTAAAAATAATACTATAGCTGATTACTCTCCTAATTAGTTTAAATTCCATGGCGCGCCATGCCTAGAAGGCCATTGGCCTACCAACGGCTGCTAACCTCACATCCACACGTGTTAATAAAACATGCTGATGATAATCCAGCCAGTAAAAGGGATGGCATTATGGTCAGCATATCGGGCTCAAGCTGTTATAGCTGGTTTTATAAACCCGAAGCCTCTATTTATTGTAGCTACCCAAATTCCTCACGATCTTGGATGGGCAGCAATCCCATACTGGCTGAAATCCCATGCAAAAATTCTTCCCCATGGGGCCTTGAATCAGCGCAAGTCCCAAAGCTTCGAATCGAGGCATGTAGCCTTAAAACGCACTGCTGAAGCGCGGAAAATTGTCCTAGTTAACATGTTTTTATTGACACAACTTTAACAGCCGAGGTTATTAGCGTCGTCGTTGAAATCTGCTGAGATGCCTCTTAATTCTACATAACTAAGTTAATGTATAATGTAATATTACTGTGTGTGTTTTTTAAGTATATTATTACCAAACATCAACTTATTGTAACGGACTGTCAACAGCACGTACGGCTCACTGCCCGTGCTATCCATATTTGTATTTCAGACTTCAAGTTCTTTTACGTAGGTCTACCGTAAATCTACGACAAAGTAACTACGGATTTATTTTCTTTCCAGACTTCGGTGGGCAGGACATGTGGCACGAATGGGGAATGAAAGACGTGCATGGAAGCTTCTTATGAGGAAACTATAGGGAAAACGCCCAGTTGGTAGACCAAAAATGAGGTGGGAAAATAACATTAACCAAGATTTGAGGGAAGTAGATATGCAGGGAAAACATTAGCTCAGGGTAGGGATGTATGGAGAGCTTATGTCCGAGCGGCCATGAACTGCGGGTTTGATAGTGCCAGTGAGTTAGTTATAATTTTATCGTTTCTTTACAAGAGTTTCAATATGTAAACAGATAAAATACTAGGTTAGGATAGAAGAGAAGTAATATATCAATTTACGTTTCTGTGAAATATTACTTTCTTCAATAGAAATCTTGACCCTATTTCCGGAACGCACTTTGCTCATGCAGTAAGTTTATTTCATTGGAAAGATGAAATGGTAAAACAGCAGCGATTCTGTATGGAGTACGAACGCAAGAGAAGTAATAGGATGGATGGAAGCCAAGAACAATCAAAAACACAAGTACGCCTGCAACCCAAAGAGTAACTAAAAAGTTGATGTATTTATATAAATTGTTTAAATTTCAGTTAAAAAAGTTTAGCAGCGACATTATTTTTACACGCTTGATATTAGCTTGACCTGTATCTATCTATCTATGTAACGGAATTTTTCAACGCGATTTTCACCCACTTAAAATCATTGGATCGACTTGAAACTTTGTATACTTGTATAGGGCCCGTGACAATACAATAATTTTTTTTTCTAAAATCCTGGCCAGAATCATCAGAAAATAAAAAAGTGTCTTTGTATCTATGTAACGGAATCTTTGAACACGATTTTCACCCACTTAGAATCATTTGATCGACTTGAAATTTTGTATACTTGTAAAGGACCCGTGACAATACAATAATTTCATATTTCGTTTCTAAAATCCTGGCCAGTATAATCGGAAAATCAAAAAAATGAAAACTGGTATAATAGGTTGCGGACTTGTCGACTTTTCAGTCAATCGCTATAAGAGCTCAGTTGGTAGAGCAGTGGACTGTAGTGGTATATAATTTCAGTAATCCATAGGTCGCTGGTTCAAATGCGGTTGGAAGGATTTTTTTAGAAGAGTATTACTTTTAGCTCATACTACAATAGTAGCGAATTTAAAGATATTTACATTTTTTGTCTTAATCTGTAAAATATTAAAAAATAAATAATAATTTTAAAAAACTAAAACAACACGCTTTATTAGAAAACCGAACTAAAAAATGAAAAATAATTTTAATTTCCAACACGCTTGGGATACAATTAAAGTGGTCAGCAAAAGAAACCCATCTCCAACACATACAGAATAAAACTAGAGTTATCAATAAAAGGAAAATAATTTTACCATCAAAAGCGTGGGGTGCATTTTATGATTTTTACATTTTCTTCTTAGAGACTTTACTTTTACCAATATCTGTTTATTATCAAATATATTAATTGATATAGAGCACCCCACGCTTTTGATGGTAAAATTATTTTATTTTTGTTGATAACTCTAGTTTTATTCTATATGTGTTGGAGATGATTTTTTTGCTGACCACTTTAATTTTATCCCAAGCGTGTTGGAAATTAAAATTATTTTTCAATTTTTAGTTCGGTTTTCTAATAAAGCGTGTTGTTTTAGTTTTTTAAAACTATCATTTATTTATTTCATTTTTGTTTATAGACGCTTAAATATCTAAGATCATATAGTGCCTAGAATAGTAGGTGTAATCCAATAGGTTCAATACTTCTAATATATTGTGAATGTATTTTTTGTAGAAGTTAACCGCCTTCATTTTAATGATTATCAAGTAATAGTGATGATTAATCATTATATTGAAATTTGTCTTGATAACATAAGAAAAGCAGGAGAAAATCTCAGGTTGAACAGCACCTGGGTTTGAACCCGGAACCTCGCGAAAGGGGTCTCAAACATTACCGCCTGAGCCAATTCATTCGGTGGCATTATTTTCTAACCTAAACCAACTTTCATTAAAGAAAAGGAAAAGTCATTGATTAATCTATTTTGAAGGATGGAGTTATTTTGCCTTGAAATGTTTGATGATATTGACTGTGGTGAATAAAGTGGATGGGAATGTAAATGAAAAATTCAGTGTTTTGCTTGTTTGTTGTCGACTACTCAGATTGATTGAGATTGATGGTTAGTCATTTATCAGGTAGGTATAGTTTTCAATCTGGCTAATTGATAGTGTTTGTGATGGTTCCTCTACCGCACACAGACCTCTGATTGACGCACAAAGGCCACCTTCCCACCAGTTTCTATTAACTTAAAAACACGCAGCTTCCAACTCTTATTAAACTTGTACCTATACCACAATAAAACAAACTTCCGCGATTTTAAACATTATCGATAGTTTCAAACTAGGGTTAAGTGTAGGATGGAAGTAAAATTATAATATATAATTATAACAATGTCACCTTACAGGTCCGTCTCAACTCTGTAATAGTATATTACGATGCGAGATTGGGAAGTGGTTTTTACAGAATCTCGAAAATTAAAAACCTCGCTGCCGCTCGGTTTTTAAACATTTTCCTCCATTCAGTAAAACACTTCACACACGTACATTGTACATTATTTTTTGAACGATGGTGTTTTCAAAATAATAAGTAATAGTAAAATAATATATTTATTGGAAAATTTGCGTTCATTACAAACAATTGACTAACGTCAACAGTTTGAGCAATGTTTATCAGTTGAAACTACATGAGGCCATGAGACCAATTAATGATAAAATGGCGGCAAGTGCGTATTTGTAGTTTTATATTGTTATCTATTTTATCTTTCAGCTCATTGATGCCAAGAAGATCGGGTTGACTTGACTCCCGGACAAGCGTAGCAGCACACAACGGGTATTCTTTTACATATAACTCTCAATAACCATTTTTGCACTTCAGCTCATTTATGCCAAGAAGATCGGAATAAGTAGATTCCCGGACAACGCCGGGTAATCAGCACGGAATATCTACAAATAATTATCATATAAATTTGTAACTATTTTTCTTTTCACTTATTCAACTAAACATAAAAACACATTCCATTTATTTACTCGTGGGGACACGCCATAGCATAGTGCTTACGGCCGTGCGCTACAAACCGGAAGATCGAGGGTTCGAGTCCGTAACATTCTGGTGACACCATGGCCTTGGGGTCGACTCAGCCTCTAACTAAAAACGAGTACCAGACGCTTGTTCTGGGAGTAAAGGCGGCCGTCACGCAGGGCTGGCAATTCGGCTGATATCAAGTGCCGATTGTGTAGAAAAAATGGGAGCCTTAACCTCCTACTACCCCAAAGGTCTCCTATGGCCTGTAGTGGGATCACTTTACTTTTATTATTTATTTAGTCGTAGCAACGCACGCCGGGTATTAGCTAGTAGTACTTACTCACTGGCACTATCGAACCCGTAGGTTCATGGCCGCACGAACATAAGCTCTCCATACATCCCTATCCTGAGCTAATGCTTTCCAATCATTCCGTGTAAAATCTACTTCCCTCAAATCATAGTTAATGTTGTTCTCCCACCTCAATCTTGGTCTACCAACCGGGCGCTTTCTCTCTGGCTTTCCTACAAGAAGCTTCCATGCACGTCTTTCATTCCCCATACGCGCAACATGTCCTGCCCAACGCAGTCTACGAGACTTAACTGTTCTTATTATATCTGGCTTCCTATAAATACCATGTAGTTCATTGTTATGTAGTTTTCTCCATTGGCCTGTCTGTTCATCTCTCTTTGGTCCAAAAATGTTCATAAGAACTTTAGCTAGTAGTAATAAATTATTATATTTACAAATCTTATAAAATCTCTCCTGTATAATTTGACTAAATCATGTGTTGAAATAAGCAATTTTCTACCTTTCATGTAGGCTGTCACTCCACTGCTTGAGGTTAGTATTAATGTTTGTGGCTTACAGTGCAAATGAATTAAACGTCAATAGAAACAGTTGTACCAGTTAGGAAAAATAACATCTAATTCACATCTAGGATAAGTTGAAGGTCTGTACAGACGGCTGGCGTGGAATGCCAACCTAATTAGAATTGAATTGGAAAGGAATTTATTCCGGAGATCTGAGTAGACAAGCAAATCTCTTTGTCGTGGAACTCTTTCAGACTCTGGATGCAAATGCCATACCAATTCTTCCCATTTCTTACGCAATGGAATCCAGGAATTCTCCCTTGTGACTCACCGGCGTAGAAATGAGGAAATGTGATTTAGGTATTCCTAGAATTTATTAACTTTTTTTAACAAATAACTCTACCATGTAAAAAATTCATATTTTGACAAAATAACGTTGCTATTTACTGTTGAGTTCTTATTTGAGAAATAAGCTAAATATGTTCGTTCAAATAGGAGTTAAATATTTTATTCTTGCTTGAGTTTTGAGTCGTTCACTGCAACATATTTTGTATCGCATCCTCATAAAGAGAAGGAACTTTACAGAAAAAAGCTACTTTTTTTTTCGCTGTCACATTAGATGTTTTAAAAGGATGATAGAAAGTTCGTGTAATAGAAATATCACTCCTTAGTAATCTTTGTCGTGTTAAAAGTCATAAAGCAAAGTCACAATGTTTAAATTTTTTCCGCGCAAAAATCTAAAATTTCCTATATTCAACATTTAGAAATCTATAAAAGATAAAAACCTGTTTTGAAAGAGCGACTAACAATTAGACTTCAGATTTTATTTGTACACATAAATTTTAATTTGAGGTAAGGTAAAGTGATCTCACTTGCAGCCCATGGGGTAATAAGAAGTTAAGGCTCCCAATTTCTAGCCAATCGCCTCTTGATGTTAGCCGGGGTTTCAGCCCTGCGTGACGACCTTCCTTCCCCTCCAGAAGAAGCGGCCTGGTACTTACTTCGGTTAGAGGATGAGTCAAACCTGGGCCATGGTGCCGACAGAAGGTTTGGGTCATTTTGAATTTCGACCCATCGGAACTCGAACCCTCAACTTTCCGGCTTGTAGCGTATTGCCTTAACAAATACACTACAGCGTGTCCTTTTGAGTATAAGGTACAGTAAGAACATTAATTGTAGAGTATGAAAATATATGGTATATTATTACCCATGGGGTAATAAGAAGTTAAGGCTCCCAATTTCTAGCCAATCGCCTCTTGATGTTAGCCGGGGTTTCAGCCCTGCGTGACGACCTTCCTTCCCCTCCAGAAGAAGCGGCCTGGTACTTACTTCGGTTAGAGGATGAGTCGACCCTGGGCCATGGTGCCGACAGAAGGTTTGGGTCATTTTAAATTTCGACCCATCGGAACTCGAACCCTCAACTTTCCGGCTTGTAGCGTATTGCCTTAACAAATACACTACAGCGTGTCCTTTTGAGTATAAGGTACAGTAAGAACATTAATTGTAGAGTATGAAAATATATGGCTTAAAAGTTAATATATGAAAAAATATGTGTTCTTATGGAGAAATTAGTAATATTTAGTATTATATGAACAGATTTTTAAAAAAATAGAGAAGCTTATGGATAATTATGAGATTCAATTTAATGAAAATTGAAGAATGGGAACGGAAATCCAAAACAGAAATATAAAAAGAGGATAGGAAATATATTTATTAGGCCTAATTAGTATTTTACTGAATAAGTGTTTGACAAAAAAACTAAACTGCATATAAAAGAATAGTTTAAAACATTATACAATATTAATCTGGAAATGTGGTAAATCCAAGGAAAGAGGAAATGAAACGCTTAGTGGTGGAATTAAATTTCTGGAGAAGAGCTAATAGAATATTAAGAAGGAAAAATATAAAAGTCAAGAATAAAATAACACATGCTATAGTCCAAAAAATTGTATACACGATTGATATGGTGTGAATATATAGAGAGGATGGAGTATAGAAAACTTCCTAATGATGCGATGAAACAGGTACTCATTGGAAGGCGAGGAAGAGGACGTCCTAAACAAACAAGGGATACAAGTACGGACAAAAATGAGCAGAAAAAATATATCCTGAATACATTTGCAGTGAAGGTGAAGCAAGGAGAATGCGATTTCGCTAAATGAAGTTATACATTATAAAACTTAAAATAAAATATATGCCTAGTTTAGGTTAGATTAGGTAAGTTAGGTTTCGAAGCACTGAGATTATTACATTGGGTTAAAATTGTAGAGGCAAGTTTTTATTACATCTATTCCTCTTCTTCACTTCACGGGCTAAGCAAATTGCCTGTTCCGCCTCACAGCTGTTCTGCCCATCTTTTCACTGGCCTTCCTTACATTCCTTGAACCTCTTGGCTTGTAGTTAAATGCTGCTTTTGGTAATCTTGTTACATTCATTCTTTCTACATGTCTAAACCATTTATCTCTATATTCTTTGATTTTATCATTCAATGAATATATATTTAACTCTATTCTTATATGTTCATTCTTTGTCCGATCCAATCATGTGCAGCCTTTTGTCATCTAAGGAAGTTCATTGCTACGCTTTGTATTCTAATTTATAATTTTTTGGTCATTACCCAAGTTTCACTCCCATAAAGTAATGAGGAAGTGCCAATGTTTTATAAAACTTCAATCTAGTACCGCTTCTTGTATTGTTCTTTAATGTGTTATATGTAGTTCCGTATATCATCTGAAATTCCGACAGTTTCGTATTTGTGTCTCTCTGTTTGTTTGTTTTTTGTTTATTGTGAAATTACAACCCAAATAATTATTTTTTTTATTTGTTCTAGAGGTTTGTCTATTATGATTTTTTATCTTATGTGTTCATTTCCCCAAAATGACATTATATTTGTTTTTTATGAGATTTATAATTAACGTAATTTTAAGACATGGTAATGGAAATATATTTATGTTAGAATACATTCAAGATTATACAGTGTCTACATTATATGTTGTAACTGCGCGAGCGGTGTTTTAACTCCCCGTGACGAATCCCACATTAGCCTCATTCGACCCGCGCCGGTGTCCCCTACTTTAACTGCATAAAGAGTATTACATATAATTTCCCCTTATAACATATGTTAAAAGTGCCTCCCTTCTTGTACTACACAGGCATTGTATCGGAAACCACATTCTAGCTGACGTGTCTGAGTTCTTGAAGACGGCACTTCCGAAGGAAATGTTTTAATAATTTCATTTCGTATTCGACGAGCAGACTCCTGCTTAAAATAGTTTTTTACGATGCGCCAGCGAAATCGGTCTCTCCTTCTTGATAACTTAAAGATCATTAACTGCATCCACTCGCCGTGAAGGCTAAACCGGATGCGCGCACCATCTACTGAAGCAAGCCGCAATTTCCCACTTAAAAATCCTCCTCGAACGGTTACAACTTATAATCTAGGCCCGGTACCTTGAATGTGTAATATTAACATCGTTATTAAAAACATAAGCGTAAGTATATACATGTAGAAGTGAGAGTTTGCTCATTCCACATGTAGGTATAAATAAATATGACATCTGTAGATCACAGTGGAACATTGATTACCGTGCTCAACTCTGCTTCCAAGGTTCGCGGGTTCAAAACCAGTCGAGATCGATGAAATTTTAGGACGTAAAATCCTGAAACATGGCTTCCTTAGACAGGAAAGTATAGCTATAGAATCTGTGTCGTAGATTTACGACATATAAAAGAACCTTAAGCCTGAATTAAGAGACCTCTTAGCAAAAAAGTTCAGCTCTTTGCGTCCAGATTTTAACTGCGGCTTTAATGACCTTGCCTATTAAAAGGCGTCGGTAAATAAAATATTAACTGAATTTGGTATCTCAAGATGATTTTATTCTTTAGATTAGAAGAGAATATATGTAAAATTAAACATCGGTCTTAAAGGCATCTCATTCTGTTTCTAAGAGTGGCATCGATTACCCAATTTGAATATGCTGTCTTTTTTTAAGGGTGAAACAAATTAATATAAATATATTTGGACTTGTTAAAGGCTATAAAAAGTCAATAAGTCTAAAAATAAGCACATTGAGTAATTAAGTGTAAAAATTCTGCGTATATTCATAAGTATATTAGAATGTAATGAACACAGATGAGTGTATGAAGTATCATTAATGAGTAAAATGTGTTTGCTTTCAGAGTGTGCATATGGCCCATGCCTTGAGGCGGATCTCATACGCGACCTGTGATCCTGAACACGCGCAATTCAGTTTCCTAGCAAGAGAACCAAAAGGACATTTCAGTTTGCAGTATTGTCACTCCTTCCTCGCACAATCAGCAGATCAGGTAGGAAAATTATGTCCATTCAATATATCTTGTACTATTTTATTTCCTACTAAGTCGCTTTACTGAATTACAAAAATAGATTGATAAATGGAACATTACAGTATCCAGTAATGTAATATTCATATAACGATGCAACTTCATTCAACATATAAACCATGGCAAACTTAAATAATAAATTTACAAGAAAATTAGTAAGGGTACTGTTTGAAATTATATGAAGGGTACAGGGAAAGAACCAGTTAAGTCACTTTTTTTTGTCTGAATGTAGTTTGAGGTGTCATTAAATTCTCAAGGGAAAGCACTAGCAATTAGAAGTGTGAAACAGGAAAACGTACAGTTTACGTAGATATTGGTTTGTTTGGCTTCAACGTTTGGCATACAGGTAAGGAATCGTGTTTTTTCACGACCGAAAAGCATTATATTATATGATTTCGGGCTATAAGACCACGGTCCATAACTGATATTTTCTCAGATATACATAGCTGAACGTCCAACCATTCAGAAGAACTAGGGTACTGATAATGACCTCTGTGGTCGAGGGAGAAACATCTGGGAAACATTTATGGACCACAGCCTTATAGTCCGAAATCTTTTAATATCAAGAAAGTATTTATGTTGTACAACAAAAAGTGCGTTTTATAGGTTTCAAGAAAAAGTGACTTACATTGTTTTTCCACAATACCCTTCGTATATAAAATATAAATAAGTAACTTCCTATCATCGGTTTCGGTACATACTCCATTATAAGTAAAGTAAAGTATTCCCACTACAGGCCTCAGGAGGCCCTTGGGGTAGTGGGAGGTTAAGGCTCCCACTTTATCTTGACAATCGGCACTTGATGTCAGCCGGGTTGTCAGCCCTGCGTGACGGCCGCCTTTACCCCCAGAACAAGCGTCTGGTACTCATTTCCGTTAGAGGCTGAGTCGACCCCAGGGCCATAGTGCCGCCAGAAGGTTTGGGTCAGTTTAAAAATCCTGACCCCACCGGGACTTGAACCCTCGACCTTCCGGCTTGTAGCGCAGTGCCTTAACCACTACGCTACGGCGTGCCCCCCATTATAAGACAAACTATAAATAAATGATTTTACGTTACAATAATATTATTTTGAACTTAAAATTTACATTTCACTTTTCAAAAAGAATCATAACTAATTTATTCCTTAACTAACTGGCACTATCGAACTTGTAGGTTCATGGCCTCGCGAACATAAGCTCTCCATGCACCCCTAATATTTTCAAATCACCCCATTCATTCTTGCTCTACCAACTGGGCGTATTCCCTCTGGTTTTCCTACATGAAGTTTCCATGCCTCTCTTTCATTCCCCATTCGAATCATATTATTACAATTTTTTTTTTAATTATTGTCGGACTATACATTCACAACTAATGAATTTGTGTAATAATATTACATCTCGATAAGATAAAAAAAAGTATAGATATTCGAGACCTGTGCCACTTAGGAGTATTCTCAACCAAATTGTCTAGATTTTAAGATCTTGAGTGATAACTCCGTCTCCGACCCAGAAACGAGAGGAGACTATACATTTGAAGAAAGTAGTTTATCCGATCCATACTCTTTAATTCAAGATTATCAACAGTAATCTAACAGGTTGTTTTTTTTCTGAAAAAATCACTAGCGACAAAATCGCGAATGATTTTGTCTAATGAAAAACTCAACCTCGCGTTGGATTTGGTGTGTCTATTTAGCGAATGATACAACATCAGAAGTTAAAAATAATTATAATGTTTAATATTTACCAAATGTGAGGTTATGTATTCCGATCTTATTTCGGGCGATTTCTAAGCCGGCTGTATAGTTATAAGTAACATATCTTTACTGTTAAATTTCTTTGGGCTTGGGAAAAGTCAATAACAGATGATTGTATGAGAAATAACTATCATTTTTTCATAATTTTTTAATATTTTTTTAAGTTTTTTTTTTTTTTTGCATTTCTTGCTTGTACCATAACGATCGTACATTATGAATCCTTGCCAAAGAAGTTAATTTGCGGAGATATCTCTCATTACGAACAGGAAGAAGCAAAAGTATCGGTCTATGAGGTAAATAGTTTTAATAATCTTATTTCGGATTTATATTTGTCTAAACAATCGAGTAAACTTATAAGTCCTACACTCGGGCTTGATTATTTTTACCAGCAGTAAATCTACAAATTGAGACTTAAAACTGTAGTTCCCTTAGAAGGAATCCATACTAAATATTTTTCATCATCATCCGGTATCATTGCAGTCTTCCGCAAACTAAAGGTCATTCCTCTCTGTCCACCCATTGATATTCCTCCAATCCTCTGATATATATATACCTGCTTGTACCCCTTCTATTCAAGTTTTCTTCGGTCTTTATCTCTTCCTCCTTTCTATTGGGATCCATTCAATAACAATTTTAGGCAATCTTTGCTCTGGCATTCTTTTGACATGGCCATACCACTGTAATCTTTTCTTTTCTATAATGTCTGTGATGTCCGGCTCTTCTTCTACACCCATAATGTCCCTTATTTCTTTATTTCGTATTATATCCATTCTAGATTTTCCAGCTGATCTTCTTAAAACATCCATTTCTGTACTTAAAATTATTTTCATTTCCCTGGTAGTAATTTGCCAGACTTCAGCACCATATGTTAAAATGCTCTGAATTATGGTTTGATATATTTGTAATTTTCTATTTTTTGTAATATTTTTGCTCCACCAAACAGAGTTTAAAGCATTTATTGCTTGTTTTGTTTGTGCGATTCTATTTTTAATTTCCACTGTGTTATCGCCTGAACTAAATAGTTTTATGTCCTTAAAAATCCACTTACTTTGTCCAGGTTTGATCACGAGAACCTTGGAACAAGAGGAAAGGATGATAACCACTAACTAGTCTACTAGGACCTACAAAACTCAATTCTGATGTAATGTTTGAAATATGTTCCTCCCTATAGTTACTTCATATATTGTGATGTAGATGTAAATTACACTCTGCATAACATAAAAATAATCTAAAAGTGAGGTTCATGTTACAAAATTGTTGTGAAGATTCCTAGAAATTAGTTTATCAGTGCCAAGTCAAAATAGATTCTCCATTGTTTATAAATGAGAAAACACTCCATGCTTCTTTAGTGGGAAATAGTCAATATTGGGCACACTTCCTTAATTTGGAATCTCTATTCTTACTGGAAAATGTAAGGAATACTATAGGAACATCGTTTCTCGATTTTTTAAAACTTGTGTTTACATTTGTCGCTAAGCGACAAGTCGAGACTCTCAAGGTGCAGATCGTCCAGTTTCCAAGGTAACAACTTCCCTATAATCAATTTGTGCTCTTACTGCTTATTTCCACCCTCAGGGAAATATAAGCTTCTTCTAATCTATAAAATTGAAACGGTCTGGCAGCCAGATATTAATTTCCAAGGGTCACTTCATCTATATTACATGCTTTCTTTCCTTTTTCTATATTAGTTCCTTCTTCATTCGTTCTTTGCTTCTTCCTTAATTTTTTGCTTTTTCCTTCATTTGTTTGCTTGTTCCTTCAACTTTTGCTTCTTCCTTTCATTCTCTTCTACTTCCTTGTTTGCTTTCTTTCTTGCCGTCTTCCTTTATTTCTTCATTTTCTTTCTTTTCTTTTTCCTCTCTTTATTTAATTGTTCTTTTTTTTCTTTCTTTCTTTCTTTATTTATTTATTATTTGTTTCTTACCATATTCCTTTCCTCTTTCCTTCTTCCTTTCCTCTATTCACTTTACTGTTCCTCTATCCCTTCTTCCTTTCTTTTATTCTTCCTTTCCTCCTTCCTTCTTCTTCTATTTTCTTCTGTCTCCTCTATCTTTCCTTCTTTCCTTTCATTCTTTATTGCCGTCAATTTTCTTTCTTTCATTTATTCATTCATTCTTCATTTTTCTTTCTTCTTTCTTTCCTTTTTCTTCTTTCCTTTTTTTTCTTTTCTTTCTCTTTCTTTCTTTTAATTCTTTCTCCTTCATTCATTTTCTGTCTTAGATTGTCTTCTTTTTCTTTCTTTACAGTTCTTTACAAGTTCTTCTGTATATTTAAATACCTTATATTTTTCCCCTTTCTCTTTACCTTCCTTATATTTACTGACCTTCAGCTCAATTGATCCATAGGATTTTTATGGTTTTTAATTTGTACATATTTAACAATTACCTATATGTAGATTATTCTTGTTCCACTTTACCACATAACTTTATAGACTGACAACATTAATTGCTTACATAAGAACAAGTAAAACGTCTACATAGCCAATATTCAGAAATTGTGGGTGTCCTTATATATATACACATCTCATCATCTGCATCAGGATTAGTCTGTTGACCCGTTCCGACTTCGCCCATCTCTGTCTAGGTCTGCCACATCTCGGGTGCCTTAGGTTTTGATTTTGTTATTTTTTTGGATATCTCTCTCATTCATTTGTCTATGTGTTGCTTCCTTTTTTGTCTATATGATTTATTTATCTTATCGCAATCTTTCAAGTTCCTGTCTTATTTCTGGTTCTTGATTCTGTCTTCCTAGTGCCCCCTTAACAATCTCAACATTTCTTTTCTGGCCGTTATCCTTCTTAAATCTGTGTTTATGTATCCAGGCTTCTGATGCATAGACTACCTGGACTGCCAATGTTTATAAAATTCGATTGGGTCTCTGTGTTGTTTTATTATGAGTGATCGTTTTATCTAACCACATATTCCCTGGAATTTCGCTATTTTATTGTTATATCATTATCATAATTAAATGAAATGTCACATTCCTAAATAATTGATATGGTTTCACCTGTTCTCATAATTTTGTTTTCCTATTACTATTTTGGATCTTCATATATATATATATATTATATATATATATATATAATTATGATATTGAGAGATATAGAGAGAAAGAAAGAGAGAGAGAGAGAAATAAATGCCTGGCTGGACTTGAACCCGGACCTCGGGATTAGTACTCGCAGCGTGCTATTCCATTACAACCACCGTGGAAAATATAATTTTCTTATCATGTTGTATAAGCTTGCATTGTCTCATGTCAAAAATTTTATTAATCACATCGGTAAAGCGTGCACTGCTATGAAGTAAAAATATTCTATTTTTAATTACTTACTTGATATAGTGACTACCAGATAGCAGTGAATACCGGTTCTCGCTACATCCCGTAATCCGTAATAATGGAGTGTATTATATATATATATATCTATCTTATATATATAGATATATATATTATATATATATATATATAGTTATAATTAAAATTTTGACATTGAACAATGCAAGCTTAATATGACATGATAAGAAAAATAAATGCCTGGACGGGATTTAAATCCGGACCTCTGGATTGGTACTCCAGCGTGCTATCCATTCTTACAACGGGCAAATGTAATATAAATCTAATACAAACATTTATTTTTCTTATATATATATATATAGATATATATATTATATATTAATATATTCTCCATTATTACGAGATGTATTGTGTTATTATATATATATATTATATATATGTATAATATATACACTGTAGGGACACGCCGTAGCATAGTGGTTAAGGCACTGAGCCTACAAGTCGGGTCGAGGGTTCAAGTCCCGTTGGGGTCAGGATTTTTAATCTGACCCAAACCCTTCTGGCGGCACTATGGGCCCTTGGGTCGACTCAGCCTCTAACGGGAAATGAGTACCAGACGCTTGTTCTGGGGGGTAAAGCGGCCGTCACTCAGGGCTGACAACCCGGCTGACAAAGTGCCGATTTTCTAGAAAAGGTGGGATCCTTAACGCTCCTACTACCCCAAGGGCCTCCGGGTCTGTTTGTGGGATCACTTTACTTATATTATATGTATATATATATTATATTATAACTGTAGTATGCATGCATATATTATTTTTTTCTTATACCACCAGTTGTTGTTATGACATTTCTGGCTTTCTCCTCAGAGCATTTGGCGGAATTGTAATCCATTTCTTAGGTTGGGGCACCTTAAAAGGAGGAGTTACGTTACCCTGATGATATGATGGTGATAAATGATAATGAAGTGCCAGGAGAGCTCTTACCCTAAACTTAACCTAAATTCCAGACTATGGACAACCACAGGAATAATTATTCCCTTTAAGGAAAAATTCCAATGGTCTGACCGGGGATCGATCTCGGGACCTCGTGAACAGTAGTCAGAAATGCTGACCACTAGCCCACGAAGCTGATCATACATGTATACATAAAAATTAATAAATGCTGAAAATTAAGGGGCGGTTATAATTTGCAAAATTCTAGCCTATCTGGACATACTGGTAACTATTGATACCAAAACAATCTGTAAAAAAATTGCCTACTATTAAAGCAATAAGACTGCGGGGAAATAGTACCGAGTTGTGAAGTTACGAACAAACGATCTTAGTTTGTTCGTATAGGACGAGCCACTAGTTCAGGAAATGTTAAGACAGACAGCAAACTAGTGATGTGTTTTGTTCTGTGTAATTGGTCTCACTCTCACTACTGACACATACTACAAACTTACATTTTGACAACTGTAACTTATTAATTCATGTCTTCGTCAGCACTGAAATTAAGAGTTTCTTTGGCTATGTTAACTGTAGATACTATGGTCGTGCCGTAATAACTGTACTCCCTATGTTTCAGTCTACAGTTAAATCGCACTGTATTTGTAAACATGCAAAAGACTATTTCCGTATTATTCCCCCACAGTTTGGTTACACTGGTCAACATGATTTTTGTCTCATGAGTACCAATAGTTACACTTAATGCAACTTTTTATCGTGTTTTCAAATATGTATTCGGAATTTCTCCACCGCCCACAGTTTTTTTTTATTTCAATTTCAAATAGTGGATTTAAATAATTATTTTTAATAAACTTTTTTCGTCCATTTGTCCATTGTAAATTAAAACCAAATGAGCTAACTGAAATAGTTTCAGCTATGGAAAAGAGATATCAAGGCATATGGAATCCTAATATGCTGGCCGATTATTGTTAGTCCACCAAGAGGGTTGCTCCACAGGTGAAATATAACAGAAAATCGTAATTTCTTACTTTATAGGTGAGTCCGAATGTTCGAATATTGTATAGTTACGAATGTAGAAAAAATGTAAGTGTTTGAAATTAAAAATTCCTGTCTCGGTAACCTTACGTGATGGACAAAAACCGATATCATATTTGAATTCAGGAGAAAAAATACAATGAGAGTCACATTTTTTTTTCTGAGACAAAAAAAAAGTTTATTTTTTTGTTGCTCAATATTATCACGAGGGCTATGATTTTTATGTACTAAAAGTTAAGATTGAAACGTAGTATAATGAGAAGTTAGACTTATGACTGTCTTTTGTTTTGGTTTCACATAAAAACGGTTGAATAGTATAATGAGAGGTTAGACTTCTGACTGCCTTATGTTTTGGTTTCACACACAAACAGTTGAATAATAACGGGCTTCCAATATAAACCCGGACCGGCCTCACGGGGTTTCACCCGTCAGGCAGCGCTCTCTCCTCGTCCGCATTTCACTCTGCCAACCGCTCGTCCTTGAAACAGTCAGTTTACTATCGTTCGACAAGATGAGACGTCAGCTGACATTAGAGCAGCGCATTTATGTGTGTAAATGTTATTATAAATACGAACCAGCTTGTCGCGAACGCGAGGAATTTATTCGGAACTTCCCTGGACAACTACCTCCTTCTAGATCGACAGTCCACGATCTTGTGACTAAATTTGAGACCACTGGTTCAGTACAAAATAAGAAACACACGCGAAGGCGTACAGCGTGTCAATCTAAATGAGTTTACTCGGTATAATGCCTGTTTAACTGCGGGAGGACAACGTTTCCAGCATTTTCTATAAGGTAAGAAACAGTTCAAGGACGGGTGGCAGGCAGGGTGAATTGCGGGAGGAAGAGACAGCACTGCGTGCCGGGTGAAGCTCCGTGAGGCCGGTCCGGTTTTATATTGGAAGCCCGGTATATACTATATGCATTGCAATCTTACCTTTTATTACATAAAAATCCTAGCCCTAGTTATCAGTAATTGATTTAACTTAACCAACAATATATTAAATATTAGACAGTTTTTAAATATGACTACAGTATTACTATTTAGACTCATTAGTTTACTTGCATACAGTAAATTATGAGGACATCAATACTAAAAGTTAAATCGTAGATTTCTCTTTTTTTCTTATCGTTCGATGATGTGACTTCTATACAACATAGGATTTCATATCTAGTCAGATATTCATTCTCAAATAATGTAATAATTTAAACGAAGATTTATATTTTTTGGTGCTGTTATTCTTGATTTTATATCGTCCTAAGGGAGCCACAAAAAGGGGGAAACAGTATAGCTACCAAAATAAACCCTCAATATTTTCACATTTTAGTTATATCGGAAAACATTCGCTCAGTAGAATGTACGAGGTAAATAGCTTTCTAGAAGTTTCAAATTCAACATGAAACTGCCAGTTACCTAAATATTAGTTACACATATTCCAATTCATAATACTTACACAGGGTTCTTAATAATGTGCAATTAAACTGTCTGCTGATTTACTTTCAAGTTATTCTTGTTTCTAAAAATATCCTCCTCCACTTTATAACATGGTTTTAGATTAATTATTATCGTTATTATTGGTTATTATTAGTATTATTATTATTATTGCTATTTTTTTTAATTGCGGATGAGCCCATGTAGGACTACGCAAAGTACTTAGAGTCGTTTCCTTTGAGCCCAAATTTCATTCTTTTGCTATGAGCTTGATTATTATTATTACTGTCCCAAGTTCTTCCAGTTTTTTTCTTCGATTTGTGCTCTTGGTCAACTTACCACTTATTCACCTTAATTCTAAATATATCTCTGTTTGGGATATCTTCTTTAGTAATTCCTGCCAATTTTAAGTCCTTCGTTATTATTATTATTATTATTATTATTATTATTATTATTATTATTACTATTATTATTTTTGGGATAAACATATCAAAAGAGAAACTAAAGTTAAAATTTTTAAAACAATAGTTAGAAGTATTATGACTTATGGTTTAGAGGTTTGGATTATAAATTATCAGATGAAAAGAAAATTAATGGTAGCAAAAATTAACTATTGGAGAAGATCTGCTAGGATATCAAGGAGAGAGAAAATTAGAAATGATGTTATAAAAGAGAACATGAATGTACAAAACTCAATTTTAGAATGTATCCAAGAAGAGCAACTAAAATGGTATGGGAATATTAGGCGAATGTAGGATGAAAGATTACAAAAAAAAATATAATGGAATGGACACCATCAGGAACGAGAAGGAAAGGACAACCAAATCTCACTTGGATCCAAGGGATTAGAGAAACTTTGAAGGACTGGGAAATAGAGGAAGAAATGTGTTATAATAGAAACGAATGGAGGGAAATTATAAAGCGAAATTGGAGACAAATCATTGGTGCCGGAAAAATGTATCGACATTGTTAAAACAGGAAATATATATTATTATTATTTTTATTATTATTATTATTATTAGTATTATTATTATTATTAGTATTATTATTATTATTATTATTATTATTATTATTATTATTATTATTATTATTATTATTATTATTATTATTATTATTATTATTATTATTATTATTATTATTATTATTATTATTATTATTATTATTATTATTATTATTATTATTATTATTATTATTGAATTTCTAGAAGAGATAAAATAAGAAATAGTGTAATTAAACAAAATACGAATGTTAAAACTTTAATTATGGATTTCATAAAAACAAACAAAATGATATGGTCATATAAAAAATAATGACAGAAGACAGATTCCCAAGAAGAATACCAGAATGGGTGTCACTTGATAGAAGAAGAACAGGACAACCAAAAATAACGTGGATTGGTGGTTTGTGAGCAGCATGACAGATAAATGATTGGACGATGGAGATTGGAATGACATAAAGTTGTGGATGAGAATAGCAGTAGATTAATTGGGCGCAGGAAGATGCTGTGAACATTGTGAAACCTGCTAAATAAATTATTATTATTACTGTTATTATTGTGATTATTATTATTATTATTATTAATTATATTATTATTATTATTAATTATTATTATTATATTATTATTATTATTATTAATATTATTATTTCTGTTCTCCACAAATAAACACGAAGTTACTCTTCGATGAAAAACAGTTGTGCAATTAAAAATAAAGAACGTGGTAAGCTATTAAGGGATAAATCGAATCGGAATTTCCTTGAGGATTTTTTCAGACGTCGAAGTAAATTTTCGGTTGGATTTTATTATTACGATAAATTTCAAAATTAAGCATTATTTAATATTTATCCACGAAAACATGAATAAATACAATAGATATGCACAATCTGCTGGTAAAAGTACAATGATGTTGGACGCCATACAATCAAAGATGTTAAAGTATCTAAAATAAAATGAAAATAATACAAAATAAAGACTGTTTTAGAGCAATCCGGTCTGATAGTTCACTTAAGATCATGTCATGTATTATTTATGATAAATAATTAATTGTTCATTTCAGTACCACATTTAAGAAAACAATTAATTATGCTTAGTAATGCACTTCAGTTCTGGAAAATATAACTTCTCTTATTTAATATCTTTAAATTAGTATTTTATTTAACGACGCTCAGCTTAGGTCATTAGCGTCGCAATTCAAATCTGGGCATAAAAACTCCACATTTTGCTCAACTACTTCTCCATTGTTCAATTCAAATCTGGGCATAAGAGAAATTGCACATTTTGCTCAACTTCTTCTCCATTGTTCAATTCACATCTAGGCATAAAAGAAACTCCACATTTTGCTCAACTACTTCTCCATTGTTCAATTCAAATCTGGGCATAAGAGAAATTGCACATTTTGCTCAACTTCTTCTCCATTGTTCAATTCAAATCTGGGCATAAAAGAAACTGCACATTTTGCTCAACTTTTCTTCATTGTTCAATTGAAATCTGGGCGTAATAGAAACTGCACATTTTGCTCAACTTCTCCGTCGTTTAATTCAAATCTGGACATAAAAGAAACTGCACATTTTGCTCAACTTCCTTTCCATTGTTCAATTCAAATCTGGGTATAAAAGAAACTGCACATTTTGCTCAACTTCTCCGTCGTTCAGTTGAAATCTTGGCATAAAAGAAACTGCACAATTTGTTCAACTTATTCTCCGTCGTTCAATTCAAATCTGAGTATAAAAGAAACTCGCATTTTGCTCAACGTCTTCTCCGTAGTTCAATTGAAATATTGGCATAAAAGAAACTGCACATTTTGCTGAACTTATTCTCCATCGTTTTCGATCTCTCGCCTTGCAAGTCTTTTAATATCACACGACGCATGGGCCCTACAATGACACTTCCTGTCGGGAGAGATATTTCAAGCATTGGATGATACAAATACTTTTTTTGACTACACAAAGAGATGGAGGTACTTCCCGATTGAGTGATCAGTTCAGTGCAGGGCCTTGTCCGAGACAACACAACATTAAGAGGAAGCAAATCGTTCATATACACATTCATTTAAAACATGTTAATATGGTTATGATGACCAGATAGATTTCAGGGACTCTTCGGGCCTTAAATTTTCCTCACATCTGTCTCGCTGGTGAGGAACATGTCCCGGAGATTGAATACGGGTCATCCGCGTTCGAAGCAACAACGTTACCCCGAGACCACAAGTACTAAATAAAGTTTGCTAATAAGCCTCTTTTTTTCTTTTTATTCCATGTGCTATGAATCTACGACACGAGACCCATGGCTTTACTTCCTTTCCGAAGGAAATCATACTCAGGATATTTACACATTTAACAACCCAAGTAATTTTAGGGTCTGAGTGTGTCCCTTTTCATATGTACTATTCGGCTTGGCCTGGAATCCTGCTAATCATATTATCAGGGAGATATTCTGTACATGTATATGGTTCTGAGTCGTTAACAGACGACATGTCTTAAGGGAATGTACAGACATAGTAAAAAAAAAGCCTGAAAAGCGAAATAGTTTATGTTGTATATTTCTTCCTTTGTAATTTTAAAAGTTCAGCTTCTCTCATTTTTAGCGAATTCCGAAGGAGTGGAGCTATTGAGGTTGATTTCGTAAAAATATTTTTTGAAAAATGTTTACAGATCTTCACCGATCTTATCTAGAAGAGATCAATAAAGGTCGTGAGCATATATATATAATATATATATGTCCACCGCTGTGGTCTCGAGGTAGCGTGCTGCCTTGTGACGCAGCGGGCCCGGGTTCGATCCCCGGTCGGGGCAGTTTTTCTGGGTGAGGTATTTATCGGGATTTTTCCTCATCTGTAAGACAAATGTCAGGAAAACTTTAAGGCCCAAACGGTCCCCGAAATTCTATGGCCGTCATCATCATCATCATCCTTATCATCATCATCAACTTTCACCGGTGTGGAAAGTAACAGGAAGCTACCACATCTCCTACAATTCCTTATTAAAGCTGCAAGTATAGCATGAAAATGCTATGATTTCAGTGAAGGACCTGCCTTCGGACAGAATTACTATGGATGGATGGATATTTGTGTGTGTGTGTGTGTTGTGTGTGTGTTGTGTGTGTGTGTGTGTGTATGTACGTTTATATGTCTGTTAAAGCTCTTAAAGCTCTAGCGGACGCAATTTTTGTTTCATCGAAACCAAAACTTGCCATGCAGGCTAGAGTTAAGTAAAAAAGTAAGGTTGAGTTCGTTAACCAGAAAATCGGACCATTACCTGAAACGAAAATTTGAAAATCGCTCTAGCGATTTTTCACAACGAAACTCAGTATATGTTATCAAAATTAACCGAGGAAAGTATTTAGCAAAAAATCACCAAACTCCGACCATTATAAATTCAGGTTCGCCTGAAACCATATATTAAAAATTGACTCTAGCAACCGCCATGTTTTGTTTATCGCAATGTATACCATACAGTCAATTAACTCTACAAGATCCTTAAGTGTCCTATAAGATGCATATTCAATAAATAGGTGAAAAAATGAATCGTTAATTATTCTTTAACTTGGTAACAAATTATACAAGTTAATAACTAACATTATTTGTTTCCACTGCAGTCCGATACTTTTAAATAAGATGGCATCAGATTTTTTTTCCCAGTTTAACAAAAGAAATATATATTCAATAAATTAGCAAAATCGGTCCATAAATTATACTTGTTAAAAAATTAGCTTAGTTTATTAGGATGTCGCGTGTTTTAAACGTCCCGAATTTTGACTTCTACAAGATGGGAATCATCCGTCAAACTAGCATCACTTTACTGGTACTGGCAGCTAGTTGAAAATAACTCCCTGTTGTCCATGCACGTGGCTATCCCATTGTTCTGGCTGAAGTAGACCATCCCAAAAAGTAGCTTGGAGGTTCACGATGAGGGACTGTCAGAAGAGTAAGAAATGTATCCCCACTGGTGGAATAATTCATGTTGTGCCCTTTTTTTTAACTCTACTTTTCTCCCCCAGAAGCACTCCAGTGAGAAGCTGAGATTTCTTTGTGTAGAATCTCATCCCCTTCCCCTTTTGCTTGTTTGCACTCTGTTAAAGATGGTTGTGATAAATGGTGATCTACAGCAACTGGTTTACTTTCTACTCTAGATTTGAGTTGGAGGGTTTTAATGGACTGAAAGATCGATATAGTTTCTTGAAGAAGTGAGGCCTTGTTACCATGTGTTTCTGGTTCCACGGTCTCTCTTCTGTATCACATAAAATTAATGTTCAGTCATATGTTTACTCTTCCATTCATAACCGTAGTCTACGCAAAATAATAGGTTTGGCAAATCTTTATATGTAAAAAATGAGTGTGAATCTGTTTGTCTGTCCTTTATGGACTCAAAACTACCTGACCGATTTGAATACGGTTTAGAGAATTTTTCTGGAATAATTTACGTAAGCATATATAACATATTACCGTACGTACTACAGGGCCGGTGCACTAAAAAAAAGTAGCTTTTGGACGCTTGCAATGGCTTATGCTACCTAAATCATAACAAATACACCAAATCAATGTATACAGAATACTTACTTACTCACTGGCACTATCGAACCCGAAGGTTCATGGCCGCGCGGACATAAGCTCTCCATACATCCCTATCCTGAGCTAATGCTGGAATGGGTTCCCTGAAGTAGTCCCCGCCCGGAGAACCGAATGGGGGACTATTTGACCTCCGGAAAATTTTACCCCAGATGAACCCATGTCCGCATTTCTTGACGGTTGTATTTTTACGGTGAAAGATCGTCACTCTTTCGCCCAATGTACTTTTTTTCGTCTGGCTTATCACCTTTGACCAGTCCGGCATGGGTAACCCTACCTGCAGCAATGCTACCGCCGG
This sequence comes from Diploptera punctata, assembly GCA_030220185.1. Lineage (NCBI taxonomy): Eukaryota > Metazoa > Arthropoda > Insecta > Blattodea > Blaberidae > Diploptera > Diploptera punctata. The sequence goes on from JASPKZ010007565.1 coordinate 579,325, forward strand.
CATAGCTCTCAGGATCATTTAAGCACGCAAGCCACTCCACCACGACAAGGTAAAGATACCAAATTGTAAAGTAAAGTAGGCCCTTCGGGTAGTAGGAGGTTAAGGCTCCCACTTTTTGTAGACAATCGGCACTTGATGTCAGCCGGGTTGTCAGCCCTGCGTGACGGCCGCCTTTACCCCCAGAACAAGCGTCTGGTACTCATTTACGTTAGAGGCTGAGTCGACCCCAGGGCCATAGTGCCGCCAGAAGGTTTGGGTCAGTTTAAAAATCCTGACCCCACCGGGACTTGAACCCTCGACCTTCCGGCTTGTAGCGCAGTGCCTTAACCACTACGCTACGGCGTGCCCACATACAGATTTGAATATCTCAAAAAACTCTACAAAAAGAGTCCTCGACAGCGTACGTCTATATTTTACGGATAATTCACAATAACAACTTTTATTAATTAAATAAAAATAAAACGTAGTTGTATTCGTATTTGATTTTCATATTTATTATATAATTCAGTGACAGCTGTTTCGGTACACTGTTCCTTCTTCAGACATGTTAAATTATGAATTGTGTTATTACATATCAACTGATCTAAGCGATAATACAAGAATATTTATTTAAATTTTTATGAATTGTGTTATTACATATCAACTGATCTAAGCAACAATACAACAATATTTATTTAAATTTTTAAATTAAAAAATACGACAATATTTATTTAAATTTTTTAATTTAAAAATTTACATAAATCTTGTTGTATTGTTGCTTAGATCAGTTGATATGTAATAACACAATTCATAATGTAACATGTCTGAAGAAGGTACAGTGTACCGAAACAGCTGTCACTGAATTATACGTATAATAAATATGAAAATCAAATAAAACTACGTTTTATTTTTATTTAATTAATAAATATGGATTTTCATCAAGTAAACACCAACTCAATTGATTATATAACGATTTTTGTCTGTGTGCTCATTGATACCAAGATCGGGATAAGTAGATTCCCGGGCAACGCCGTGTAATTAGCACGAGGTGTCTAAAATTAATTATGATATAAATTTATAATTAGTTTTATTTCTACTTATTCGACTAAACATAAAACTCACTTTTCTCCTGAACATTTTGCAAAAAGCCCCATCACAATCGGATCAACGGTATGGCCGCGCATAAAGTACCAACAAACAAACAAACATTAAAATTTATATATTAGATAAAGAGATAAAAAACTAATGGAAAAAATTACTATTAACGTTTATTATTCCAGAGTTTTTATATATTTTAAGGGCGTCATACCGTTAGTATGTTTTTTTAATTAAATAAAGCTGTGAGTACCGTTTCTTATATTTACGTCACTTAAAAAGTCTCTTATTTCAGAGACCTCTTAATAAAATTCGTCTGCCCTTTTAATCCATATTTGACGCTAATGATCTGAGCTGTTAAAGAGAATGGTTAACTACATGGTAAAATTAGGGAATCGGGTTTCACCTTCCTTAAAATATCTTCGATCTTATCGTTATGAACGATGAAATTCGTAAGAAATTAACTTTAGACAATAAAACCACGCAGATTACAATAATGGAATCACATCATCACAGTTCCGTCAAGTAGTATCAGTTATCATCAGTGTCTATTGATTGTTTGATGTCGTACCCAGATATACAAAATCGCGTTAGGGCAGGAGTGAGCACTGACACAGCAATATACTAAAGAAATTTACTAATTTATTTAATACATATGAGTAAAGGGCGAAGAAATGTGTGCTTATACGCATGTTGTTATAGCGTACAGATTCACATCGTAGGTACTTCCGACAAGGTCAAATTTTAAAATCCAGATTTTAGAGTTTTCTGGAGAAATATAAACTCCATGGCGTGACAGGCCTAGAAGGCCCTTAGCCTACCAGCTGGCTGCTGACCTCATATCTACATGTGTTAATCACAGAGTTATACGATCATCTATTCAGGGTAGGAGTGACGTGTGGTCAGCAAATTGGGTACCCCAGCCGTCATATCTGGTTTTCTCAAGCTGAAGCCGCTTCTTTTGTAGCTAGCCAATTTCCTCACAATGATGGGTGGGTACTGATCCCATACTGGCCGAAATTCCATGATAAAATGTCTTCCCTCATGGAGACTCGAACCAGCGCAAGTCCTGTAGCTCTGCGCCATGGCATTTTGCCGTAACAACTCGGCCACGCTGCGGGACTCGGGAAAAATATACGTCGCAAAATATTCCACACAAGTTTATAATTGATAGAGAATTCAATGATTCATAACTATATTACAATTTCGTTCCATTATTTGCAGATTATGATTTTTGATATTGCAGGTAAGGCTAATTCCTATCTTAGGGAAAACTCCATTAATTTCAAGTCTCAGAAAAGCAGTATAAGGACAGATAATTTGATGACAACTCAAAGCAAGTCACTGGCTAGACCATGTAAAAAGAATGGTTAATTCAAGAATCCCAAAAATTAGAATGCAATATAAGCCCAAAGACATCGTTGACCAGGGAGACCTCTTAGAAGACTGCTGGATGAGGCTGAAACAGGCCTATAAATGGCTAATTCGTGACGGATGATGATGACGATGATATTGAAGCTAGTGATGAATAAGGATAAACTTATTATTTTTACATTTATAAGTGACTAGTTAATACTCGGCGTGCGCTGCTACGCCTAAATAAATGAAAATTAAAAGTGCTTTTATGTTTAGTATAAATGAGCTGAAAGATGAAAATTAATGTACTTCTTATGTTTAGTTGAATAAACAAAAGGAAAAATAATTATAAATGTATATCGCAATTATTTTAAGATTCCCCGTGCTGATTACCCGGTGTTACCCAGGAATCTACTTATCTCGATCTTCTTGGCATATATGAGCTAAAAGACAAAATTCGTTATTGTGAGTTATGCATAACAGAATACCCGTCATGTGCTGCTATGCCTCCACAGGAATCTACGTACTTGTAACGATATTCTGGGCATGAATTCAAGTCAAAAATGGTTATTGTGAGTTTTCTGTAAGAGATAATACATATGCTGTCGTGGACTTTTTTGTTTTGTAGTAGAGCTTTCGACCTATTTAATTCTGTGTGCATTCATTTAGGTGTATTTGGTATGGTTTAGGGCATCGTTGTAAACCATTTAAGCATCAAAGAGCTACATTTTTTCACGTTTTCCACT